>QODF01000079.1:745030-949935 GCA_024372805.1 Oostethus manadensis | reverse complement strand
GACCTGGAAAAGGCATTCGACCGTGTCCCTCGTGGTGTCCTGTGGGGGGTGCTCCGGGAGTACGGGATTGATGGTCCGCTTCTACGTGCCATTCGGTCCTTGTACAATCGAAGCAGGAGCCTGGTTCGCATTGCCAGCAGTAAGTCGAGCTTGTTTCCGGTGAACGTTGGCCTCCGCCAAGGCTGCCCTTTGTCACCGATTCTGTTCATAATCTTCATGGACAGAATTTCTAGGCGCAGTCAAGGTGTTGAGGGAGTCCAGCTTGGTGACCTTAGGATCTCGTCTCTGCTATTTGCAGACGATGTGGTCCTTATGGCCTCATCAGGCTGTGACCTTCAGCGTTTACTGGAGCGGTTTGCAGCTGAGTGTGAAGCTTCTGGGATGAGACTCAGCACCTCCAAATCCGAGGCCATGGTTCTCAGTCGGAAACGGGTGGACTGTACCCTCCGGGTTGGGAGTGAGGTCTTGCCTCAGGTGGAGGAGTTCAAGTATCTCGGGTTCTTGTTCACGAGTGAGGGAAGGTTGGAGCGTGAGATCGACAGACGGATCGGTGCAGCATCTGCAGTAATGCGGTCACTGTACCGGACCGTCGTGGTGAGGAGAGAGCTGAGCCGGAAGGCAAAGCTCTCTGTTTACCGATCGATTTACGTTCCCACCCTCACCTTGGTTAGTTATGGGTCATGACCGAAAGAAGGAGATCGCGGATAAAAGCGGCAGAAATGAGTTTCCTTCGTAGGGTGGCTGGACTCACCCTAAGAGAAAGGGTGAGGAGCTCGCCCATCCGGGCGGAGCTCAGAGTAGAGCCGCTGCTCCTTCACATCGAGAGGAGCCAGTTGAGGTGGCTCGGGCATCTAGTCCGGATGCCTCACGGGCGCCTCCCTGGTGAGGTGTTTCGGGCATGCCCAGTCGGGAGAAGGCCCCCGGGAAGACCTAGGACACGCTGGAGGGACTATGTCTCACAGCTGGCCTGGAAACGCCTTGGTGTCCTCCCTATGGAGCTGGAAGAGGTCGCTGGGGACCGGGAAGTCTGGACTTCCCTACTGCCCCCGCGACCCGGACCCGGATAAGCGGAGGAAAATGGAAAATGTATGCTCTCACATAAACATTTTAGCTAGCCTAGCTGTTTTAGAAAACAGAACAATGGTAAGAGTCTTGGAAACAAATATTTGTCGATAAGTTTCCATTTTTCTTATTTTTCCAGACCTGGAAATGTACAAACATTCCATACTTTCCACAATTGTGTAGGAACCCTGCATAAGGTATGTTGTTATGTGACTGTGACTCAATCATTTCAACTGACCTTTGTTATTGGAAATGCCATAGTCGAAGCCTGGAGCTCCATTGGCAGTTGCTGCTCTGTTGAAGGCCTGCACACAGAAAGGGCTGGGTGGCGGGGTCTGGCCTCCATGCTCAAGCAGTGCTTGTTCTGCAAATTTTAGATTTGATAGTTGCTATTCAGGAATTGACTGTACAGGAGAAGATGATGTAGGACGTGGCTTTACCGTCGTTGTGGCGAAGGTACTGGTTTCCACCGCGGTCTCTGGCCAGCGACCAGGCCTCTCCCTCGTCACTCTCGCAGAACTCAACCACACTGTTTTTATCTAGCTGGACCCAGGTTCCCTCTGAGTTGACCACCTGGTACACAACAACACTCTTTATCCAGATTCACTTGCCAGTGTCAACCTTATATAATCAATCAAATAAAGACAACATATGTAGCTTTAATATTGTATTCGTTTTGGTCGCCAGCAGCTGACTTATCTCCATAGACTCAAGACGTCGCACATTTCAGAATAAGTAAAATTTGAGAGAAATGCGCAACAATGACAAAATGATGATTGCTCGGTTTTTACATTCTTTACACTGTTTAACATTGGTTACATTCTTTTTACTCTTGTAGAACAGTAATGGTCTGTTCAGTTCATAAATGTGTTGCGATGGAACAGCTTATTTCTGTAGAGATGTCCTATATTGGCTTTTTTGCTTATATCCGATACGCCAATATTGTCCAACTCTCAAATTCCGATTCTAATATCGATATGTTACACCACATATCTCCTGTTGTAGAATAAATATCTGTTGTGAATCTAATTGATACAGTATTAGCAATTAGCTTTTCGACTTGGCTAAATATGGTCTGCATCCACATTTTATACAGTCTATGGACACTTCTTTTATTAATCACATGTAATCACAAACATAATATCAAAAATAAACCAGATCTGTAACATGCAACATTTAAACCAAACCAATACACATACAAAATGCACAAGGATTTGCGTGGTCAGCCCGTCCATGGAAAAAATGGAGCTTAAAAAACCCCCCACTCATTCAGAGATCGCTTACTGAAAGTAACACACACAAGCGTGTTTTTTTTTGTCTCTCTCTCTCTTTCAACTCCCTGAAACACTTTTGTTTTAGGAAGAAGGACAAAAAACAAGACACAAGATGGAAGTATTAGTGAGTGCAGGATGTACTTTCCAGATCAGGACAGGCCGGTGAACAGCATGACACACCACAGCAGCCAAGTGGAAACAAAAATGAGAAAAGGGGCGGTTCTCCAATCAACACCGCAACAATTTTGAAAGATACTGGCAGTTAATTGAGCATACAGTCCTACAGCAGCTGAATATGACAGACTTGCAGATAAAGTGGAATTAGTGGGCAAGAGAGCAAAAAATACAGAACAGGCAATTATAACGCTGTAATTATAAGGAGTTTGTGTTAAAAAAAATTGTGGAACAGACTAATTCAACCAGTCCTATCCACAGTTAAAATTGCAGATTTGGGATGAGTGCGTACCTCGCCTATGGCCTTGACCATGTTGCCAAGTACTAACATTCCAATGGGGATACCCCTAAGGTTTGGGCAGCTTCTGATGTTGTGACCAGATGGGCCGGTCTTCACTACCTTATAAAGCCCCGGTCCGCCGCCCCGCCCTGCCCTGCTCTGCACCTGAGTGGGAGCTTCGTGGGAAGGGCAGCTGCTCACCTCCTTTATGGCGTCCTCTGACTGGCCCCTGACCTCCTGCAAGAGTTGAGAGTCGGTATTAGGATGAAAGTGAAAACACAAATTGTAATGGTATTACAGTGTGGATGCTCTGCACATAGTAGTTTTTAACTCGCTTCTGATCCTTCAATCATTGAATGCTAGTTTGATTATTCCCCTAACATGTGCTTTCATACCGTATTTTCTCAAATAGTGGCCTTCATTCCAATAGACGGCGTGTCCTAATAAACTAAAGCCAGCTCCTTTTTCAGATAACAGGTGCCAAGACTAACATAATTGTAATACGATATATGATATATAATTAGATAGATATTTTAATTTAATTTACATTCAAGTCTGAAAATTATTTTTTGGTTTTCACTTCATAATTAAAATGTAATTTCATTAAAAAACACCTGACTTTAGACATATACCACTTGTACGCAGAAAAAAAGACCCACCTTAAAAATTACTCTTAAAGGCATTTAACTTCAGACTTGTTTTTGTAGTAAAATTTCCGCAAAGTAACAGTTCTGTAATATAGATAAACTATTGTCCAGTATTTACTTAAAGTATATTTTTATTTGTGGAAAAAATGTAACTATACACAGTATATATGACATGTTTTTGTGTATAGTATGTACAGTGGTGTAAAAAAGTGTTCGCCTCCTTCCTGATTTCTTTTTTTTTGTTTGTCACACATATGTTTCAGATCATGAAACAAATGTAAACATTAGTCAATGACAATACAACCGAACGCAAAATGCAGTTTTCAAATGAAACTTTTTATTACTAAGGGAGAAAAAAACCCTAATCTACCTGGTTCTGTATGGAAAAAGTGCCCCCTCAAGCCAATAACTGGTTGGGGCCACTCTTAGCAGTCACAGCTGCAATGAAGCATTTGCAATGATTGCAAAGTTTGTTTCAGCATGAAGTCATGAACATATGACTGGACATTCTCCTTCAGGATGTTTATGGTAAAGAGCAGATTTGGTTCCATTTACGACAGCAAGTCTTCCAGGTCCTGAGGCGCAAGACCATCACACTACTAGCAGTAGTTGTTGTCTTGGGACTCTGCCATGCAGGCTGATTTTGCCCACCCTCTCTCTAAAATTTCAGTTAAAAATTGCATTTTTCACACCTCTGTGTAACACCCTCCCTAATGAACATTGAACTACAGGTACTGTGTACTTTCCACAATTGATTAAACGTGCCTGCTTGCCACTATACAAGGAAATATGATTGATCAGTTTTCTAAAGATTTAACAAACATTAATTCGATACACGGTATGGACAGTAATACTTACTGTATGGACAGTAAGTATTGGGACACCTGTGACAACATGCAGAGTTGGTTCCTGCAGAGTGTCTACTTTTCTTTGAATATTTGCAACAATTTTTGAGGTAAAAAAAAAAAAAACCATCAGTTACTACTACTGTCAACAATGTGTTATGAAATTGTAAAAAATGTTTCAAAGGACTAAACTGATGAAAAGGTATGTCTCAATACTTTTGCCCAGTGTATTTGTTTTGACATCATTTCAGGAGAAAATACAGTCAGTGCATAAAAAACAAACAGAAACATAAAAGGTTATCCATTCTATCCAATACTGTAGCAACGTGAATGACTGATAAAGACAATGCTTCACTCATATTCATAGTCAGGTGGGGCAGGGGAGGTCAGGCCATGCTAAGACAGACAAAGTTACAGTACGGTACACGACAATTCTTTGAAAAACCCATGCAACGGACCGAAAAAGTAGTACTCAATCCCATGCACTAATCACTTGAGGATTGTGGAGGCATTATGAGCATCGTCGAGCAAACAAAACAAGACAGCCATGCTCCACCTCCGACGTTTTAACAACAGATGAGAAGCTATGGGTAAGTTTGACAGGGTCAGACAAGCCATTTATCCCTCTGCTTCACACAACTCACCTGCTGCGGGAAAATAGTTAAGGGGGTCCACGAGAAAATTCCGATATCCCTGACTCCATGGCTAGCATTAAAGACACTCTGAGCAACAAATCATGAGACAGTTAAGACACACAGCAGACAGAATTGACAAGGAGAGAGAAAAGAGAAAAAAACGAATGTTGGAGAAAAGAATGGGGTGCTGAAACATTTTTTTGGAAGAAAATAAGTTTTCAGTTTGGTTCTTTGGAGAATGCCCAGGACCAGAAGAGAGAAAAAAGCGGACATTTTGGGAAAACCCTTCCAAAAAAATTGGATGATACGGTGTGTCATGCTGTTCAGACAGAGACCTTAAATGGAAGCCTGAGAGCCCCTTAAGTATCTCGATGCTAAGGTGCCACTATGTTGTTTATTATACACTCGTGGTCAGAATTTTAAGACCAATTGAAAAATTGCAAGAATTTACATTTGACACTATTAGATCTTAAAAGAAAACAGCACTTTTTTGGAATTTTGCCCATCATCCACAATCCTTATGTGAGACATGAACACACATGCACATTTTCTGTGCGTTATAAAGATATAAAAACAACTAAAAAGACGAGCACGAATCTCCCTATTCCCCCGAGAAATCCTTTGCGAAAAAAACTTTTAAAAAACGCTCCAAGAACGCTCCATTTACACATAATGTGACATGCATATTAATTAAGCTAGAGCAACATTGTTGTTATTATTACAACATTTTTACGCTGAAGAACTACCGGTACTTGACTGGCATATTGACACTTTGCCACACCCCTACTTTCACCGCACCTTGCCCGCAGTGCAACAGCACTGCACTCACAGCATCTCAGGCCACTATTCAAAGGTAACGCTACATATTGGGAGTTGCTGCTACTGCTGCTGGGTTTTTATTTTTGAATTTGGAAAAGTTAACGGTAGGAGTTCGTTTATATGTGAAATCAATGCCCCCAAAAGGAAGTTTAGGTAATGCTTAAAAGGCCCAAAATATGGCAAAATATTGTATTACATGTTATCATGAACCTACTGTAACATACATATTTTTGGGATGTGGGAAGAAGCCGGAGTACCCAGAAAAAATCCACACATGAAGTGGACATGCAAATTCCACACAGGGAATGCCAAATGGAGATATGAACCCTGATCTTCCAGATCTCCTAACTGCATGGAACTATATGCTAACCACTTGGCCACCATTCAGCCTGCCATTCTTGTTAATCACCTAAAAATTCTTTTGGGCATGCTTGATACCAGTGTTTCCAAGAGGCTAATGGGAATGTTGGTGGTGAAGATGAAAATGACATTGAATCTTGGCCAATATTTTGGCTTTTAAATGCTATATACCTAAATGCTTATATACATTAATGCTTGTTTGCAATAAAATACTTACTCACTTTTTTTGTCTCACTTCCATTTCTACTTTTTGTTCTACTAAGTTCTACTTAGAAGATACAACAGTGCAAAATCAAAATTTTTGCAAATGTTCAACCCTTTTTAAAATTTGAATCAGGATTGTATGTCATTGTTCCTGCACCTCCACTAGCGTTCATAGTGTTGCATGTCATGGCTGTTTTTTGTGGCAGCATAAGCAAGAAAAAAAGAAAAGAAAATACTATTGTGACATGCCCCAATGCATCATTGCTGTTAATGGACTGAGTTGGAGGCGATACAGGAAAGGATGACTAAGATTATTTACTGTCTACCGCAAGGATGATTTGCAGTCAGGGAGCTGTTTGTTGTCCGCAGCTTAATTTTATTAGCCGCCCATACTATTTTAATTAAATGTCTTTGTTTGGGGAAAAGATTTGAAAAATGTATATTATTTAGAAATTTTTGCCTGTCAAAAATCTATTTGTAAACACTTTAGGCACTTTGGGTAACTTAAAAGGTACTATATAAATTCAAGTCGTCTGGTATTTCGAGCATATGAACATCCTGTGTCAAAAAATTAGGAAATACAGCTCATTCTGGGGAACTTTCCACCTTTAAGCATCCCTTCATTGCATGCAGCCCCTTTAACCATTGCTGTGCCTCAGTATAAAGTGTTTTTTCAAGTGTTATTACATGCAAGAGCACCACATTGATTAAACACCTTATTCCAAATAAACATGCATCATATTAATGTAGGGAAGTGGAAGCTAAAAGAACAAGATGTCCCCTCATACACCACAGCCTCTATCAGAGTGCTGTCGCATTTTTACTTACGTCGGCTGGGACCAGAAGGCTCTTGCCCAGGTGCTGGTTAAAAGAGAGGCACCACGCCTCAGTGTAACCATTCATGCTGGGTACGTACTTCTTTACAGTTTCGTCATTGAGCTTGAGCCACACACCATCATCATTGTGGATCTAAACAAAAGGAGGGGGGGAACAAGCAACAGAGCGAAGAACAGCCATGTTGTCCTGTTACTATGGAAACAAGAGAGTCACAAACACAGACACACATACACTATCGGTCAAAAGTTTCAAAACACCCCAATGTAACTTTAATTAAACAATAATATACATTTAGAAATCCCCAAGTGTTTGCATGTACCACGCTGTAAAGACAGACTACGGTACTGTATTTTTACCCTTTTTCTTTCATCTAATATTTGGTCCCAAATGCTGATACTATGTGGGAATGCATAAAGGTAAGATTTGAAGACCTTAGAGTGCAAACGTGTATATTTGTTTGGTACACAATCACTCTGAAAAACAATAACATTGAAAGTCCAAGCTCGTACTGGTGGATAGGGGTCTGTATTCATTTTGTGCTTTTAATTTGATGTTGTTACTGTCTTCATTTTACACAGTAGATAATATGTAAGATAAATTAGATCGCTATAATGTACGTATGTTTTATGATGATCTCTTCTGGTGAATAGGTGGTGAGCAGCAAATACTAGCTCTGCTAGTGCTTTCTTCAGCAATGGTCACATTGCCATTAACTAGCAGCTAGTATCATATTTTAGCCCGCAGTTAAAAGCAAAAAAATAAAATAAATAAAATACTGGTTAGTTGGAATACTCATATGCAAAGATACCACTGCATAAATGACAAAAAAAATACCGGCAGTGCTTCAGTACCTTCTTGCAGCTTGCTTCTCTCCGGCAAGTCGACGTAGATACAAATAATTTTGCTCTAGTTGCAAGAGCCATTGGCCAAGCTAAATATATGAATCAAAACACTCTTTTCCGCTTATGGCTCCATAGTCACCACTACTTCCTCAAACTACGGCTGAGAGTCAAACAGGACGTGCGAACGTCAAAAAATAGTGTTGTTAAAAAAAAAAAAAAAACTTAAGTTAACGCGCTAACTTAATATATTATCATGTAAAAATTGTTTGGCTTTTTTAAGTGGTACAGATATGCTGTACATTTTACTTGGAATAATATTCTTAACGTAGGCTGAAAAAGATGTGCGCTTTTATGGGGGTAAAAAAAAAATGAACAATTTATTTTATGACCAAAAAAATTGCAAATTTGCAGGGCCACAAATGTACACAGATGCACTGTACATGCTAAGCTGTATGAACAAAACATTGAGAGCTTTGTGTTATGGTGACAAAACATATTAGTGTAATATCTAATAATATAGCTCATTAATCATTCATTTATTTTATTATTAGAATACAGTAAGCTGATTGCCAATCAGAAACAAGCTGCCTGGGGTTAGATTCCGGATACCCCTGCCTTAGGGGCATTCAAATTTTGAGGTCTTAATAAGATAATAATAATAATAAGATAGCTGACAATGAGTCATCATCATCTTTCCAGGGATTTACCTCGTCAGTGAAAGTGATGGTGCCATTGACATGCACTATGCCTATTTGTTCGCTCTGCAGGGAGGGGTGACTGCGCACACGCAGGCCTGCGCTATCCTTGGACACAAATTTGCGGACCTGAGAGAAGCAGAGGGGAGACGATGTATGAGCTACAGGAGCCAAGTAAGAGAACCCAAAGAAAGAAGGACAGTCACTGAAGCAGAACCAGAGGAAGCAGGAAGATGACGCATGCACTAAAGGACAAACAACAGTGGGGTAAAGTTCTTTCTTTCTATTTCACATCATGACAAACCGTAATCTCACTCTGAGAGGAAAAATACATATACAGCGCAAGTAGATGGTGTAGACTGTTGCTTGTTTCCCCATTAAAAAAAAAACGTTCCTGTCACAATGATGACCACCCACAAGACCAAAAAAATAAAAAATAAAAAAAGCGCAGCCAAAGCCTCTTGTCTCAATGTGTTCAGATGTCCTGCTTGGGCTGCAAAGTGGCACTATGTTTTTGGCAATTTTCCTAAAATAATTCCCAGAAACCTTTATGGATAGTTTAACAAGGTAATTTTGAATATTATTTTTAAAAAAAAGAAAAATAATAAGTTATTGGGATAAACAAACCAAAAAGTAAAAATAATACGGCTGAAATAACTAGCATATATGCTAATAAAGTTAGATTAGGTTTTATTTGTCATAAAATAGATTTTCCCCTCACCGGATAAATATACTCGTCGTATTTCCACAGTATATCTTTATAGATACAGTATGTAACTGTACTGTATTATGAATACAAAATAATTATTTTGTTTCTATATGTAAAATAGAAAAACACTTCAAAACAGCAGGTGTTTGAGGTCAGAAGATAATTTGTGGTTGAATGCAACCATGGGCGTGTCCAGCTTTATGACACTGTTTGATTTGAAGATAAAGCTCACCTTGCTGGGCTGAGGTTCCGCCTTTGGTTTGACCATCTGCGTGCCAGGTGGGATCATGCCTTTGGGAGGGTCTTTGACTTCAACCTCCAAACCAGCATCTAGAATGTGCATTGTTTCAATCACATTTTACCCGAAAACAGAAAATCATGGCTGTAGACAATCACTGTATAACCCACCAATTGTGTATGTCTCAGTATTTGATGCTCAGCTAAGAAGAAGTGTTAAATGGAACACACCTATTTCAATTCCATCAATAGTGACGTGGATTGTGTAGAGGCCAACGGATCCGGGGGTCCAGTTGGCACTGTAGGTGCCGTCAGTGTTGGCACGTATCAGCATGTTTTCACTGGGTCTGAATAGAATAGAAAGAGTAAGAAACAATGCAATAGGCTGTATCTCTGATTGGTTCTTCATGAGCTGAGGCACCTCTTTGGAGTAGGGGAAGCAAATCGTAACTCCTCAAAAGAGTAGCTTTCATATGCCTACAAATATAAGAAGGGAGGATGAATAACAATCTGATCAGGTGAGGTTGAAAGAGATTTTCCACTCAGTGGCTTGAGGTTGACCTTCATCATGGTGATTGCAATGTAACGAGCTTCTTTCACGATCATGGGTTCGTACGTGGCCTCCAGCTTGGGAGCTGGCAAACCTCCAAAAGTGAGGTCAGGTCCAGGAGATGAGGTGGCAGCAGAGGAGGTTCCGGGTAGCCGCTGTAGCTTTTTCGAATTCTCAGGCTGCATTGATTTCTTCTGAGAAACAGGCACAGCCTTTACCTCCACCTGGAGATCAACCAAATATAAGGGACATTTTTGTTTTGTTTGAGAATCTCAGATGTACAAAATCTGTTTTTCCAACCTTCATGTTGGGTACATGCACAACATCCCCATATTGGTCTTTGGTCTGTACGACTATAGTTGCTGGCCATCCGCAGCGAATATCGTCTTTGTTCAGGATCAGAGATGTCTTCTGGGGGTCTGCATATGAGTCTGGTTGCAACCATCTTGAGAGAAAACACACAAAAGAACAATCAAAATGTGAGGTCTCACTGTACGGTTCTCTGATGGTTGCCTTTCCACAATAACATCTCAGATTGCCTCAGTTTTAGATGACATCATTTACAACAATAAAAACAACCAAAAGTCTCTTGTATTTACTTTTTCCTGCATTTGTGACAATAGCAAATAGAGCCAAGTAGGTTTTGCACGATGGAAAAGGAGTTTAAGAGGTCCTGTTTCAGTACACACAAAAAAACACTGAGGTTGAGAGGATGCATTTCAGACATTGACATTGCACATGCTGGACCTTGCTAGACGTCCTCCGCTAGAGTTCTGTACGCATGTGATGAAGTCCTCCAGGAATGAGTGCTCGTTGGTTTGGAGGTGCAAGGGCAGGTTCCCCTCCAAGGCCTCCAGGATGATGGGAGGGTGGGACAGGGCCAGACCCTTCCCCAAGATCCCTGCATGGGCTTTACAAACCTTAACCAAGACATAGAAATAAATAAAGGAAGACCGCAAAGAATGGAACTATGAATTTAATTTACGTAGCTCACCTGAAGGGAGGCCTCCTCTAGGATCTCCAGGTCCTCTTCCAATTCACTGCCTGAAGTTAAATTAATGAATTAAACAAAGTATTATCCAATCACCACATTTACTACTAGCACAAGGTTGTGCAAACATTTTGACTAGCGGGCCACATTGGGTAAAAAAATTGGCGAAGGGGCTTTCTAAATACACAGTGGGTGGTCATCAACTTGTTCATGGTATAACAAAACAAAAACATACATCGATAGCAAGGTAACGCAGCACATAAAGTAGTACTACTTCTACTACTACTAAGTCGGTGATAAACAACAACTTACTACCTATAACGTGAAAATTAAAACTGGTATTTCCAAATGCTTGCAAGGCATGCTGGGTAGTCCAGCGGCAAAAACAATATGAGGTGTGAACGATAAAATATTGGACATCAAGCGTATGTTAACGCCCCTCCTTGTTTACTTCTCTGACAACCTCATCAACATATTTTGTAATCAAGCAAAAATATGACAAAAGTGGCTAAATGTTGGGATAACACAAGCTACCAAGCTACCCTGCATGCCTTGCGGTGGAAATATATGGGTGTTTTTCTGCCATGGGTATTATATGCTTACATGGTGTTTGGATGGCTTTTTTGTAGCTACAGGTTGCATCTGACTATTGTTTGGTTTGTTTATCCCAAAATGTTTTTATTTCTTTATTATTATTAATGTATTTATTAAAGGTTTAAACATTTTTTTTTTGGAAATACCTAGGCCCGCCAGATGAAGACAGTTGGCAGGCCTAATGTGGCCTGTGGGCCGGTTTGCCCACTCCTGCACTAGCACTACTACAATACCTATAGGGAGTGCCAAGTCTTTCTTCATAAGCGCTGCAGCACACACACTGCCCAAGTATGCCAACTCTTTCTCCAGCTGGATGATACCCTGAAATGTCAAAAAGTGCTTAGTCAGGTAGACACTGAGACTTTTATCTTTTTTTATTTCAAGATTTAAAAAAAACTAATATGCAGAAGTGTCAAGAGGAATAGACGTTACCTCATCGGGACCTGGGTTAAATTCATATCCCACCGCCACACACTTAAAGCCATAGAAGCACGCCTTCTCATCCTTCACATAATCAGAGGCGGTTTCCAGTGAAAAGAGAACTTCATTTCCTGCACATACATGAAGCCCCCCGCCCCAAACAAAAATTTATGAAATAGAAACTTCAGATGGCATTACAGAGGTGTGAGGACTTTGTCTTACCTGGCAGAACAAGAACCGCGGTGGGCCAACCCGTGGAGCCTGAGAACTTCTTGAGCTCAGTCCATGTGTTGATGGTGTCTTGGACCAGAGGTTTGCCCCCCAGGCAGGACAGGTGAAGGGTGCGGCTAGGAATGAGCAGGCGGAGGACGTCCTCCGGCTGAGCGGTGCCGCATTGCGGATCGAACTCGATGCTGGTCCAACGTACACAGTCAGGGAAGGAGACCTGACAATAATGCAAGAGCCAAACTTGTGATGGGTACAGATGGTATATTCGGGTGTTGCTGAGAAACATCTCACTTGGAGTGTTCTGGTCAGTACAAACCCCCCCCCCCCAAAAAAAAAACAAGGCTCACAACCACTACATACTAATACAGTATTTGAATAATGTTTTATAATACACTCCTGATCAAAATTTTAAGACAAGTTTAAAATTTTAAGAATTTACAGTTTGCACTGATCTTACTGAGGTTCTAAGTAGAAAAATGCAAAACAAAAAAAACAAATGGGAGACCAGAAAAGAAAAAAGCAATTCATTGCTAACTTTCAAACCTTTCAATGTCCAATGTTTGATGATCTTGACATTTTGTGGCATTTAAGTAGACAAGGTCTTTGAAGACTTTTTTCTTCTTAAAAAGACACTGTCTGATGGTTATTGGACTGCATTGGGCACGGATAAAAACTTTCATTTAAGCCGAGGATAGTTCCGTATCTTCCATATCTAAACTTTGTGACAGTTTGGTTTAATGATAATTCTGTGTGGTAATGTTAATTTATGTTGTTTGATGTAGCATCTCGGTCCTGGGAAACGTTGTTTCGTTGTACTGTGTACTGCACAGTATATGGTTGAAATGACAATAAAAGCCTACTTGACTTGACCAGCCCATCGATCGGCTCTGGGCCCGTAACATTTTTTGGGTCTACCATTTGACTTTTCTGTTAGATCACCCTCTTGATCTTTTAGTTTAAAGTGAAGTGACAGTCTTACTGCGTATAACTTCAGCAGCAATTACGTGCTGCGAGAGGCCTTGCTTATGTAGATCAACAATCTGACTATGTTGAAAGAGAGAAAGCTTTTTGCCCATGCCATCAAGAACATGACAGTGTGAATGAATACCTGACAGAAAATGACATTTTTGAGTTTTAAAGGCTGTGGTCTTTATAACTTTTGATCAGCTGATAATCTACTTTATTATTTCTATTTCAGTTTAAAATTACTTATTCTATTTTTGTGCCGTCTCACTCCAATTTCTTCTTTTTGCATTTTGAAGCTATATGTAATTTTCCAAAGGGACTTAAAGTGCATGGAAAGGTTTTTTTTTCCCCAGTATGATATGTAAGCCCATTCAAATCATTCTACAAAATTTGGTTGTAATAGCAAGCCTATAAATGAAGTTATCCACGTTTGAAAAATTCAGAAATGTGAAATTTGCGGCCACAGGAACTTTGACGTAAGTAGTTAGTTGACTGCTAGGGTGCAAGTTGATTACGTAATATCTGCTACAAGTCAGAATCAGCTGAGGTAGTCAACATGGAGTCGGGTGATGAAAGAATGCAGTGATTTTGAGGATGTTTTTGTCCATAGCAAGTCGCATTTGGAGGTTCAACCTTATATGTTTGAAGGAGTCGTAAACCAGGGACACAAGGATAAAGACGTTTCCAGTGACCATCTTTTTAAATTAACACACGCATACGGTACAGGTACATATTTTACTAAGCCGTCGTAGACTAGCAAAACAAACGCTAACATCTAAAAGCTATCGTTACCAGTCCATATTTTTATACCAGCTCGTTTTTTGAAAGCGTGCAGATTTTCTATTCATGGCAAGCCATAGTCATTTACCAATGCATTTATTTTTTCTTTTTAGGTGTCAATGTGAAAAGTGGTGTGCTCCACAAACGTTGGGGACTTTGGACGAGAGGTGGGGTACACCCTGGACTGGTCGCCAGTCAATCAAAGGAAATTTGAGGCAGATAGTCTTAAATGTGTTAGATCAGCTGAAAAAGCATAGTACCGCGTACCATCATTTTTTGTATTGCGACAAGTACCTTCTGTGCAGTTTGGAGCTGCACAATAAAAATTTTTTTCGCAAAATCGAATAAAACCACATGAAAATAAATAAAGTTCCAAGCACAATAAAAGCACGCTGTGATTGTGTGCGCTGTAAGGTACGCATTCGTCTGTGGCAGATCTGACGTCAACGCTTCAGAAATCAGTCAGCGATCCCAATCATTCTGCTAAGATTTCTTTTAATCAAAATTGTTTAGTAAAAACACGATAAAGGGCTGTAAAACCAATTTATAAGTGATTATATCCATTAAAACTCTCTTAAAATCGGCCGCCATTCTTGAATCTGACATTTGTGATGTCAGATTATTGCATCACTGTGAAGTTGGGTCACACTGATTTGCTCTTCTCAGAGTCCCTTTTAGTTGAAAAAGTTTACATTTCCCAGTTTACTTTAATGCACCAAAAGCCATTCACATACCCTGTATTGCGTGACCCCAGCTTGCTTGTAAGGGTGGTCGCTCTCAATCACTGAGTAGTGATTGGAAGTGGTGCAAGCCGACAGGCCCTGCTCGAGCTGGTTGCCGGTGGTGCTGTCGGTTGATTGGTTGGGGTTGAACGTCGGTGGGGCATACTTTTGGTTGAGGGCTGAGACAGCGGGGAGCAGCTCTTGGACCAGCCCAAATACCTCGACGGCAGCCTGGGAGAGTATGAGGAGCCGTTTTAAAAATGAGAGAGACAACGCAACATTCCAGGTTGGCCTTTTACCTTTGGTACGGTTGCCGCTACGGGTCCTATGTAGGCCAGGATAAGAGGGAGGAGCATGGAGAAGAGACTGGATGAGCTTAACAGCTCGGGGATGTCATCCACTAGAGAGACAATGGATATCAATACAGCTGAGTACAACAAATTACATTAGGAAGAAAAAAATCTATTTTAGTGGCTTTTCCAAATGAGGTGTTTATGATTGAGGTGATTAATGATTACCCGGCTTACCATCAACAGCAAAAGCCCTGTGAAGCAAATCCTTGGCTGCTCTGACCACAGCGCTCACCACAGACAGTGCTCGACTACAGTTTTTGTCCTCTTCGTTGGCTTTGCTCAGTAGCTGGGACTGAAGATCCCCGTCGTACTCGCTCCTGAAACAAAGAGACAAATGTTGGGTGGTACAGACTTTAAAACTGCAAAGATTAGTCTTAAAGCAAAGTGTACCTGTAGTAAAGAATCTGAGGGATCTGTCCTCGCGTCTGATTGGTGCCATTGCTGCTCAAGCTACAGGTGCTGAAAGTGAATGACACGCCATCGGAGCACTGCACAGTGGTCATGCCACCATCCCCGTTCGCAGTGCGACTGCCGTAGTTGCGCAACCTCACAGCATACTTGACCCCTTCCTATAAGACAATATATTATCTGAGGCTGCGTTTACGCGTGCTGTGTTTGGTTCAGTCAAAATGAACTCTGGTGCGTTTGCTCTGCTAGTACGTTGTTTTTGGTCAAGCATACATTTTCTGAATGCTGGTGTGCACCAAAGAAGCGGCCACCAGCACACCAGAATCAATGATTGCAAGTGAATTTGGTGCAGTTGGGTTCACTTGAACTCAAATGTGAACACTACATGGCCCAGTGTTAAAATGACAAAAGCATGTTAAAAAATGCGTAGAAAATGCTCTCTTTATGCTCTGTTCTCTCCCGCTCTGCCCCTTTGTAATAGTATATTTTAGAAGTTTTATGTGAAATCTAAGCTGGTAAATACTGTATATCAGAATATAAAAAATAACCTATATATTCAACCCAGCGGATGGCCTTTTGGATTGATATCCAGCCTAGGTCCCCTAAGTGGGGTACACATACCCCTGGGGGAACGCCTTTTGTGATAGGGGGTTGAAAAACAAATTGCCCCTAGCACTCACAATTACAAGTGCCCCTGAACACCCTACGACACAAGGAGAATAAAGCTGAAAGGAGAGTGTGAAATTGTTCATTGTTTTATGTGCAGCGGTGAAAACCTGTCACTGAAAGTGGTGATTCCCCCAAAAATCTTTATCGTTGGTTGTATGTACTTTTGTACTGCAGATACTGCTTTATCATAATTGCTAAACTTTCCCTTTCAATTTTGTATTAAATTAATTTGAAGACTTAAACCATAGCCATCGTGAGTGGACAAAAAGTGAAGGTCACCTTGAGAGGAACGGCCTTGTCTAGGCGAATCTCTGCAATATCACTAGGAGTATCATCAGTGCTGTAAGTCCCCTTCACAAGCTCGAGAGATGTCCACCTGTGAGAATGAGCAGAGTCCCCAGGGTGTTCTGTCTGTGCCTGAATGAAAGAACACAGAAACAGTTCAGGTGAGTGACACAAAACGCCGACTTGAAAATCTGCTGTCCCCTTACATCGTCAGCGAGCACCTCCAACTCATACTCATGAATGCCGCCGCCTCCGTACACGCAGACGCCCACCAAGACTACACCGGGCTTGTCCACAGTCAGGCAAATGGCGTCCGGAGAACCATTCCCAGTGTTCCAACTGCGGCCCTGGCTCGTCTTGGTGAAACGGTTAGGGGACGCTTTGACAGAGTGGAGCGAGTTGAGCCCGTCAACCTAAAAATAAGTCAAGCAACAAAAAAAAGAGTTACAAAATAGTGTCTTGATTTGATAGTGATCTCGGGCTGTATTACAAAAAAAAAAAAAAAAGAGTATCAGATTAGATCAGCCTGCATCTAAAATTTACTCAATTAGCAGTCATATACAAGGAGTGCAGAATTATTAGGCAAATGAGTATTTTGACCACATCATCCTCTTTATGCATGTTGTCTTACTCCAAGCTGTATAGGATCGAAAGCCTACTACCACTTATGCATATTAGGTGATGTGCATCTCTGTAATGAGAAGGGGTGTGGTCTAATGACATCAACACCAAAAATAAGGTGTGCATAATTATTAGGCAACTTCTGTTTCTTGGGTCAAAAGAAGGACTTGACAGGCTCCAAAAAGTAAAAAATAGTGATATATCTTGATGAGGGATGCAGCACTCTTAAAACTGCCAAGATACTGAAGCGTGATCATCGAACAATCATCATCGTTTCTTTCAAAATAGTCAACAGGGTCGCAAGAAGCGTGTGGAAAAACCAAGGTGCAAAATAACTCGTACGTAGAAAAGTCAAGCGTGCAGCTGCTAAGATGCCACTTGCCACCAGTTTTGCCATATTTCAGAGCTGCAACATCACTGGAGTGCCCAAAACCACAAGGTGTGCAATACTCAGGGGCATGGCCAAGGTAAGAAAAGCTGAAAAACGACCACCACTGAACAGGACAGACAAGCTGAAGCGTCAAGACTGGGCCAAGAAATATCTGAAGACAGAGTTTTCTAAGGTTTTATGGACTGATGAAACGAGAGTGAATCTTGATGGGCCTGATGGATGGGCTCGTGGCTGGATCGGTAAAGGGCAGAGATCTCCAGCCGACTCAGACGCCAGCAAGGTGGAGGTGGAGTGCTGGTTTGGGCTGGTATCATCAGAGATGAGCTTGTGGGGCCTTTTCGGGTTGAGGATGAGGAGTCAAGCTCAACTCCCAGGCCTACTGCCAGTTTTAGGAAGACACCTTCTTTAAGCAGTGACACAGGAAGAAGTCTGCATCCTTCAAGAATAACATGATTTTCATGCAGGACAATGCTCCATCACACGCGTCCAAGTACTCCACAGCTTGGCTGGCAAGAAACGGTCTAAAAGAAAAAAAAATAATGCCATGGCCTCCTTGTTCACCTGATCTGAAGCCCATAGAGAACCTGTGGTCCATCATCAAATGTGAGACTTACAAGGAGGGTAAACAGTACACCTCTCTGAACAGTGTCTGGGAGGCTGTGGTTGCTGCTGCACGCAATGTTGATGGTGAACCGATCAAAAAACTGACAGAATCCATGAATGGCAGGCTTTTGAGTGTCCTTGCAAAGAAAGGTGGCTATATTGGTCACTGTTTTTTGTTTGTTTGTTTTTGAATGTCAGAAATGTATATTTGTGAATGTTGTGATGTTATATTGGTTTCACTGGTGAAACTAAATAATTGAAATGGGTATATATTTGTTTTTTGTTAAGTTGCCCAATAATTATGCACAGTAATAGTCACCTGCACACACACTGCTATCCTCCTAAAATAGCTACAACTAAAAACTACTTCCAAAAATATTCAGCTTTGATAGTAATGCATTTTTTGGGTTCATTGAGAACATGGTTGTTGTTCAAATATAAAATTAATCCTCAAAAATACAACTTGCCTAATAATTCTGCACTCCCTGTATATTAGAACCGAATCCAGACTCCGCCCTAGCACGTCTATCCAGCAGTGGCCGGACAGAGCCCAAGTGATAACAACAGTGTGTGCTAACATGTTAACAGAGTACTAATGAGCTCGAGAGATGTTGGCCGTGTGTATTTTTTGTTAAAGTCCGTTACAGCAGAGTGCAAAAGTTATGTACAAGCTTCCTGTGATAGCGCAGAACCGAGGAAGTTTAACATGACCCAACTCATTGCGCATTGGAGCAGCATCGCTTAGGAAACTAAAAGGGTTGATAACAGGTGATAACAGTGACAACATAAAAGATGACCAGCCCGTCGGTGGTGAGTAACATCAGAATTAAAGGCTTAATTTAGTACCTCGACCTTACCATATTATGCGTAGCCGCCACTACATTGAAGATAAAACTATACCAGAGATGCATAAAGTAAATGAGTCATATCTACTGTTGCTGATTATTGTTCTCTAAGTAGTATCACTTGATCGAGCCTTTTCTAACATTCCACACTACAAAGTAAGTAATAAAAGTATGCATCATTCATTCTGATATTGGCATCAGCCGATATTTGAGGCCGCAACATCAGTATCAAATAGGAAGTGAAAAGGTTGTGTCCGGAAACCCCTATTAGAAATGTCAAATTACTTCATAAACCTGAAAATCAACTCTAAAATCAACCACTTGACTTCACACTTCAGCTCAGTGAGCCACAAATACAATTAAGAGTGTTTTGCATTTTTGGAGGATTTTTTTAAATCAATTTTTATCATAAATTTGGTGAGTTAATACAGGTTTTGTGATGGCGACAGTTTTACTCTGAAACAGATCAATTAAACTAAGTTGTTTCCTATAAGAGAAAAATTGGTTCTGTTTTTTTAAAACTGAAAGTGATGCTCTTTCATCAACGCAAAAATCAACGCACATTTTTTAGACGAACAAGATGCCAATGCAGAGTTGCTAAGTGCAGAAACATTTCTCCCATTTAAGTGATCAAATTGAAAAGTGTAGTACTGTATTTTGTTCAGTGTGCTGGTGCAAGAGAACGCGGAGGCCAACCTCAGAGCCCAGGGCGGAGGCAGTGAGCTCAGAGACGATGGAGGCCAGCAGTCCACAAGTGTTGGACACCAGGTGTGGTGAGAAGAGCTCCACCTCTTTTCTCAAGCTCTTCCTCACTGGAAGCACCACAATCACCAGCATCTTCTCCAGCACCTCCCGGAAACTAGTCATTCCCATCAAGTTCTCTTCAGTCTATTGGTGAAAAATACAATAATTACTTCCTCTTTACATCTTAAGTACAGATGTTATCAACACTCACATGGCTTAGTTTCTCCATGTGGGCCACCAGCAAAGGAAAACGGTAAGCCAGAGCCGAGTCATTCTCCGTGCTGACTTGCTTGACCAGCGAACGCAGCAGAACCTCGCCATCATACGCAATGGGAAGGATGGACGTCAGCTTCACAGATGTGTTGCACAGAGCTGACATCACAGCCGCCAGCAGACGACTGCTAGATGTGCGAAAGTTGGCCTCGGCAATGTCCTGGAAAACCACCAAAGGCTTTTTATTGTTCTGGTTTTATATTCCTCAAGTGTTCAATTAGCAAGTGCTGAACTAGCCACACTGCATATTTAAAACTATGACTGCCTTTTAATATACTTTGTTGTTCCTTGAGGGGAAATTCTCTTTGTGGGCCCCATAAAAAATAAGACTACAAATTAGCGGCAAACCTGATCCAGACAGTTGAGCAGATCACAGAGGCAGGCCCACTGCAGCGCTGGAGTCGGGTAGAAGGAATGGAAGCAGGCGGTGAAGGTGTTGTGGCACTCCTGCAGCACAGCTTCCAGCAGGGTGAGTGGCTGAGACAAGTAGCCCTGCGGATCATTGTCCAGCTTAGTCAGGCAATTATCCATGCTCTCCGACAGGACCTTCTTGAGGAGACTGCGCGTCTTGCCAACGCACTCGGCCAGCTTGCTCGACTCCTCCACCACGGCTTTGGTGCTCGCTAGGAAGTGGATCACATATGCAAGATTTGCTTGTCAATCAAACTATGTAAGGTGGCAGTTATTGTTAATAACCAGCGAGTGTAATTATTGTGCAACGTGACAGTTATCATTAATAACTGGCACGAGGAACATTTATACTGATTATGACACATCCGAGTTGGCCAGTCATCAATGTACTAGTGCATGTGCAGTCATGCTGTACCCAGGTACACCATGAACCATGAGGGTGCCAAGGAAGTCTAATGCACCCACGTTAGGTGGTAAAATAAGACACTTTCAAAAGACATAACATTTCCTGTGCAATGGAACCTTTCAATTTGATCACCCTGTATGTCGTACTATTGACCATGATGCATAACATTCCATCAACTCTTTCAGTAATCATCCTTCACATACTGTGCCCGTCACTCAAAGTTAAGGATGAGTCTACCAAAATATTTTTCTCACCAGACGTTTACTTATTTTTATACCTCTATGACAGTTAAAAGAAGTTACATGTCACAATATGTGCAGTACAGTAAATAATAGCCTTAATAACGACAGTTTGATTCTGGGACAGATCATTTCAATTTCCATGATTTCTGATGAGGAAAATTGTATTCTAAAGTAAACCTGTGTTTCAATGTACAGTATATTAACTACAGTCGTGATGTAGATCAGAGTTAACCTCTACACGCTCTTACCAGCAATAGGGAAGATCTCACATATGTAGACCCTGAGCAGACGAAGGCAGCACGTGCCCACAAAGCGCAGCCTCTCTAGGTCCAGCAGTGTGGCGGTGTACTGAAAGCCTTTCAAGCCTCGCAGCTCCTCTACACCTAACACCAAGGTGGTCCAGCTCCAGTGGAGGATGCTAAGCAGGGACTCAAAACACTCCTATAAAGACAGATGTGTGTTACATGTTGAGTGCCCAAGCCATGTGACAGTATCCAAAATAAAAACTACAACAATGGGACATTAGTTACCACAGAGACTGTCCGAGCAAATGAGCGCTTAAGGATATGGACCGGCTCACTGGTCTGCTGTTTCCCCTTAGATGCATTGCCGTCGTTTGAAGGAAGACTAATGTTGAAAGAAGTCCATTAATAACACATAAAAAGAAGCTTTAATGACTTCGAACTCCACACTAAGAAATGTTACTTGCCGGTAAAGTAGCTGAGGTATTTGACCCGCATTGACGTCTGTACCGTTGTTTGACTTCTTTGAACTTTTGAACTGGAATACCACACTGAAGGGAAAAAAACATTATTTAGTAAGATGTCCAAAAAGAAAGAGTACATGTATTTGGGGTTAGCATGGAGTGCGTCATACCCGTCATCAGTGGTGATGGTGGCTTGTCCATGGGATCCACAGTCGCTGCTGGGACCAGATACCCGGGCCCAGGCCACGTACCACCAGCCCGACTGCAGCAGCACTGGCTCGTCAAACATCATGGCATATTTCTCCCTGAAAATAAAAATATATAAAAGTTTGCAAGGTTCAAATGAGGGCGCTAACCAGAGATTTTTTTAATGATATTAAGTTACGTTTTTTCAACTCTACTGTGAATTTCTGATAGGGCTGTTGTCAATCAGCATATACACATGAAACCCTTCAACTTAACTTGTTAGGAAGTTTCTTTTTACAGGGGTACACAAAATGTTTACTTTTGAAAAGTAGTACTTTGTTTGCTGCCTAAATGTTGGCCTAAGCTTTTTTTTATTTGTAATTGTAACAAGTAAACAGGATGTAACCCAAAGAGCACTTATTTTGAAGGTCAGAAGTGTGCTGTGTGGGTTGAGAAGGACCCTTGACTGTTGCTAATAAGGACATACCGTGTACATGAATATCCTTCCTAGCTGTAGCCATAACTCCCGTCCTTTATTTAAACCGAACTTCCACATCAGTGAGCATCCTGAAACCCTCGGGTACAATGGCATGAGACAGACGTCTTTTATTGTTTGACTTTCTAAGCCTGACTGCTTTGAGCTGTGCTTCTCAAATAGTGGGGCAGGCCCCCAGGGTGGGCACGCATGCAGTTTGACTCTTGAATACGCATTTTCCTGGTTTCAGTTTTGAGTTCAGTCTGTTGTTTAGTTGTGCACCCTCATGTGCATGAGATCATTTTGTTGCAAATTTTTGTTTTTATGAAGTTAACTCAAACTTTGTCAAACACCACTTCTTTGGTGGTGCTCGGCGGCTTTGTCCTCATTGGTGTGCACGGCATCCAAACTAAGAATCAAAATAAAAACAGTTGAACAATCTTGGGAGAATGTTAGTACCGGTTCCCATCGAGACTTGATGCTCAACCCAAATGGTATCAAATGTCAGTAAGCATATTTCCTGAGATAAGAAAAAAAATACAGCATCTAATGAATCAATTAATTAAAGGACAGCGTTGATGGCAGCAAAAGCCATTTATAAATATATGGAATCAATTCTACCTGGCAGCGCAGTCATATGCCAGTACATCAGTCTCAGCCAGCAGATCTCCATCGGTCTCATGGTCGCCACCATCAGGACCGAGTTCAAACAGCTGTTAAAGCAATACTTGTTTGAAATGAGAGGTCCCAATTAGAAAGTGGGGGTAAAAGTGTAGGAAGGCTACTCACCTTGATCTTAGCGGTGTACTCTCCTCGTCCTCCAAACAGGCCCAGCCCACCTAGTAAGATGTCTGCATCAGCACAAAAGCGGATGGCCTCCACGGAGTGAGCAGAGTAGCCCCAACCGCCACCATGACCTGGAACATCCCACATTGTTAAGCCTGAACCGTGTCCTGAGTGCTCTGTCATATTTCACGTGTCATAAAGGTTCAGTGAATAATTCAACATGAATAATTCAACATGAATAATTCTTTGTACAATGTATGCATGTTCGAAACAAATTAAACCAAACCAAACCAGTGGCTACTTGCAATAAATCAAAAGGAAACCTACTCTCAAAGCGGTTCACCACACTGTAGTCCTCCTTGGAGTAGACCTTCATCACCGCCTGCGTCTCTTCCTCGGTGCTGGCCACGCCCATTTTCAACTCTTGCATGGCTGCCAGTGTGTCCAAGCAACCTGTCAGCAGCATAGCGTCACATAAAATTATAAAATAGCTTGGCAGTAAGCAAACACATGATGGAAAAGTTCTTGCACATTACCGAGAATGTGTAGTGCGCCGTGAGAGCGGGTGGTGGTGGCGTGCGACCCCGCGGGCAAAGCCAGCTCCGGGCTGAGGATGCTGCAGCGAGCCTGTATGTCTGTAGCGGAGGGCATCCTAGCGTCGGCAATCACTGCGTTGTAGCACCACATCTCTCTTGAAGCTGGTAAGAACCTTTATGACATACATTGGAATGACAGTTTTAAGAACTACTGTAGTGTCAGTATCAAATTGCCGTTGATTTTTCTTTGGCTTAATATTGGAGTAATTGCATTAAAAAAGGTACTGACCTCCATAAGACATCATACACAGGGTCCAAACACAGTCCAAATCCCTGCAGGTCCTCCTGCTCTGAATCATTGAATGTGCGGCAGCTTCCGTCCATTTTGTTGATGAGCAAGCATTTAAAAGGCGGTGGCTCAGACACGGAGGAGGGCACCAGCCCGATGATGTGTTTGCTCGCAAAAATCTCTGAGGTAGCCAGTACGTGAGAGTTGATGAGGGCCTCGTCAATCCGCAGGAACGTCTGGTCTCCACTGGCACCAATCCAGGTGGCTTTCCGTCCATATTTGGCACCAATGTTAGGCATGGGGGATGTCTTGGCATTCCAGTAGGGCATGTCAAGGATGGGACGCCCCAGTTGTCCTTTCTAAAAGATGAATTGTGTTTTAACGATTTAACGCTAAACCTTCATTGAGTTACTCGGGGGAAATATTTTCATTCTTACCGAGAAACTACCAAAGGTGAAGACCTGGCCATCCCCAAGAAGAACAGCTGTGTGGTTGCTACCTGCTGTCACTTGAACACTGGCACCAGGGAGAGCCTGGACCAGAGTTGGAGAACCCCTACAAGGCAGAAGTTTTTAGGAAGTGAGTACAGTTTTTATTAGTTTGTACATTTATATCTGCAAAAGCAACTAAAGCAGTACCTGGAGTTAACATCGCCATGCCCAAGTTGGCCATGTTGGCCATAGCCAAACGTATAGACATCTCCATTCTCCATCAGCACCACTGCAAGATGAGGCAGTGATTGAATTTCATGCACAGTATGGGCTAGGATTAGCTGTACTCCACATATGCCCTCAAATATTATTCAAGAGGAGAGTGAGGGCAGTGAGAAACTACGTTGCTGCAGCAAAGTGGAGACTGTGGAATATAAGACTGCAGTATAACAGGGTACGCACACGACAGCATGTGTCCTCATTTAACTGAGATGAGACTAAAGGCAGTGAGAAGTGGGTTGCTGCAGCAAAGCAGAGACTGTGGAGTATAATACTGCAGCCTAAAAAAAACAACAACACAGCTATCAGGGTAAGCTAACGTTAGCAAGTGTGTTTATGTTTGTCATTCCTTGCTGTTTGTCTTCAAATCTTATGATGATGCGATGATAAAAAAGCTACTCAACCAATTCGCAACCACCAGGCATTTACTTTACCTGTATGGTTAAATCCTGGTTGACCAGGTTGTGGAAATAATACCTGCTTTTGTCAATGGAAAAGCATCAATAGTGAGTGGAGCCGGGCCAAGTAGGTACCATGCACTACAAAGCGGTTTAGTGCAACTTTGTTGACTTTGTGGCTTATTTATAGCCGCTCTGCTTCATAACTGCCTGTGCGTGAGCAAAAATCCCACAAGTTTAATTTGTAAAATATTTGTCTATTTAGTTGTACTATACAAGATGACAGGTAATATTAATAACTGGTGGGTGGAGCGATCATATTGACTATACAACTCATCTACTTTGTGCTTGTGCATGAGCACCCGTGCCAGGGCCAGAGAGGAAACTCCTACCAGTCAAACAAATCAGACTTTAGCAGTCAAGTATGCTCAAGCGCGCCCATAACCTCCTACCTGAGTGGTGAAAACCGCAGCTGACCTGTACAGCTCGCACCTCACAGTCAAACCTGACTGCCCCGGGAGGGTAAGTGGTTATCTTACTGGCATCTTTCTCACCACGCTCACTGCTTCCATCTAAAAGTAATTAAAAGAATGGATCACACAAGTTATGTTTTGAGTTGAAACGGGCTTTGTATGCGAATGATGCTCAGCTCTGACAAGAGGACCAAGAAGACACCTGCTACAGTCCTGGGGGGGGGAAACTATGCTGCTGGAGGGGAAAGGAGAAAACCAAATGGACATGGTGAGAATGAAAAATCTGCATAACAAAACACCTTTTGTGACCAATATGGTTTACTTTGAGCCTGATTTGTGGTGCAAGAGTTGGAGTAGTGCAGCAATGAATCACAATGGATATGATGCTTGCTAGTTTTTAGGACCAGATGACAACAAGTTCTGTTTGTGGCTTGCTTCACAAATAGATCAGAGGATACTTAATGGCACCGATTTTAAAAGTAAATACTGAGTGGCTCACGGCCCAAAAGATTTAACAAGTAGGGTCGAAAGTTCAGCTCAAATAGACAAATGAGTGAAAACCAAGAATACCAAAGCTGTTGTGGAGGTCCTAGACATAAAAAAACAACAAAACAACATTGAGGCTGCTTCTTCTTTTTCTTGAAGAGGAAAGCTGCTAAAGTGGACATTTGTCAAGTATGCAATGCACAGTACAGTGAACCCTTGGAAATGAAACAGAATGAAAAAAACAGCAGCCCAAAAGTCAAGACAGAATCCTGGCTAGCTTCTGTGGGTACTTGGGTTATTAAGGCACAGTGTTTTTTGTATTTATTTTCATGCTTTACATTTGCAGACTTGCCAACCTTCAATAAATCCTCCAGTAATCCTCTCTCTCCACCTTACCACATTGATAGGTATTTATTTTTTTAATTTTGCAAAAAGGCTCCAAAAGAAAAATGCATGCGTTATTATTATTAATTACATGCCCTATTATTATTAGAAAATGCATGCGTTGTTATTATTTATTACATGCCTTATTATTACATTTCAGAGCCATTCAAGGTTCAAAATTGTTTTCCACACTTTTGAGAGAAAAGGCACTCAAACATCCGCTTGTTAAATTGAAGCTTCTCATGACATCATAAAGGGGGAATAAGTCCTCACTTACATCATATAGAGTCCTAAATAGATGAGCCAGCCGCATATGTATGTGTCCACTACTCCACAGACAATAGTTTTGAAAACAGGTTTCGCTAGACATCTTAAAATAAAGCCAGCCTATCCTGTCAGTCAGCTACATCCTCATCTGATTGCATTTGTAAGTTTGTTTTTCTTCAGGCTAACCTCAAATTAAGTTGCTTGTAAAATGTGAGTAATGTTAGCACTGTAGCTCATATAGGTATGCTGGTGTTGCCAACATTGTGTCCTTGTGTCTCACAATGTTTTTATATGCCATCTACAAAGTTATATATATATAGTATATATATTTACACTTGCATGTTAAAGTATCTGTACAGTTAATGTAATAAACAATTTATGTAATTAATTTATTTTAAAAAGAAAAATGGATTGGAAATGGGCGGATGGACAGCTTCCTGAAACAGACTGTGCTTCCCAGGGTCCAGACTACTTTTTTTGAACAAGAGATATTTTCTACAAAAAATTCCCCAGATGTTTCCTTCACCCATTGGCAAATAAATCAACCATTAAAAAGTTAACTCTAAATTTAAACCACCCCGAGGTTTAAGAAGACCCAACCCAAAAAAGAATGGTTGGAAGTAATCACTAGGCCTGTCCAGTGTCTATAAAAACAATATAGGGCCAGCTTTTATATATAAGGTTACAGGTAATGCTTGTTGCCACAAAAGTACCCCCATCAGAGAGTGCCAGAGACAAAGTGGGCGGGGATAGAATTTAAAAAGGTGGCATCTCTGAGGCTGTTGAGTTAGTGAAGACCATAGTACCTTTGTGCTTGTCCCGTTTATGCCTTAGTGCCTGAAGGGGTCTTATTCTGGCTAGGGCCTGCTCACGCTGGTTCATTAAAATGGTACCGGGGAAAACAATGGGGCCTGAGAGAGAAAGAAACTTTCACATGCATGCACAATGCTCACAAATCAATGGGAAACAACACAGGATAATAATAACAGGCGACCACCACCACAACGCACATAGAGAATGATAAAAAAGCAAAAAAGCATGGGGGAAGTCACCAAGGCACAACACGCAAGCTTAAGTGCAGCCCCTTAAAGATGTGGAATGAATGTACTGTTTTATATTTTTGCCACTACCGCCACCTCACGCTCCTTGATCCTAACTCCCTACAAATACTCAAAAAGCATAAAGGGGCCGAGAGGGGCAATGTACTGTGTATCAGTGTGTATAGTATACAGTACGAAATAGTGTAGAGGCCACACTGAAAAGACAAAAATTGTAAAAATACAGGGTGTGCATAACGTTACAATAATAAAATTTGGATATAACGTCAAAACAGCACAATGTAGAAAAAGCATTTCATGCACATGCTGTGTAGTATCTTTTTTGTAAAAAAAAATAAATAAAAATTGCAGCCTTTTTTTCTTATTAAATTCAGTCTTAAACGCCATACAATAGATGTCATTCTCATTAGTTATTCTCATTAATATTCTAAAAAACTTACTAGTTGATTCTTGTAATATAACTTCAATAGTTTTTAGTTTTTTTCATATTCTTGTAATCTTTCAACTTTAATTTTGTAAAAATTTGCACGTAATTTTTCCTTGTAATATTTGGACTTTATTTAAGAAACTGTTTTCTCATAAAATTAAGATTTTAGGGTACCAACATTATTGTAATAGTTTTCAATGTTCGCTAGAGAGAGAGAGCAGAGAGAGATCTCCAAAAATATTAATTTATAGCTCAATCAATAGAACGAGAGATTATCTTGGTGTTTACTAATCTAATCTAATCTGTCCATCCTTTCATCTACTGTATATTATTGTTTCAGTGTGGCGCCTTGTTGAAATAACTGATGGAGGGCAAAGCAAATGTCCTGTGAGGGGATATGAATTAAACAAGACCCACTTTATGAACTGTAACAGGTCTCAACATGTGTCTAGCCAGCCCAGAATATGCAAATGTCAACAGTGGTCCCCATCTGTCTAGACCTGATTCCTACCTCGTCCCTCCTCCAGCCTGTGTCGGCGATTGATCCTTTGCCGTTTCTCCTCCTGACGGATCTGAATGTGCTCCTCGATGTTCACTCCTGGAAGGGGAGGAACAGGCACAGCTGATAACAAAAACAAAAAGGGATGGGTGCAGCAGGCAGGCAGGCCAGACAGATGCAAGTGGGGGGAAGAGGAAGAGCAGAACAAGACAAGACACACATCAATGAATGACAATGGAGAGACAAGCAATGACTCAGCACAACGTGATAACAAAATGCAAACAAAGGTGACAAGCACGTGGAATGCAGTATAAAAGAAACAGACATAAGAACATGCAGCTTCTTAGACATAAAAACAGTGTTCAAAGAATGTACATTTCCTCCTGTTGGATTAGAGATGCCTGTATGTGAACCATGCTGACTGTATGATATCTGTGGGCTCAAAATGTGTAAATACCGCAAATGATCTAATCATAGCCTGGGTGTTTATTTACCTAAGCACAACAAGGACAGCAACTTAGTTAGAAGCAGCAATAATTGGAGAGAGGCAATTATTTCAGAAATTATATTAACAATTTTAGGTTTTAACTTCAGTGGTTTAATTTTAATGATTCGGGGTGCATGAGTAAGTGGAATCGTAAACGTAGCTCTCTTTGACCACAGTATAGTATAATACAGAAAACAGCAGCAACAGAACCAATGTTGTAATAGCAGTTAGGCTTAGCTGATGAGTTCCTTGTAAACAATAATAAGTCTCAACGGGCTTGCATTTACACCGACAGCTGAGTAGCAACATTAAAGTGCATGTAGAGGTAGATAAAACTGTAGATAAAACTGTTTAATGCAGACGACTCATGATATTTAAAAAGCAACTACTGCCATTTTGTGGCGTTATTAAAAATATATATCCGAAGGCCTACAGCAACAGATGGCAATGTTTTTTAACTAGCACTCATTTATTTTTTTGGTGAATTGAAAGAAGGCATTATTGGAGCATTTACGGTAATGGAAGTGATGGTGGAGGTGAGGCTCATGTGAATGACAGAACAAAGTTTAGAGGGATTTTGCACTTACCTAGCAAGAGGTCCAATGGGATCATCTCCTTGACTGCATCAAATATGCCTCTCTGTCTGGCCTCCTGACCATCCAGCTCCCTGGCACACGCCTTGCAGCATCCACATGCTGAGCACCCGGACTCTCCAGAGCCACAGCCACAGATACTAATGCATACATTTTTTTAAATTTTACAAAAAATGCACAAGATAACTTGAGACACTTGCCTATACGTGTGTCCTCTTACCCTCCTGGTACTCTATCAGGCCGTCCGCTGCTGACACAGCTGGCGCCGTAGCCTGTGCAGTCCCCACACACTGTGCAAACCATACACTGGTCCAGCTTCCACTTGTGCATACCAGGCTGACACATCATGCTCTTCTCTTCTTTCTCCTCCAGCTCGTCCTCCAGGTCCTCGTCCATGGCTGTAGCCATGTTCTCCACGCCAAACGCTGCAAACGCACACGCCAAAGAAAGGAAAGTTTTAAAATGTATAATGTCATGTGTCCACCAAGGGGTATGGTTCTCTTTTCCAAGGTAGGGCGGATCTCATTTAACTGATTACGCAATAATAAGAACAAGGATGCTCTGTCGTCTAATCAACAGACAGCACTGTGGCTCACTCAAGCGTCCTAAACCCTGTCATTGCAAACAGCAACCCTCAATAAGGTAATGAAACATGATTTCAGTCAGCTAATTGGGGAATAAGAGACTGGCAAAATAAAATGAAATTTTCCTCGTATAAGATGTTGACCTTTATAAAATTCCATTATGATCATAATATTCCAATTTAATATATATTCTGACCTTTTTCAAATTTCTCAATATTAGGTATTTAGTTGTTTTTTTAACTCATAAAATGTTTATTTTGTCATAACTTTTCAAATTTCTTTTATTTCAGTGTTTTGATGTGGAGTTATTATCTAAAGTACAACCTTTCTCTTAATTCTATTAGATAATCGTACTGGTGTATAAGCCGCTACTTTTTTCTTCACTTTCAACCTGGCAATTTACACAGCGGTGTGGCTAATTCGGTGATTTCTCCTATACTTAAAAACGAATCGATTAAATACTGTCGCTTGCAAATCAGTGAGTGATCGATTGCTCCTTCTTTGGCAGGAGTCAATCACGAGCTAAAAGGGAGCTTACAACAAGGTTGTCAACCCATCGTAAATCGTAGGAGGGCTCCCATTTCAGGGACACACACCCGATGGAGACAGGCAGCTGAAATAACTGCTTTGCTGGGAAGCAATGCAAAAGCTGTTAAAATAGTTGATAGTTGTTTTTTATTCTAAACTCAGATTCGTGATTGTCTTGTCTTGATGTTTCTTACCTACCGGTTAAGTGTTAAGATGCTAAGTGATGATTTTAGTGTTCTTTCTAACATGACACCATGAATCATAGTATTGAGTAATGACATTGCAATTTCCGATGGGTTGATAAGGTTGCTGTGAGGTCCCTTGTAGCTCATGACTGGCTCCTGTCACAGCGCTACCAGGTTCTCACGGACTCACGCGCTCCACAGGATGCCATTACATGACATGGACATGTGCATCTTATAGTCTAATAATAATTGTACAAATCTATTTTTCTCTCTAAATTTAATGGTTGTGGCTTAAACACTGGTGCATTTTATACACCCGAAATTACACCATATTATTCTAATATTTTACAATGGAAATTAAGGATGGGAAACAATAAATCTATCATTAGAATTTGGTTGACTAGAATTGATTGCTGATGAATTGCATTTTGAAGCAATTGAGGCAAAATTAAAATGAGGTAAAACTGAAATTGACTGCAACCAGTAATAGTGCTGTTGATTCAGTCTCAACTAGTTTGCCGTCTCATGAGGAACAAATAATGCTCATCTTCACAATATTGCACTGGCAGGAAAACATTCAGAGATAGTTAATTACCCCCGTGATTTATCAAGAGAATAAACTCAAATGTACATTTCTAATCGGCTCTGTAAACGTTTACTGTACTAAAGCGTACCGCTTGGTAAAAACCAGACCTAACATTTAATGTCTGTAATTGCCCACCTTTGCCTGCCTGGGTCATGGCTCCTGTGTCTCTGCCACACTGGCCCTTGTTGTTCACCCCAAATGTCCACACTTCCCCATTCTTGGTTAGGGCACATGTGTGGGCCTTTCCCATGGCAACCTGAGTCACAAAGTGGCCTTTCAGGTCAGTAACCTGACCTGTGGGAAAAAAGAGAATGTTGGAACACTGCAACTTAATAACATTGCGGAGGAAAGTTTTTGTAAAGACATACAGGTGCTATCGCTGTAAATGGCGTCCTTTCCAAACATGTAGAGCTCCCCATCCTTGGTCACGATGCTGCTGCTGCCATTGTTACACGCCGTGTACACCGCTGTCTTGGTCTCTAATTTGATCATCTTCTTGGGCTTGTACGGTTTGGGCTGCCGGCGGCTTTTAGCTGCAAGTGGTGGGAAGGGGAATGAAACATTTATCATTTTAATTCTGCTATCTCATCTGATTTGTCATGGCCTATAAATATGTGCATGAAATCTCTCATACTGGACTCTCCGTCCTCTCCCTTGCTCGCTGAACCAGTGAAGAAAACGCTTCCGTCCTCGGCCACTAACAGTGCGTGGGAACCATCGTGGCCAACAGAAAACTGAAGGATCTTGGGAGATTTGGTGACAGGAAGTTCCACCCATTTGCCTGCTGAAGGTCCTCCCTGCTTTATACCCAGGCTTTGATACTTTCCTGTGTAGTAGATCTGCAATGACACATGACACACAAAATGTTATTAATAATTTGCTTAAAATTCCTGCACTTAAGTTTTTTCTGTGAAGTAAGAACATTTTCGTGTCAAAAGCAAGCATAAGCATATTTATATTGGTACAACAATTTTTTGGGTACGGTATATTGTAAATCAGTGGTTGTTATTTTCTGTCATGGACCCCAAGGGACCAGAAATTCTGTCACGCCCACCCCCCATTTGAAATACAATTGACACCTGATTTTTTATCTATACTGTACAAACTGAATTTGAAACTGAAACCAGGAATATAAACAAAATGGAGAGCTGTGAAGTGTATTGCACATACTGGCTAGTTTACACCAACGCTAAGTACTCCCTGCTTCTTGCCCCCCCGCAGTTCAACCACCCCTCCTCCCAGGGGAGCCTGCCCCACTATTTGACAACCACTGTCGTAAATGCAGCTCAATGCATTCAAAAACACCTCTATTCAATTGAGTGCTTCGTCTCTAGTAGCCAGGTGCGTGGGCTACAAATGCAAGTCACTCTAACATTAAAAAATATTGGCCTTAACAGTTGTGACAGTAGGTAACACACTGGTGGTGTTTTTTGAGCCATTTCAAAAACTTTGAGACTCCAGCAAACCACAGTGAGAGTCATTATCCACAAATGAAAAAATCACGGTGGTAAACCTTCCCAGGAGTGGCCAGACAACCAAAATTACCCCAAGAGCGCAATGATGCAAGAAGTCACAAAAAACATCAAAATAACTGCAGGCCTCATTTGCCTCAGTTTCATGTACATGACTCCACTGTAAGAAAGACATTGGGCAGAAATAGCCTACATGGCAGTGTCAAGACAAAATCCACTGCTGAACAAAAAGAACATTAAGGATTGTCTGAATTTTGCAAAAAAAAAAACAGAAAACATCTTGATGATCCCCTAGACCTTTGGGAAAATACTCCGTGGTCTGACAAGACAACAGTTTGAAGTTTTTGGAAGGTGTGACCACATATCATAAAAAGAACATACCAACTGCAAAATATGGTGGCGGTAGTGTGGAGCGGTTTTGTTGCTTCAGGACCTGGAAGACTTGCTGTGATAAATAGAACCATGAATTCTGCTGTCTATCAACAAATCCTAAAGGAGAATGTCAAGCCATCTGTTTGTGACCTCAGGCTGGAACAAACTTGGGCAGCAGGACAATGATCCAAAACACATCAACGCCACCTCTGAATGGCTGAAGAAAAACAAAATTAAGATTTTGAAATGGCCCAGTCAAAGTCCTGACCTGAATGCTATTGAGATGCTGTGGCATGACCTTAAAAAGGTTTAAGAGGCAATCCCCTTTTCACACTGGTTGATTTTTTTTTCCTCATTTAATAATCTTTTATTAAAATTTAAAAACTGCATTTTGTGTCCAGTTGTGTTGTCATTGACATTTATAATTTTGTTTGATTACGTGAAACATTTAAGTGTGACAAGCATGCAAAAAAATAGGAAATCGGGAACGAGGCAAACACTTTTCACACCACTGTATATCTCCTGTTATTGCCTGATTCTAATGAACACCCAGTCTTCTTTGTTTACGTGAATAAACGCTCCGACTACGGTATGGCTTCTGTTAAGGTGTCTTTGCAGATAAGATGAGTGCTAGTAAGATTACGGGCCTCTATAAGTACAAAGAAACGATTACCATGTGAACTGTCATCTTATCGGGCTAAGCCGCACATTGCGCCACACCCACTGCACAGAAGCAGTGAAACACGCCCGTCGCACACTCCTGGCAACTACATATTTAACTTGCTCATGCCATTGAACAAGGTGTGTTCAAACTGGTACTGCCTCAGACTACAATACTGGAGTATATTCACGCTCACCTTCCCAGAAGCAGTCTTCATCAGTGCAAACTCCCTGCCAGCTCCAAGCAATGCTGCTTCCTCATCAAAGCCTGTGCCTGTGGGATCAATATAGCACATACCATGTGGAAATACTGAACATACAAAAAAACACTAATATGCATCCAGTGTCACTCACTGATGATATGCAGATCCTTCTCAAGGTCAAAAAGGGAGATGCCACAAGCGTGTAGACACTTCCTAGCCAGCTTCAGTTGCAGTTCCTGCTGCAGGCTGGGATCTGAGCTAATGGTGTAGATGCGCACCACAAAACCATCCTGTAAAATGGCAATTGCAAACACAACATTGCTATTTGCTGGTATGTACAGTACACAGTTATTTAATCCAAAGACATTGTTTACAGTAAATCCCCCCCACCCTTCACAAATAGAAAATAAATGACTGAGACACCCATAAAACCCTGGCTATACTTTCTCACCACCATTACTGAATGAGGATGAAAGATTAACAATAGAAAAGATTGAAACTGTGTCACACTCTAGCCTTTAACCTACTTGTCAACTAGGGTTATTTCCACACTTATATCTGTTGTGAAACTGCCTTCATCGCTCTCTAAAGCGGGGGACACAACGGGCACCTGGTAGCTCCCCGACGGTCACACAAGGTCCCCGCAAGCCTGCTTTTCATTTGGGTTTTCAGTTAATAATGTGGGAACACTAGAAATGTATTCTGAAATACAAACAATTTTCATCTTGTAATACCTTTCACAAGAAAAACGTTGGTGACCCCTGCTCTAAAGCATCTAGCCATAGTGTGCGAATTCACACGCTGCTGGGTCGTTTTTCCAAGCCGTGTCTACAATGCTTTTTACAATTTTTTTTTTAATTCAATGCATGCATATCTGCAGAAAATGCAATACATTTCTAGTCATTCAAAATTTGGCAAGCAAAAGAGGTATTAAAAATATGCATAGCAACCTTGATTTGCTTACCACTAATCTGCAAACGATGGAGGCAGCCTGCTACAGTGGCAGATATATGGATTTCACATGTGTCCCCTCCTCCCAACCCGCTCAAGTGCTTACCAAGATAGCTTGTGCCATTAAATTTGGTCAATACTCGACATGCATTGTCGCTACCCCTCCTGCTATACAATGAGCAACTTTCTCTGGATTATAAATAATGGCACAATAGACAAGGAGAGGCTTTCAACTGCAGGGAATTAAAAAACAACATAATTTAGTTGAAGTCATAATAAAGTAAGACTTTACAGGAGTCCTAGCTAGGTTGTTACTCGTTACAGATGTAAAGGAATTTGGGCAGTGATTTAGTGTGCCCTAGACTCACATCTTTGCAGGCTGCTATTTGGTTAATGTGCTCTCCGTCTGTGAAAAGTATGTTCTGTCCATCTGAGTGTTGACCTGTGCAGAGAGAGCAGGTGACTGTCAATACTTGCACTGTATTGCTGCACAAATGGATTAAGAATCAAATTCAATATGACCCTAGCTGCCTTTAAGAGCTCAAATTAAATAGCATTAAAACAACATTCTGCTTCTTGCTGTGAGAACTGTAATAATTCTTTGAAATGAGTGAAGAAAGGAGTCTGATGGACAGGTGGCAGTAAAAATTTCACAGAAGCAGTAGGCATGGCAAACTTTCAATAAATAAATGTAGTGTCAACATTATCTCTGCACCTGGCATGGTGACCGCCCCTTCAGGCTCCAGTGTCTCAGGGTTGATCTTGATGGCCGACATACTGTGGTTACTTGTGTCCCGATACAGCAAGTAGCCCTACGGAAAAAGGACAAACACAAGTCTTTTTTATTTTTGAACACACTGTTAACAGTCGATCTGCAGTATTTTAAAAAATCTGTTGCATCAAATAGGATGATCTTAAATCAATGGTTACCTGAGCAAAGCCCAGCCACGATCTCTTCTCTGTTCGATTCCTGATGCGAGACGTGGAGTTGTAAACATGACCCTGAGGGGTGGGGATAAAATCACCCATCAATCAGCAAACACAAGCCAGCATGTCATGCTTCAAGTAAAGCTACTGAAAAAGAAAGGGGAACTTGTAAAGACCTGAACTGGGCTTCAAACCAAACTTTCTGGTATTTAATATGCCTACAAAATTTCACAGTATTCTAGCAAATGTTGCAACAATCTATGGAATTCACTAATTAACTATTTTTTTGAATGTTGATGTTCAGGATTTTCTCATGTTTCTGGGATGCCACAAGAGAGGGGAACCAGCAAAAGCCACAAACAAAAATGCGATGGCAACCATAGAATAAGAAAGTTATATATATGGATGTTATTACAACGTAGGAAAACGGTACAGGTGCATCTCTGTTCTTGTAGTTCATTACTATATGGCAAAAGCAACCAGCAGCAAGTTATGATTTCTCCTATTTAGATATACTGTAGTATATAGATAAGTAGTATCAATCGTATATCTATAGTCTATCTAGTATCTATAGTATTATCATATCATGGTTAACTTCTTTTTACACTGGTGTGATAGTTAAAAATTTTCAAATGAACTTTTGAACACACTGCCTGTACAGTCAAAGGTTTGAAGGAGATAGTTTGACCCTGGGATGGGTCAATCCTTTGTTTTGTAATTGGAATGAAGCTCCATTTTAGAACATATGAGCTATGTACATACCCTGACTGTGCCGCTGTAGCCGGAGCCCACTTTGTAGACTCCATCCTTGCAGAGCAGGTAAAGAAATGAGCCGTCAGTCTGCAGGAGGCAGCGCTCATCCTCATCAATAGTGACGCCTTTCAACACCCATTTGTTCATCAAGGCCGCATGCTTGATGCCATTCCCAAACCAATCCTGGATTTGGATCTTTCCCACCAGGACGGCCTGCACACTCCTCTGCAGGGCATTCAGGATCGTGGGCACCTGGGGGGTAGTTGAGAGAAGTGAAAGCACTTTTGAGAATGCTGCAGGTGCTCAATTGGGTTAAGGTCTGGAGGAGACATAGATGGCCACTCCATTACTATCACCGTCAGCTTCATCAGCAAGTCCTTAAACATACCAGTGGTGTGTTTGGGCTCCTTATCATATTGGAAAACTGCCATGTGCTCCCTCACTCAATTGCGTTTTTTCCCAAGCTTATAAATGATTGCTGTTTCGTGGTCGACTATGGCCCATATAAGTAAAAAAATATTGAAATACAAGTTATGTGTAGTATACTGGCCACTGGGAATCACTTATGACACAAAACATTGATGGGCATTTTATTATATTACAATCGCACTGCATGTAGTCAACCATATCAAGTTCTTCTCTCATTCAGTTTCTGAAATGGTACGTTTTTGGTTTCTTACTTTGTCTTTCTTCCTCACTCATTTATGATACCCTTTCTTAAGTTTAGAATAAATAAATTGAAGACTAACTAATTAGGCTGTACTAATAAACAATTCGGAACAACAGGCTTTTGCAGGTTAGAAATATTAGGCACAATAATCCCTAATTAAAATGTCTACTAAAAGCACGAAATACTGTATCGCAACATGAAACGCAACACTGAATTCCTGACGTCACTTCCTGTCCACCTGCCACTTACCTCCCCTAGGCAACAAGTCTACAGCAACACACGCGCATGGGTCTTATTTACGTCTTAAATTGCTTAGTTACTCTTAGTATGTCTACTATATTGGGTAATACAAGTGCAAAGGTGACTTTAGGGGTCTTTATTTATTATTTATTATTATGATTTGTGTCTAGGGGTTTCCAATAATACAAATTGTGAGAGGTTTTCTATACAATATCCCATTTATAAATAAGGAATTATATTCCCTGAAAAAATGAGAAGGGCATACTCACTTTCTAAACTTGTTTCTATAAACACCAAGTGTGGCATTATGGGATGTTATTCGGTGAAGGAAATTAAGCTTCTCACTAAGATCTGACATGGACTGTGCTCAACACATTACCAGTTATTACCAGTAGTTATTGCACACACCGCACACAACACACACACGCACAGATATGTAGAGTGCATTCAGTATGCAAACACTTCCTCCTCTCTTGCCTGCCTGATGGCTCACAGTCTGGTCAGGGCTTTAAAGATTTGTTATTGTGAGTGGGTGACAAGCTGACACTACAGTATATTAGGTTCATCTGCAATAATCTAATAATACAAGACCGCCATTGTAGTTATTGTTGCAAAGACTTAAGGTTTAAGATTGTGCAGATGTGCTTAATATTGCAGCTGGTGCATCCATATGTGTAAAGCAAAGCAATCAGAAAAGAGAAAAACAAAGAACCACGGATTTGGCAGAAAAGCTCAACAGGCCTGGTAAACTAATTAGAAAGGAGACTAGGAGAGGGCTGACATTTTTCAAAACCCAATTTGGACTGTCCAGCCCAAATTGCTCTGGAAAAAAAGCACGAGGCAGCCACAGATTTTTTATATTGGCGTGTAAACAAACCTACGCTACCTTGCAGCTTCTGCTTTGTAAAGCATTTCCCAATGCTATCACAACATTACACATTCAGTATGAGTTCACCACCGTTGTCAGTCACCTGTATTGTCTGGCAAGCATGGCTGCCGTTGTTGGTAAGGATGGCGGAGACAGCCTGCAGGATTTTGCCGGTGTCCCCCCAGGACACAACCAGGCTGAAGAGGCAGGCGCAGGACAGCGCAGTGATGGCCTGTCCCGTTGGGTCGTTAGGCCCAGTGCTTCGGACTGTGGTCTCCAACAGGAGCTGGAAAAGGGACTCTGGGGAAACAACATAACATACGTTTATGTACGGAAAACTAAATTATCCAGTAGACAACATCTGAAATGTGCGAGGCCTCCCTACCAAGCACGTCGGGAGGCTCAGTTTGGAAGCCCTCAGGCTGTTGCCCCTGAAGCATGTCCAACAAGGCCTGCAGACTACGCAGGCACAGCGAGGGGTGCGAGAAGCGCGTCTCCTTTATCAGCTCAAAGACACCGCACAAGCCGATGCCAATTATCTGTGAATGAGGAAAGACATTGGAGATAAAATCTGTAGAGGTAGGTGAGTCGCAATCAGAGTAATTTCTATTTATAGAGTAGACCCCTGCCAATTTGTGCTTCGCATTCGTTTCACTATGTATACATTTATTTTCTCTGCTTTAAATTGTAAAATTTTATTACATTAAAACTTCAATATAAAGCGGTATTCATGGTGCTATCTACAGGATAAACGGAGTGCTGCAAGTGCCCACGTGACATTTTTTTGTGAAAAATAAATATTGTAACGTTTTAATTTTGTGAGCTCTTGTGACACGTCTATCAACAAGTCAATTGACTCAATATTTTCCAGCTGGATGATGCTTTGATACGACGTGCTAATATGTAAATGAAAACACAGCTACTTTTTAAATTGTAAGAAATGTTCTGTGTATTAAATATCCAATGTTACGACTTGGACATCTACGGCTTTCTAGACAGGCGTGGCTTATGGACATATCCTTTACTTATCCTTTATTTAATTTAGTAGGTGTGGCTAAAATTCAGGTGCGCTCAACAGTCCAGAAACTATGGTAATAAATAAAATAATATAATTTACATAATAAATGATTTAATAAAATAATAAAATATCCAACAAATTAATGGCAGTGGGTCGAAATACGATAAGTATTATATATGTACGTGTGAATTGCAGGAGTAGGATTTAGTGGGTCATAGCCAGTAACTGATGACACACTTATTTTTAACAGCATCTCCACCACCGCCATTAGACTGCTAGCCCCTAATGAATGGAAATAAAGGGCATTCAAAGCAAATTGTGGGACAGGAAAGGTTGTTAATCCCCCTGATGGGGTTTAGAAACATCGGGTGTGGTGATATGAAGTGACACAATACAGTATAGTAATAAACAACGTAAGGCCCATGAGGAAGATAAAGCTCCAAGATAAAGAGATCAAGCTCAGTCATGTACTGTATAAGATAAGAGTGTCCTACCTTTGGCAATTTGATGGCCGGCTCGCGGTACTCCTCCTCCTCCTCGCTGTCGGAGTCGCCGCTCTGAACTGAGCTCCTGGAGGCCAGCGCCAGCGAGGTCTCCCGCTGCTGCCATTCTAGCACACAGTGGCGCACGTTGCAGTAGACGTTGAACGCTGAAGGGTTACTGTGCAGCTTGATGTCGGGCATGCAGAGGGCACCATCAAAACCATCTGTCTGTAGAAGTGACATGGAGGAAGTGGTCAGTCGGGTCAGGAAAGCTTACACTCACTTGGTCTACCTAAATCTACCAAAAAATATTTGAAAAATATACAATAAAAAGGTACACTTGCACAATATTAGTTATAGTATCATGTCCTTATGCTTATGCTATTGTATTAAATTAAGAAATTAAGAAAAAGAAATGACTACTGGTAGTTGTAACATTACTTTTAATGCTACTAATAATACTAAAAAGTAATTATACAATTAATGATTAGTACAAATAAAATAATTAATTACTGTTTTTATTTCATCAAATGTATATTCATTTTAATATGAATGTGATCATGACTATTACAGTACTCCCTCATTTATCGCAGTTAACTGGTTAGAAACCACTGTGATAAGTGAGTGAGCGTAGGATTAATTCTTTATAAGGAGTCATTGTTTAAATTTTAAATGGAATATTTTTATAGTTATAGCATAGAAAGCCTGTTTGAATGGTTTTTAACATTATTAGCGCATATAGACTATGAAATAACACCCATATAGTCCTTTACATTCATATTACCCAATATAGTATATTTAATATATTCTATATCAGTGAAAATAAGCCATTTAAAACATAACATTAAACTTGTGCTCGGCCCTTGTGGAGGACCGAAAGTGATGTTGATTACAATGATTATTATTGTTATTATTATTGTGCCTGTTATGAAATAATTTATTAATAATAATAATAAAAGTCTGCTGTTCCAGCGATCAGGTCTGGTGCTTGTCTCGCTACTCAATTACTGACACCTTGTGAATTAACTAAAATACAAATAAAACAATACTAAAAGTCAATGTAGAATTGTACATTGACTTATTGTTGTATTTTAGTTACTTTATCCACATTTATGAGTAAAAATTATTAATATAGACAAAAGCCATACGATGTGTTTAAATATGTTTTTTTTTTTTTTTTACTTAATACAGGCTGTATTGAACCACAAAACAGCATGGTGTATTAAACATTTCATTTTATCATAGTTTTTCAAACATATTAACGTAACAAACATAAAAAATAAATATAATGTAAGGCTGTCAGATGAGTTAAAAAATGTATCAAAGATTTCAACGGAATTAATCCTGATCAATCACCATTTGCAAATATTTCTGAAATATGGCAATAGTTACTGAAACTTTATTGAAAAGGATATATATATCCTTTCCTATCCTGTCTTTTTTTTTAAAGTTTCAGTAACTATTGCCATATTTGAGAAATATTTGCAAATGGTGATTGATCAGGATTAATTCCGTTGAAATCTTATATACATTTTTTAACTCATCTGACAGCCTTACATTATTATGGCTGTAAAAAAAATAAATAAATATATATATATATATATATTTTTTTTACAGCCATAATATAATACAATGTAATGTAATATAATATTATCAATGAATTAAAATATTTAATCACAATTAATTGCATTTTGTCCATAGTTAACTCATAATTAATAACATTTAATCACATATATAATTTACCCTTTTTCCCTTCACCTCATACAGTGGTGTGAAAAAGTATTTGCCCGTTTCCTGATTTTTTTTGTACAGTAATATTAGTTAATGACATCACAACTGAAAACCAAATGGAGTTTTTAAATTAAACTTTTTTTCATTGCCTTGTGTAAAAAATTGATCGCTAAGTTATGATAAAACATAAATAGTAATTCAGATCTGTCAATCTGGATAAGTTTATAAAGCCATAAAGCGAACCACAGTGAGAACTATTATCCACAAATGGTAAAAACATGGAACAGTGGTGATTATTTCCAGAAGTGGCCAGCCAACCAGAATTACCCCAAGAGCGCAGCAACAATTCATCTAAGAGGTCACAAAAGACCCCACAACAACAACCAAAGAACCGCAGGCCTCACTTGCCTCTGTTAAGGTCAGTGGTAATGACTCCACCATAACTAAAACACTGGCAAATACAGCCTGAATGGCAGTTCCAAGACCAAAACCACTGCTGAACAAAAAAAACTGAAAACATTTATATGATCCCTAAGACCATTGAGAAAATAATCTGCGGTCTGATGAGACAAAAGTACAACCTTTTGCGCATTTTTTGCGTAAGAGTAAAGCCACATTTCGGAAAAAGAATATCATTCCAACAGTAACATAAGGTGGTGCAAATGTGATGTTCTGAGGCTGTTTTGCTGCTTCAAGACCTGTGACAAATGGAACCATGAATTCTTCTGTCTACCAAAAAATCATTATTGCTGTCACAGCCCGACATTCTAACATTCCCATAATATCCTGCTTCTAAGTGGGTTATTTCTGTTTTTTAAGTTCTGTATTTATTAGGGATGTCACAAGACACACGAGACAAAACAACACGAGATTTGGTCTCTGAAAAAAAATCAAAAAAGGATTTTAACAATATTTATACGAAATGTACGAAGATATGATCAGACAAAAAAATGTTTTAATTTAACTTAATTTTACAAAATGCAGGTGAATTTAGAAATGCTTATCCCCCAACGTATTATATAAACAATATTTTTGTCAACATTATTTGAGGCCAAATTAAATCACACCACAAATGGATCTATAACCATGTCAAATTATTAGTCCTACCAAGTATTGTAAATATGTAAAATGTTGGCTGAATAATTCTACGTCAGGATGCCTGTAATTCAGTTGGCCATTTATTTGCGTGTCAACACAGAGCACTCAGTCCTTTTTTGTTTTTAGACCCACTCCTTCGACAAGACGTTACGTGTTATATGCACTTGACTCCAAGTGCTTGCTCTTACCAGCTTGCTGAACACCACTACCCTCTATAGCCCGCAATATCGGGTCAAAAAGTATCAGATGCCAATAAATGTGGATCGGGACATCCTTATTATTTATGTATTATGGCTGTCAAAAATATTTAATCATGATGAATCGGATTTTGTCCATAATTAACTCATCGCAGATAGAAAAAAGTTCATTCATTCATTTATTTTCTATGCCGCTTATCCTCATTAGGGTCACGGGTATGCTGGAGCCTATCCCAGCTGGCTTTGGGCAAGGGGCGGGGTACACCCTGGACTGGTCGCCAGTCAATCACATCATTATGCGATTTGCAAAAAGAAAACACAAAACTGATTTTCTGAAACAGGGTAAGAAACTAAAAGGTACAAATGTCTATGTCAATGAGCACTTGAAAAAGAATGCACATATTGCCAAAGAAGCACGATTGTTGAAAAAGCAAAATCACATTGTGGCAACTTGGATCTGGAACTGCAGGATTTGAATAAGGGTGAAAGAAGGAACAAATGCAGTGCAAGTGAAAAGTATAAATGATCTTGCAAAATTTAGACCAACAACATAAATAGAAAATGCTCTCGATAATCAAGATAAAATGCCATAATCGACATATTTCCTCAGAAAATACACTAACATGGAACAGAAGGATAAAACATACGACATAGATACACTTGTTGATCAACATATTTAGCGTAACAAATACCTGCGAATATTATAATCAAGAATCACTGAATGAGAAAAATGTGGAAAACAATGCTATATCTATTAGTCATATAAACAGTAGAAGTATGTACAATAAAATTTCAAAAATAAGAAAATACCTGGGTGAGTTCAAAAAGAAGTTCAATATCATTGCAGTAAAAGAGATGTGGTTTAAAGATGAAATCATGGGTGAGGTTCAAATGGAGGGGTATGAACTTTATACTTTAAACAGAAAAAAGAAAAGAGGAGGATAAGTTGCACTGTACATAAATTCAGATTTGAAAAGCACATTGGTAAACAAAATGACTGTAATGGAAAATGAAATAGAAATGATAACAGTGGAAATTATATTAACAGAATCAAAAAATATTGTGATAAGTTGTGTTTATAGACCACCAGAGTCTTGCGTAGCATCATTTATGGAAAGATTAACTGACAAATTAGAGATGAATAATAATAAAAAATAAATCATGTGCGGTACTTTAACATCAACTTGGATCAGAGAACAACTGACTTCTTGCACACAATGAACAGCATGGGTCTGTTTCCTTTAATAACTAAGCCAACAAGAATTACCTCTCAAAGCGCCACCATAATCAATAATGTATTGACAAATATGACAAATGACATTGTTCTGAGTGGTATCCTGATGACTAACCTAAGTGATCATCGACCAATTTTTACAATGTTTAGGTACAATCATTGTAAAAAAAGTAACCAATAATGCAGACAAGGTAAGAAGAAACAGATCATTAAAAGCTCTACAAGCGCTAAACAAATATCTTAAAAAAGAGGAATGGGAAATGGTGTATGTAAAAAATGCAAATGCTGCGTATAACGCTTTTATTGTAACAGTGATGGAACTATACGATAAAAACTGTCAAATTATATATTGCAATTAAAAAAAAAAGAAGATCAGCCGTGGATCACTAAAGGGATCAAAATGCTTGCAAGAAGAAAAATTTTTTATTCAGTCAATGCCCAACGAAGATTCAAACCCTGAACCTCCTGGCTGTGAGGCCAATGTCCTACCCACTGGTCCACCGTGCGGCCCGCGTTAGATATGACAATTGTAAAAAACATAATTGAATCTGTTATTGAACCTTTTACATATATTTGTAATTTGTCACTGACAACAGGAATTTTTCCAGATAAAATGAAAGTGGCTAACGTTGTTCCCCTTTACAAAAATGGAGACAAACATGATTTTCATTGACTTACAAAAACTTTTGATGTAATAAATCACTCAAGATTACTCTGGAAACTTGAAAAATATGGAATAAAAGGATTGGCTCAAAAATGGATTAAGAATTATTTAAAGAACAGAAAACAGTACGTTCAGATACACAACACCAAGTCAGACCTTTGCGACATCAGTTGTGGGGTGCCACGGGGCTCAATACTTGGACCAATTGTATTCATATTATACATGAACGACTTTCCAGAGTGTTCTGTTTGCCGATGACACGACGTTATTCTATTCAGCAAAAACTATGCAAGAAGTGGAACATACAGTGAACAAGGAGCTCAAAAAAATAAAACTGTGGTTCGACCAAAATAAATTAGCACTTAATGTTAAAAAAAACAAACTATATTATATTCACTGATAGAAAGAAAAATATTGATATATCACTAAAGATAGATGGGATGGACATAGAAAGAGTAAAAGAAACTACATTTCTAGGAGTCATCATTGATGAGGACCTCAGCTGGAAATCACATATAAATTATACAAAGGGTAAAGTTGCCAAATCTATTGCTGTTTTGCAGAAAGTGAAATTCTTTCTGACTCACTCAGCTCTGCTCAATTTATTCAACACAATGATTCTGCCATATTTAACATACTGTGTAGAAATTTGGGGATCGACCTGTAAAACATTCACCAATCCATGTTTATCTTACAAAAAAGCCATGAAAGCCATAAATAACAAAAGATATAGAGAGCCATCAAACCCATTGTTTATTAAATGTAAGACTTAAATATTTTAGAATATAGTTGAGCATAATATTCTTCAGGGTTTGTATAAAGCTAATAAAAAATATGTTACCAGCAAACATTCAGGAAGGTTTTGAAAAACGAGTTAGTCATTACAATCTGAAAGGAAAAGATTTTTTTTTTAAACCCGGTTCAGGACCAGAGCAATGGAACAGACTGTCACAGTAAAAGGAATTCATCTATGGAACAAGCTTCAAGAAGAAATAAGACTCTGAGACGATCCTGTTGTTCAGGAAATTCATAAAAGCTCCAATAATGAAGAAGTATGAACAGTTAGAAGCTTCATAAATTGTAAAATTTCAGTCAAATGTTAGCGATGTATGTTGGGAAATCTGAAAGACTGGAAAAATCAAAATGTCAAAAATGTGCTTTTATCTGCAACTAAATTGAGGATATTATATGTATAAAAATTATATAAAACTGAACTGTTAAATGATTGTTAATTTGAAAGGGGCAGATATTATAAGACTGTTCTTCTTTCTGCTCCTTTTCATTCGTTAATTGTGTTGAGTTTAGTGTAGTTGTTTTGAATGACTTGTTTTGATTTTGAGTGAAATAAATTCAATAAAAAATAAATAAATAAAAATATTTGTTCCCGCTTGTGTCCAGGGACTGGCGCCTTCTCTAACTACAGTGTGGGCTGAGGGTCATACAAGACGTGTGGATGTTAATCCTGGGTTAAAAAAAATAGCGCTGCTTAAAGGAAACTTCCATTAACGCATCATTAACGTGTTAAGTTTGACAGCTCTAATGAGGACAAGCGGTATAGAAAATGAATGAATGAATGTGTATATAATTATTTTATGATATAATCGTAAAATAATTAATTGTGTGTGGGCTATAGAGGGCAGTGGTGTTCAGCGTGCTAGCTAGAGCAAGCGTTTGGAGTCAAGTAGAATAAGAAAGCTAGGAAGTGTCGTTGCAGGGTGCACGTGGTGAAGACCAGCTGCTGAAAGGACTGAGTTCTCAGTGTTCACATACAAATAAATAAACGGGTTTACGGCCATCCTGACGTGGAATTATTCAGCCGCCATTGAGATACTTTTAGGGTAGGACTTATTATTTGACATAGTTTTATTGATCAGTTTCTGGTGAGATTTAGAATATCTGACTTTTTGGACAAACTCTCTTCAACGCAATAGTAATTTATTGACGGTCCTTAGTAACAACCAGCAGTTAAAGCGGCACTTCCCATGCAAGCTCCAGCACCATGACGCAGGAGACCGGGCACAGTGAGGGGAATCTACCGCTGTAGCTAAGGAGCTGAATAGCCAGCATTCAACATGAAACTAACTTCACCACGGTACACCGCGGACATGTCTGCATGGTGGTATTGCATTTTCTTCTTTATCCAGGTGGCAGGAGTCAAGTGGCAGCTAGCTTTGAGGGTCATTACCGCACCTACCATGCTGTGGCCCAGAGATACAGCAACTGGATCGGCCCAGTCTTGTGGCGGATGCCAATCTTATCTGATTTTCAAAATACAGCCGCCGATCCCAATCATGAAGATCATATCAGGACAGCCCTAGTTATTTTGCTGCTGTGTTATGCAATGCACTTAGTAGGGATGTAACAATTCATTCACTAGATCAATGTACAGTATAGATTTATATTTATTATATGCAGAAGAACTTCACAAACATACTTCAACCATATTATAAACAACCATGATACCCACAATATCAGCAACAACCAGAACAGTCACAGAGCAAAATGAGCAAAAATACAGGAAAATAAAATAAAATAATAAATAAATAAATGAATTATAATAGGGCACGGTGGCTGAATGGATAGCACGTTGACCTCACAGTCAGGAGGTTCAGGGTTCGTTGGGCATCTCTGTCTGGAGTTTGCATGTTCTCCCCGTGCGTGCGTGGGTTTTCCCCGGGTACTCCGGTTTCCTCCCACATTCCAAAAACATGCATGTTAGGTTAATTGGCGACTCTGAATTGTTCATAGGTATAAATGTGAGTGTGAATGTTTGTATGTCTTTGTTTGTCTATATGTGCCCTGCAATTGACTGGCAACCAGTCCAGGGTGTACCCCGCCTCCCGCCCAAAGTCAGCTGGGATAGGCTCCAGCATACCTGCAACCCTAATGAGGATAAGCGGCATAGAAAATGAATAAATAATAATAATACATACATATATACACACATATACTGTATATACGTAAACATATACATACTGTGCACATACACGCAGTACATACATACGCATATTGTGTGCATATACTGTATATGTATACACATACGTACGTACTAATAATAATAAACATAAAAGAAAAACAACAAGAAAAACAGAACTTCATGAACAATGACCATCCAGATGACACCTGCAACAAATCTACATTAAATCTATGTTACTCTGCAGTGACAGAATGACTGCATCAGAGTGAAACAGAGAATGAGGAGATGTTCGTGGTGAACACAGCCATGCATCCCAAACCACACTCCCTCCAAAAGCGAGGGCCCTACTAGGATGACGCCAAACCCTGGTCCCCCAGCAGGCTCCCCACAAAGGGGACAGCCCGACCACGCACCCCCAAGTGGTGACCGCGACTCCACTTTGAAGAGGTGCAAGGGAGACCCGGCCAGACGCCACGCGCCAGCCTAGCAAGGGCCACAGGGGGGGCACGGACGCCAACCGCCGGAACACCCGCCGGGGGGCGGCCAGCTACGGGCAAGCAGGGCATCCGCCCCAGAACCCCCGTGCCCAGAAGCCAGCCACCCACCCCCCAAAGCAGGGGCCATATTCACCCCAGTGCTCACACACCCTACCCCCAGTACACACACCGCACACCAAACCCTGTTCCCCCACTCACACATGCCCACACGCATAAAAACACCCTATACACCTACATTTTCACATATGCACCTGGAGTGCCACCCCACCAATGCAGCGAGTAGCACCACCGAGAGCTCCCTAAAGACACGGTGCTATACCACCGTACCCAGCCGCCGGGAATCCCCTAATCAGAATCTCCGATTACTCATGTTTGTTGAATGGGGCGCACGGTTGATGTCATGTTACGCTGAGCGTGCGCGCTCTGTTAGAAAAGTCCATGTGTACGTCCTAAAATATGCAATTTTTCATAGGATATGGGGTGTATTTTTGGTATACATGCTCGTTAGCTAGATTACTTCTTCATCTTCAACTTGGTATGGGATTTATACTGAGTGTTGGACCACATCCAAAGTCCAACTTTGAGCCTTTCTAACTCATGGATGGAAGCTTCAGGACAAAATATAAAAGTATGTAGCGAACTTTAAGATTGTGCATGTTTGTGTTCTGGTTGAATGGGGGGCTTGTCTTTTGGAAGCCACTGTTGTTCTGGTGCTATTTTTTCTTGCAGTGATTAGCGTGTTGATCAAACACCACCTCGTAGCTTTAATAGCATCTGAGCAGACAGCTTACAGTGTGTAGGATATTCATTCACATTAAAATATATCTGCAAATGAAACTTAATTTAAATCTGGTGGTGCGAAATAAGTTCTTTAATACTTTGGTTAGAGAAGTGAATGAGGTATTAAATGTTTTATTGGATAAAATTATTCATTCAACCTGTTAATTTATTCTTAATTCAACCTGAAGTGTCGGTTGTACTTTATTCAAATAAAATGTTGCCTTGAATTGTTGTTCACCTTTATGTTTACATCCATAATTAATGCATATCCGATTCTTTTAAAAAACGCAAAGGAAATGTAGGAAACTTCACCTGCACCGTCCAGTATCCAGCTATTTATTTCACTGTCAGACTGCTAGATTTTTTGGCAAAAAATTTACTGAATTGATTTAAAGTTACTGATTCGTTTCAGATCGTATCGTTCTAAATGAACCAATATCGTCCTTGAATTGAATCGGCAACCACAAATCGTGATACCCCTAATCCTTAGTAATAAATTACCATGTGGTCAAAAAAAGCTATGTTGTCCTTGCACTCTCATGTACTACAAATCATTATTAAATTCAAAAGTTTTTATATTGTATGTAATGACTTTTCAAATTGCAGAAATAACAACCTCTCTCCATTTGCTACCCATTTCCAATAAATGTCCCTTCACCTCTTAGGTAAAAAAAAACCCCACATCTACTGTATCTCATTGCTCAGTATAGAAAGGGGATTGATGCACTTTTTGTCGCGTTTGCACTGCAAATAATTACATTACACTGAACAACAGATCACAAGACATCAACGCAGCATTCATCAGGGATAGACTTGCTCTTGTTCTGACTCCACCTTAGGTCTGCATTATTAAAGTGACTATCAAAGAAAAGGGGGAAACTGCTTAGACAATGTCAGTGAGATTTCCCTGGCAGGCTGAGCGTGAGCACAGGACATACAAATGCAACATGACGACCGTTACATGACCCACACTTTTATGTCTACTTGCCTGCCTGTACGCCTCCATTTTCAAGCCTCTTTCACACAGAGATTGTGCAAAATAGTTGCATTATACACATTTGGTATACTGTATATCACATGTCTCAAACTCCCGGTCTGCAGGCCATGTCTGGCCCAGCGTACAATTATATTCGGCCCTCGAGATGATTTTATATTGTAGTTTTTAATGGCCCCACAATATAACATATATACTACACCTTATACGTACAAATCCCATAATGCAGCACAACAGCTGCCTATAGGCCAGAGGTGCTAGCCAGAAACAGTCCCTGACCAATCAAGTTAAGCGTCTTTTCCATAGCACCAATTTGAAGCCAGCGGTTAGCCCCAAACAATGGCGGAGAGAAAATTTGACTCCAAAACAGAGTCTCTCAAAACCGATGGGAGGCTGACTATATGTTTACTGACATTGCCGATAAACGCTTGTGTCCTATTTGTGGAGCTAATGTTGTTGTAGTTAAGGAATTTAATCTACAACGGTGCTAGAGACAAAACATGAGGATGAGTTGAAAAAACTGAACACGGCGCAGAAGCTCCAGAAAGTAGAAGAGTTAAAAAAGAATCTGACATTTCAGCAAACGTTTTTCACCGGAGTGAAAGTGAAGTGAAAGTAAAGCTGCGTTTAAGCTGCGGTAAAAGCAAGTTTTATTGTGGCGGAGGAGATAGCCAAATGAGTTTGTCCATTTCCTGAGGCTGTTGCTGAGGAGCTGTAATGATGAAGGTGTTTGATATCTTGTCTCCAGACAAAAAGCAGATGTTGGCCAATGTAAGCCAGTGTCAGAATTCAGTTACTAAGCGCATTTGTGAGCTGGCCACTGATTTGACAACACATCTGATTGAAACAAGCAAAAACTTTGCCTGCTCTCTTGCTGTGGATCAAAGTACAGACGTGACAGACTGCACACCTAGTCATCTTCATTTGTGGAGTGGACTCCAGTTTGTGCGTTACAAAGGAAATATTGGACATTAAATTGATGCATGGGAAAAGACATGTTTGAAAATGTATGTCAAAGTGTAACCAACATGAAACTGCGCTTGGAACGACAACAGACGGAGCACTGGCGATGTGCGGAAAAAAAAGTGGTCTTGTGGGAAGGATGCAGGCAAAGATGCAGGATGAAAAGTGTACTGGTGAGTTAACAGTTTATAACTCCATCATACACCAAGAAACACTGTGTGGTAAAGTCATCAAAATAGAACATGTAATGACCACTGTAACGCAAACTGTAAACTTCACACGAGCTAAAGGCATGGATCGTCTGCAGTTTCAGTCTTTCTTGCGGGAAATAGAATCAGACCTTGCCAACATTCCTTACCATACAGAGGTGCGTTGGCTTAGTCAGGCCAAAGTGCTCAACAGAGTTTTTCGCTCTGCAAGGAAATCTGTCTGTTTATGGACAGTAAAGGAAAAGACTCCACAGTTTAGCAATACCTTTGATGTATTCTTCAGGGTTTTTGGTCTCATGTACATTTTTCTCACTAGTGCAATTTTGACAGAAGATATTTTTATGGAGCGCAAATACTGTAGTTTCAATTTATTTATTCTGGATTATTTCCTGTATTGCTTTATTCATGTTCATTTAAAAAACATTAAGTTTCATTGTGTTTATTAAAGTCTCAAGTTTGGCCCACAACCTGAAGTGTTCTTTGAGTTTCGGCCCCATGTGCAATTGCGTTTGGCACCCCTGCTGCCTCTGCCTTTTACAAAGAAAGGGGGCTATTATTGATTTCACATAATTAGATAATTTCGTGCAGGACAAGATCAGTGTCACTGTCCGGTGTGACGTATACAACACTTGCTGAACTACAATTTCTTTCAATACAACAAATTGGGAGTGTCAAGTATTAAAACTTCACACCTTGATCCAGGCCTTGCAGAATACCCTTTCATACAGGTGTCATCCCGCCTCAGTTGCAGCTTGGATAAAATTTCAGGGGATGAAAAATTTCCGGGTCAACTCAATCCCCGTTGTTTCTATGCTGGTGATTTTTTTTTACAGAACAGCAACACTAAAATATAGAAAACGCCAGCTTTTGCAGGCTGTGTGAAAGGCGCTACACTTGCACACATGCCCGCCACTTCTCCCACCCAACTACAGTGGATTGTCAAATGCCACGAGCTACCATTATGCATGACCTGGGAAGACTCGTCACTGAGACTCTATATTGTCAATAAATATGAATGTGAGTGTGAATGTTTTTTTTGTCTGCATGTATGTGATTGACTGGTGGCCAGTACAGAGTGTACCCCGCCTCTTGCCCAAAGTCAGCTGGGATTGGCTTCAGCATACCCGTGAGGAAAAGCAGATGGATGAATAAAGGGTGCTAGAAGTATCATTAAAAAAATATGCTAGACACATCTGTACTATAAACAGGGGTTGACTTAGTTTAACACTTATAGGACAGTTTAAATGTTCAGATGCTGCTTAAAAAGGTTTCAGAATGGGGACATCTCGATCCTGAAAAAAGATTTTTTTCTATTTCCATTTTTTCCTGCGGGGGAAAAAATGTTTCAAAAAAATGATTTCCTGGAAATATAATCAAATCACAGACTACATTTACATGCAGTCAATATTTGGGTTAAGGTCTATATTCAGGTTTCTGAAACATTTGGTAAAAACACGTTTACATGCGTGAGCAAACAGCCTTTGTTTGCAATTTGGTGCTGGTATTGACCCACCAGCAGTACTTGACTTTCTTCATTAATTGAAGGTGAGAACGTGAAGAGATAGGAAATGAAGCCGCACGTGTCCCACTGCGTAGTCACTAATGTTTATAAAGACATATTGTTCCTGTCTTTCACCACGCTTGCTTTCCTCCTCGCTTCAAAAGTGTGGGGTTTTGCATGTCGCCGTGTTTACCAGTAGTTATTCCTCTCGAATGGAACATGCGCAGAATACAAATGAATATTCCTTTTGAAAGGGGTATCGCGATAGGCGTATACGTGACCCAGTATTCGGGTTAAAAAAGGAGTAACCAAGGGGTAATATTGGGGGTTTTAAAAAATGGAATATGAGCATATCCAAGTTTTTCAAAATGGTTACTGGTGTTTACATGACCGTGCGCGACCGGATTATTGTTAATGTTCCGTTTATGAAAGGTCTATTTTACTGCATGTAAATCTAGCCAGAGTCAAGAATAAAACAAATAATAGAGCCCCATATTAGGCTTCTTTACATTGTTAAGATTTAGGATCAACGTATAACAATCAGTCAACAAGCAGAGGCAGCAAGCTGCTGCCCTCCTCCCCATTCCCTTCAGACAAGGTGTCCTCTTTGGATGGAGGCAGTGGAGCCAGGCAACTGTTGCCGTGGAGATGCGTAACACATCATGTCGCCCAGCAACAGTCCGTGGATAAGTTTGACATAATCAGTGGCTACCGTACACTGAGTAACAAGCTCCCCACAAACCCAAAGCGTGCAATTATCAATCTTTAGAATCAAGCCTCTCTTACCTTCGTCCTCGATTTGACTTTGGACTTGACTTTTTGTCGTCTTTTCAGCTTCTTCTTACTCAAAGCCTTCTTCCCCCTAAAATAAATCAAAAGAAAATGCCATGTGTTCAAACAACACCAGCTAAATGACTGGCTTAAAAGCACTTTATGGGCCACAAAGCAATGTTTTTAGTGCAAGTGAATTACTTACAATGTTTTGTGCTTTTATGGCAGCAATATTGAACATTAACGTATAAATGCCAGCCTTAGAATCATCGTTGTTGTCTACAACAAGTATTAATTATGTATGCCAATTTATGCTCACTAAAAGACTTTTGTAAGCCACATACTCCAGATGTAGTACTTTGCAAATAGAGTATAACAAGATAAACAATTTAAATAAATGTAAGTAAAGGACCGGTTTACTGTCGTGTGGGTAATAAAATATGACTTCACTTTCTGTTTGAGTCACCCTTGCAACACAAGCATGTTTAACTTTTTTGTTTGTTGGTCAATGGAAATGTCATGTGAGACCATGGCTGTCTGTGTACAATTTCCCATTTAAAGATAAATATTGTCTGTATTTGTGCATCTTACTGTATGTACACCAGACTTAGTTTTTCCATTCACACATTTCTTTAAAGTGGATTCACATTTAAGATTAATCCCAAATCCAACTTTTAGCCCTTCCCCGTCATCTTATCCCTTCCCCTACCACTTACAACCAAGGGCCAAGGGGAAGAAGCCACTAAGAAATGGGACACCATTCAATTCTCATTACATCATCACCCTTCAATGCTTGCTGACAACTAAATTGTTCATAAAAAATGTTTCTTATATTAAAGTAAGGTGCATACATTTCTGCATTATTTAGTTGTTATATAACTCAGAAACCTTTTTTTATGAAAAAAACCCTAATAAATACCTGCTTACAACCAGCACTGTGCAACATTTATAAAAATTTGATCGAATTACAATAAATATAGATACAATATAGAAATAACAATGTGAGAAACTTTATGAACATTAACAAATGTATAAACTTTATTAGGCATTATTTCAAGGTTTAAAAAATTCTGTTTTGGCCTCTGTCTCCTGTTGTTGATGTTCTTTCTCAGATTATTTTGTAAAATAGTCCAGAATGGCAATTTGTTGCATTTTACTTTTCCGCACTGCGATTGCAGCTTTTGAATGGGCCTGAAGTGTTATATGGTGTAGCAGAGGTCTGACTTCAGTTCATCTCCTACAGGATATGCATGTGCATGTGCATGTGCATATGCATATGCACCTACATAAGATATGCATGATGGATGGGTACAACTATTAACTAATTATGGGATTGTGTTAATATTCCAAAAGATACTTTAATAAATAAATGTTGTTTAGAGCTTTTATTTTGCTGACTTCTTGACCGCTGATACTACTGTATACCCCTCCTGTCCTTATGTTTCTAGTCTGGTCCCCGACCACACTTGTTTTTTTGGGACGCACACCTCTTAGCCCTTAGACCTTACCCCTTGATTTAAGGAGAATTAGAAGACCACTTGATTCTCGCGAACACGCAAAACCTAAGAGCAAGGTCTAAGATAAGGGGAGGAATTGAGATTCAGCCTAGTAGTGCAATCTTCTGGTCCGAACCAACAATTTAAAAAGACACTTGGTGTTCACTTTAATGCGGTCGGTTTGCATTGACACTTGCATTTTTGTCAGCAGATTAAATAACGGTCTCATTAACCACATGCATGAAGTATCACCTTGATTTGACAGCGTATATGACATGTTCATAGTCATGCGTTCAAAACGACAATGTCTTCTGGGTAAAATACAATCTTAGGGCATTCCTTTCTATCGCAGACTTTTTAGCAGCTGACATTTTACCAGCTGAGGTGTAACAAAAAGCACCTCAGTTATATAAACACAAAAAAGAACTCAGAGATGTTCTGCAAGGAGCCCAAACTATAATGACAAACACAAACTTTTTGTTGAAAACTCCCATGTAAGTTTAGAAGACATTTTCAACTTTTTATACTTATGTACATGTTTAAAATGCTGTCATTTTGTTCTACATGATGTGAAAGTGTCATATCAGGAAGCTGGTGTGTTTTTAATTGATCTCTGGTTTCATTTTATGGCTGCAGGATGTTTCATGAACAAAGCACAGAACAGACTCTCCAATATTCATCCAATTATATCCAATATCCAATTATTCTTTACTGGTTGCTGATAACTATTAGTATGTAACCGATTTAGGGGTGTGTGTCTCTATGCAGCTCTGAGTGGGGCCATAGAGCTGGAGCTGACCCTTTACCCCTGACTAATCGTAACATAATAAAATAATAATAATAAAATGTTTCCCATCCTCCTGGTAAGTAGAAATAATGTTCATTTCAGTTCTCCATCCAGCATGTGAATCCATGTCAGATTTCCTGGTACTTTGCTATAAAAAGGTCATAATGGCTTAATACAAAGTGACATTGAGGAGTGGCTGAAACAATAACAACAAGAAAAGCAGAGTGAGGGAGGGATGCTGCAATGACCCAGCTCCTCTCCAACCTGACAGTCAATAAATGACGTAAGTCTAATAGCCTCTTGGACCACAAAACAGCTACTTAAAATCACCCACCATCTTTATATCACTCAAAACACGCGGCGAGGTTCCCCATGGTGTCCTAGTACGTTGACGCCCAACCGGTGTCACTGTCACAGTCGTGGGTCTCCACAATAACCACTTTAGATGAGGAAGAGCTATGCTAGCTAGCTAGCTAGCTAGCCAGCCAGCTAGCGACATAGTGACGCCGTTGGGCCTAAACTAACAAAAATGGACACACTCTTATACAAATTAGCTTTACGGTATATTTTGAGAACCCCTATAGACATTCAGTGGGATGAAGTTGTGTCGTTACAGCCACTTGGCGAATAAAATGCTTATAAGGGGCTGCCATGACAGCTGAAGCTTAGCCACCTAGCTTCAACGTAAACACAAAGGTGCGTTTTGTTAATTATCTTGGCACAGCCCGAGTGGGTGGTGATATTTAAATGACAATTAAAACAAGTAGCAATTTTTCAAAGCATTGGCATCATAGACGGTGTAAGCGATCAGGGGGTTTTCACTAGCTCGACGAGGCTAAGGAAGTGCTGGATGAAATGCTACCTAGCAATCTGACCCCCAGCGGGATTGTAGCTCCCCTCCTCAAAAGAGTGCACCTCCATGAGTTGTATTTATTTTCTAAGATAATGCGACAGTGTCTCGTATAATGGAAGCTCTGGATTATGATAACATACGTGACAGCTAGCTACCTGCAGCTAACGACAACTGTGTGTATTAGTGTTAGCTTAGCTCAAGCTAGCCATTAACGTCCAAATTTCCCCCACTCACCTTCCTTGATTTATCCCTTGCTCTTTATCGTTGATGGCAGTCGTGTAAATCCTTCTGTACCTTTCCGCCAGGGCTCTCCCTGAGAGCAAAAGCTGGTACCGAGTCCGACAGTCAGTCTGGGCTCCGGGCGTCGGACAGGGACCCATGCCCGGCCCAATGGTGGAGAGATCGGCTCCTAGTCCGTACATGACCCGGACACCCGGCCCCATCGACGGCGACGAGGAGGGCACAATCCCCCCACAGGCGGCGGCCGCGGCTGCCGCTGCCGCAGCGGCACACATCATCGTGTTGGAGCACAATGCATAAACCAGGCGAAATATAAAACAGACAGATCACATCCGGCCATCGGGTGCAAAAAATATCGATGTATGGTTAAATCCACCGCACGTCTATAATGGGTCCGTTTAATGCTGCGGGAAATCGCACGAATATGTTCCGGATCGAAGCTCGTTAGCTGGTCTAGTTCAGCGAACGGTCGTCCAACTGGCACAATCTTCTTCTCCTACGCTACATGGACATTTTCTATAAAATGGCAAAAGCAACACGATCGCTTCTATTTGTCCCTTGGAAATGTGTCGACCCCCGAGAGGCAGCACCCTCAGATGGTCTGCCATCTTAGCTCCATCATCATCATCACCACCACCAATCCCCCTCCTGTCTGTACGGTGCTGCGTAGCATGTAAGCCGGAACACTTTCAGTGTCATTATTATTGTTAGCTTTTAGGCTTCGTCAAGCCTTTAAAACACCAGTCCTGATTTTTCTGCTTCGTAGTTTGGAAATGCGTACACATTTAATATTTGTAGGCTCATTTGCATTAAAGAGGTAAAGGTCCTCACAGTTTTTCACCTATGATTACCACCTTGTCTGTACGCAATTGAATCTGAATTGTTGCCTTTTTCAGGCGTCATCGATGTATCACACGTGCACTTCGGATGACCCGAGGTGGACCCTGTCACAGAGGCATTCATTTAAAAGTTATGTTTATTATCGTGTTTGCACCAGTTGTCTTGTTCGATTCTGACTTTTTGCCCAAATAACATAAATAACATTATAACCCGCTGTCAGCAGGATGCAGTGCAGCGCAAACGACAACCACAATGATGAACATGTAAAAGCAAAACAAAAAAAAACAGCCTTGCAACAGTGTCATCAAGCTGAGTAGATTATCTTTTAATTGGATCTCGTTCGATTTTCCAGGTGAGACGATAACGTGATGTTGTGCTAGTGTAGCTCAGACAAGATCAAACAAATGGGTTCAGTTAGTGTGGCAAATATCACATGCATGCTAAATTCAGCCTGCCAAAGCTTTTGATTTGGCCTACCAAATCATACGTGTCGCAATGAAGCAGCAGCAGAAGAAGACAACCAACATTTCAACAAACACGGTGATAACGCAAAATAAAATTTTATTTGTCCTTTTTTTGTTTTATTATTAAAAAAAATTATAATATTGACTTGATGTGTGTGTGCATGCGTGTATATATATATTTTTTTTTCATATATATGTATGTACTGTATACTGTATGTACATAAATTTTTCAAATTTTCTGGCTGATTACTAATGAACCTTTTCAATTGCATTTTTGGCCGATAATGAGTTGTTTTTACACATTCAGTATTTTATTGAAAACCAATACAAAGTTGTTGTTTTAACTGAACGTGAGGTTGATCTTTCAAATATAAAATTGCTGTCCAAATTACTAAATGAAATCAGTTCCTTTAGTCTTTTATTTTTCACATTTTAAAAACAAAACTTGCACAACAGGTTACACTGTAGACTTGGTTTAAGCCGCATACAAAAAAGTGCATACATAATAGAAATCACAAAGTTTGAGGTAGTTTATCTAGTTTTGCTTTTTTCACTGTGCTCAAGTGCTAATGGTGCGCTGTTGCTATAGGATTGTAATATAAGTGTTTTGGATTAGTACAAACACGTTTCAGGGGGAAACTATTGAGTGTAACACCATAGCAAAAGAGGGCCTGTGTAGTTGGACATGTGTGGATTGTACCTGGTCCAAAGTTCTAAGTAAAGTTCAAGTGAGCAGGTACACAGCCCTAATCGTCCACTCTTTACGGTGAAGTAAGGAACAGACTAGAGTGAAACAGCCACTGCCTGGCTCCATGCTCCCACTAGTTTTAGCTGTACATGACCATGCTCTGTGTAACTGTTGTTTACCCGTGCAACAGGTACACCTTTGTGAATGTACATAAGATTAGTGGGTAAGTTTCATATGTAAGTATTGGCTGATCGCTGATCCCCCAAAATTAAGGAAATTGGCGCTGTTTATTATTAGAGCTCTCTAGACATAAAATAACACCCATATATTCACCTTTACATTCGTGTCAATCAGTATAGTAAATAGAACCGGAAAAAATAAGCCATTTAAAACATAAATAAAACTTGTGCTTGTGTGTGTCGAGCTAATGTGTTCTAGATGTGTGGAGGACCGGAAGTATTTGGGGGGTTCAAAGTTGAGTGTTGTTTGCCGTGGGTTATAGCCGCAACAGTAGACGCTGTTCTTATCACGATTCTTCCTATTATTTTTGTTATGTTACTATTATTGTGCCCGTGGTCAGATCATTTAAACCTGCAATAAAAACCTTTTGTTCTGGTGATCGGGCAGCATGATTAATTAGTTGATATGTTTGAAAATCAGTAATAGAGTGAAGCCGTTGTATGTATACATACAGTATATAATCTTAATTATTATGGGGTTTTTTTGGTAATACTATTTTGGCCTCTCAATGTCTGCTAAGAAAAAATTTGGCCTTTGGACAAATTTTAGGGCTCCTGTTCTAGGTGGTCCAGAATTAGAATAATTGTAATCGCTTCTACTAATAATACATGCAATATGGAAGTGGCAGTGCCCAACGCAGGATTGGAACCGCACATGTATTGCTTTACGCACACTATAAACATTGCAATCCTACCTGGACACAGTTTTACCAGTGTCAGTCGCTTACGACGTGTGGCTGCTTTTTCCATCGTAGTTCTACAGCTGCCGCTGTGTTAATGTCCAAGTAGAAACTTTAGTAATTCCACATTTGATCAAAGTTACTTAAGATTTGTCAGATCAAAACACAATTGCTGCAAATTATTATTATTTTTACTACTTCCTGCTTCCATACGCTTAGCATCATAGGAATTGTAGGTCTTGTAGCCTAAACATACAACAAATCTACTCTATCGGCAATCTGCATCTATTTTACATGTCTTTACATACAGTAACATCACCATAAATGATTAGTAGTAGCTACCGTCATGCTTTTAGCTTTATAATTTTTCATTTTTGTTTCACTTTGTGGAAAGATGTTCAACAGGTAAAAGCATCATGCTTAGTTCATGCATGACAAGTTATAAAATTTCTATATACAGTATAGCTGCATTGTTTTGTGACTCGGTTAAAAAAAAAGTGTTTTTGTCCAGTAGTTAAGTAGTGTAATGTTAATATATCCTCTCATCTCGTTCTTGTGAACACAATCTCGTCTCATGAGCCGATTGTATTGTGACAGTCCTAATTGTTTACATTTGATTATGTTTTCTCGCAGGACAGTGCTATAGAAATGAAAGTTGATCATGCAGTGCTTCACAATGTCACAGTACTTAATAAAGGCTGTGTTGAGTTATAGTAAATATCTTCCTCTCTTCAAGCTGTACACTAACTACTTTTAAGTGTATACAAGTTTACTTTCTGTAGTATGGTCCCTTGGGAGATTATAGTCTCAAAAATTCAACTTCACACCTTTCAGGGGATTTCAAGTTAAATGTACTATAAATAAATGTAAGGAGAGTGTGTACAGTGTTGCATTGGTAACATCTGGACTAGCTTTTGCCTCGTCATGTTCAGATTTCTCCGGCTTTTTTTTCTTTGTGTTAGATTTTGTGGGTTCAGGCCCCTTCCTTTCCTCTGTTATTTGTTTTTTGTAAGTGAAAGGTGTTCAACAGCTTTTGTTGTGTCTTTTAAATGCAGCGCTAGCACCTCCTAGTGTACTCCTAGTGTCCTACTGTAGTGTCATGCATTAGTATGACAGTAATCGTAAGATTAACTGTATGGTAGGAGGGACTCCTCTGGTACTGCTGCTGAACTCAATGATGCATTTAACAGAAGTTTTATTTATTATTTTTATTGTATTATTTTAAGCATTTAACTCCCATTTTGCAACCGGTCCAGGGTGCACCCTGCCTCTTCCCCAAAGTCAGCTGGGTTTGGCTCTAGCATACCTCTTTGACCCTAGTGATATTAAATATCACTGTAGTAGAAGATATATGGATGGATGGTTGGATGGAACTCTCATCTCTTGGATGGCAGTCAAAAATCCATCTGTCCATCCATTTTCTATGCCGTTTATCCTGACTTATTATAATCACAGCGAGAAAAAAGGAAACAGTTCATTTGCATTTTCTTTGTGTTAGTTCGAGCACAACATAACAAAATAGCAACACATGACTGGGTAGTCTACATTCCAGTCATCGCAAGAGGCAGGCATGCAGATCAGCATCATGTTTGTCACACCCTGCCGTGCTATGAGCCTTTCATACTTTTAATCAGTCACGTAATAGTGGCACTCCCATGGGAGCCAGGAAGTTGTAACTCAGTGGTGTAACTAACCTTTTAGAGCCCAAGAACCCTGGTCTCGGCCGCGGGCCCGCTTTGTTTTTAAATACAAATCTTATACTACATTATTATTAGTTTTCTCCTGCATTTTTGCTCATTTGTACCATTTTTGCCGTTTTTGCAATTTTATTTTCATTGTGAGGCAATGACAAATGAACCATGGGCCGCAGATTGCCCTCAAGCCACCTCTACTTATGTGGATCATCCTCGGGGTCGGGCTTGTGGCATTGGATCTATGAGGAAATTACCACTCAGTTGTGTTGTTGGCGAGCGAGCGAGACTGGTCAATTCGTTACAATAGTCAAAGGTTTTTTGGAGGTGCACTTCTATAGAGTTATATTTGTGCCTTAATTTTGATGTCACAAAGGCAGATTTTGAGCTATGCTCAGACATTCTCCCTTTTTCTTTTTGCTTGTCCCTGCACGCTTGTTGCTGGGCGAGGCGTCCCGGTGTGCTCGCGTAGTAATCTCCGGCCGGGTTTTGGGGACGGAGCTGCTGGCTGGAATTTTCAGATTGCATGTCTGGAGGGTGTAAAGGCGTACGGTCAAAATGCGTGCATGTTGGTCGCTTTCCCAGAGGGGTGGGCACTGATGTAATAATACATTTTCTTTCTAATATTCTCGTGATCAACAGGAAAAGCCCCAAAGATCGAGTAGTAGGTCACGATCATCGGGTTGGTGACCCCTGCTCCAACTCATACTTCTACAGCAGCGCTTCTCAAATAGTGAAGCGGCCTCCCCTTGGGAAAGGCGGTGAACTGTCAGGGGGACAGTCAGAGGCAGGCAGGTCTGTCAATGTTAGTGCAGACCTGCCAACATGTACAAATTTATCTTACTCCGCATGTAATTTGACTAATGAATACGCTTGTATGCTTCACAGCTCCCCATTTTGTTGCAGTTTCGAGTTCAGTCCGAACAGTACAAATAAATAAATAAATAGATATGATTAATTTCTCAATAGTATTTCAAATCTAGGGTGGGACATTTCTGTGCCCTAGGGGGGGTTATGAGAAAAAATAATTGAGAACCACTGTTCTACAATAACCTGTTCCCATTGAAATTGAAATAATAAACAGATTCATCAGATTAGTTTATCATTTATTTCAAAAGTTACTACAGTATTATGAGTCAGCGGGCTGCTCTGGTGCCATGTAGTCATGTGATGCAACTCTGAATGCCTGAGATGTTCGTTATATTACTACTACTGCATGATCGTGTTAGGTGTTCATTCATTTTTCCCATAGAAAATAACAGAGATAGAAATAATGTCTTCCACGGTCAAGCTGTGGCCACCGTAAAACCTTCATTACCTGCACAGGTACTGTTGGAAAGCAACATTTTGGGATCGTTAACTGTCAAATATTTGTTAACCACTTGTAATAGTCTTAACTAAAGCATAATTTGCGTCACGTTTTTTGTAAGTGTAAAAATAAGATAACCAAAGGTATCACAAATGTAATACAAGTGTAAAAAAATAAGCAAAAATAAGGTAACTACTGTAAAAACAACAAAACAGTCATGCTTCTTACTTGCTTCTTCAAGGCATCTTACTCCTTGACCTTAAATATGCTTATCTTGTCTTGCATGAAGGCGATCCATATTTTCAAATAATTGTTGCAAAAAAGCCAAAGAAGAAGCAAACCACACATATAAATCATTTGATGCTCACTGCCCTGAGGTCTTTTGAAATAGGCTGACTTCATGCATGAGAGCAACGCCTCCAAGGGAGTAAGCGCTGCAAAGACACAAAAAGCCAAAGAAAACGCAAACTGCATACAATAAATCATTTATGCGTGCTGAACTGAGGTCTCGTGCAACTGGCTAACATCTTCCGTGGTGGTCATCCAGCATTTGCAATAATAGTAGCAAAAAAAAAAACAAATAAAGAGCAAAACACGAGCCAAATGCTCGCTGAACTGAGGTCTCAAAACGGCAGTTTGAACTGCGCACCAAAATCAACCACCATCTTCCTGTAATCCCATGAGGTCTTTCTTGAATTCAATAGTGTTTCTCACCTCAATGCTGTAACCCAAAATGGAGCCAAACAATGTGGCAAGTACCAGTGTTTTGATATAAGTGAGAAATACTACTGAGTTCAAAAAATACCAGAAGATGGTGTCCATGTGGCGGTGACTCGCTGTCACATGTGTCTTTGGGAACAGTAGTCTTCAGTCAAGATAAAAGTAACCCTAAATGTTCGTTTAGTAATGTCATTGGTAATTCATATGCATTTAGTTTTATGCATGTAACACTACAGTATACTCCTCCCTGAGTCACCACCTTATCGTGGTGGAGGAGTTTGCGTGTCCCAATGATCCTAGGAGCTAAGTTGTCGGGGGCTGTCATGCCCCTGGTAGGGTCACCCATGACAAACAGGTCCTAGGGAAGGGACCCAAGAGTGGCTCAAAAGACCCTAATGATGAATGATACAATTGGACTTTGTTTTCCCTTGCCCGGACGTGGGTCACCGGGGCCCCCCTCTGGAGCCAGGCCCGGAGGCGGGGCACGATGGCGAGCGTCTGGTGGCCTGCAACCATGGGACCCGGTCGGGCACAGCCCGAAAAGGTAACGTGGGTCCCCCCTCCCATGAGCTCACCACTTGTGGGAGGGGCCAAAGGAGTCGGGTGCAAAGAGAGCTGGGTGGCAGCCGGAGGCAGAGGCCTTAGCGGTCCGATCCTCGGCTACAGAAGCTAGTTGTCGGTACGTGGAATGTCACCTCTCTGGCGGGGAAGGAGCCTGAGCTGGTCCGTGAGGTGGAGAAATTCCGGCTAGATATAGTCGGACTCACCTCAACGCACGGCATGGGCTCTGGAACCAGTCCTCTCGAGAGGGGCTGGACTTCATTCCACTCTGGTGTTGCCAGCAATGAGAGGCAACGAGCAGGGGTGGCAATTCTTGTTGCTTCCCCGGCTCCAAGCCTCCACGTTGGAGTTTAACCCAGTAAACGAGAAGGTAGTGTTCCTACGCCTTCGCGTGGGGGGACGAGTTCTGACAGTTGTTTGCGCTTATGCGCCAAACGGCAGTTTAAAATACCCACCCATTTTGGAGTCCTTAGAGGAAGTACTAGAGAGTGCTCCCTCGGGGGATTCCCTTGTTCTGCTGGGTGACTTCAACGCTCATGTTGGCAACGACAGTGAGACCTGGAGAGGTGGGATTGGGAGGAACGGCCCCCCTGATCTTAACCCGAGCGGTGTCTTGTTATTGGACTTCTGTGCTCGTCACGGATTGTCTATAACGAACACCATGTTCAAGCATAAGGGTGTCCACATGTGCACTTGGCACCAGGACACCCTGGGCCGCAGTTCGATGATTGACTTTGTGGTTGTGTCGTCGGACTTGCGACCACATGTTTTGGACACTCGGGTGAGGAGAGGGGCGGAGCTGTCAACTGATCACCACCTGGTGGTGAGTTGGTTCCGATGGTGGGGGAGGATGCCGGTCAGACCTGGCAGACCCAAACGCATTGTGAGGGTCTGCTGGGAACGCCTGGCAGAGTCCCCTGTCAGAAGGAGTTTCAACTCCCACCTGCGGGAGAGCTTTGACCATGTTCCGAGGGAGGCAGCGGACATTGAATCCGAGTGGGCGATGTTTCGTGCCTCCATTGTCGATGCGGCCGATCAGAGCTGTGGCCGTAAGGTGGTCGGTGCCTGTCGTGGCGGTAATCCCAGAACACGTTGGTGGACACCAGTGGTGAGGGATGCCGTCAAGCTGAAGAAAGAGTCCTATCAGGCCGTCTTGGCCCATGGGACTCTGGAGGCAGCTGACAGGTACCGAAAGGCCAAGCGGTCTGCAGCTCTGGCGGTCGCTAAGGCAAAAACCCGGACATGGGAGGAGTTCGGAGAGGCCATGGAAGAGGCCTCAGGAGGGGGAAGCAGTGCACAGTCAACAACAAATCCCACCGCTAGCCTTCCAACATGGAAGCAGTGCCTGGGGACTCTGAGTCGGGTTCGCCTATCTCTGGGGCTGAGGTCACCGAGGTGGTCAAAAACCTCCTTGGTGGCAAGGCCCCGGGGGTGGATGAGATCCGCCCGGAGTTCCTTAAGGCCCTGGATGCTGTGGGCGTGTCTTGGTTGACACGACTCTGCGGCATTGCGTGGACGTCGGGGTCGGTGCCCCTGGACTGGCAGATCGGGGGGGTGGTCCCGCTTTTCAAGAAGGGGGACCGGAGGGTGTGTTCTAACTATCATGGGATCACACTCCTCAGCCTTCCCGGTAAGGTCTATTCAGGGGTTCTGGAGAGGAGGATCCGCCGGATAGTCGAATCTCAGATTCAGGAGGACCAGTGTGGTATCGTCCTGGTCCTGGAACTGTGGACCAACTCTATACTCTCGGCAGGGTCCTTGAGGGTGTATGGGAGTTTGCCCAACCAGTCTACATGTGTTTTGTGGACTTGGAGAAAGCATTCGACTGTGTTCCTCGGGGAATACTGCGGAGAGTGCTCCGGGAATATGGGGTATCGGACTACCTAAACCAGGCGGTTTGTTCCCTGTATGACCGGTGTCAGAGTTTCGCATTGCCGGCAATAAGTCGGAACCGTTTCCAGTGAGGGTTGGACTCCGCCAGGGCTGCCCTTTGTTACCGATTCTGTTCTCTACTTTTATGGTCAGAATTTGTAGGCGCAGCCAGGGCGTTAAGGGGTTTCAGTTGGTGGCCGCAGGATTCGATCTCTGCTTTTTGCAGATGATGTGGTCCTGTTGGCTTCATTGAGCAGTGACCTTCAACTCTCACTGGATCGGTTCGCAGCTGAGTGTGAAGCGGTTGGAATGAGAATCAGCCCCTCCAAGTCCGAGTCCATGGTTCTCGCCCGGAAAAGGGCGTAGTGCCATCTCCGGGTTGGGGACGATGGCCTGCCTCAAGTGGAGGAGTTTAGGTACCTCGGGGTCTTGTTCACGAGTAATGGAAGGATGGAACGCGCAATGGACAGGCGGATTGGTGTGGCGTCTGCAGTGATGCGGACTCTGCACCGATCTTTCGCGGTGAAAAGAGAGCTGAGCAAAAAGGCAAAGCTCTTGATTTACCCGTCGATCTACGTTCCTACCCTCACCTATGGTCATGACCGAAAGGTCAAGATCACGGGTACAAGTGGCCGAAATGAGTTTTCACCCTTAGAGATAGGGTGAGAAGCACTGCCATCCGGGAGAGACTCGTAGTATAACCGCTGCTCCTCCACATTGAGAGGAGCCAGATGAGGTGGCTCGGCCATCTGGTTAGGATGCCTCCCGAACGCCTTCCTGGGGAGGTGTTCAGGGCACGTCCAACCGGTAGGAGGCCTAAGGGAAGACCCAAGACACATTGGAGATAAAATGTCTCTTAGCTGGCCTAGGAACGCCTCAGCATCCGTCGGGAAGAGCTGGACGAATTGGCCGGGGAGACGGACCTCTGGGCTTCCCTGCTTAGGCTGCTGCCCCCGCAACCCGACCTCGGATAAGTGGAAGAAAATGGATGGATGGGCACTACAGTATAATTAGAAAACTCTAAAAACGTGTTTTGTGTTAACAATTTCGAAAGTCAACTGCTAGAGACATCATAAACGGGCGACATAACATCTGATTTTAATTTTTGCCATTTTAGTTGCTAGGTAATTGGATGCTGACAAGCACCGGCATTTTCAGATTAAAATTAATACAGATGGACTTACACAGTGAATTAATAACACGATAACACGCGCGCCACATTGTATGCTAACTAGAAAATGCATATAAACCACGGCAAAATTATGGCGTTCTGACATTAACCAAAAAACACACTAACCCGGGCGGACGCAAACCGAGGCTGCACTGAATCAGTAAAAACTAAATTATTTTCTTTAACTACACACCATTTCCTTGTACAAAGTACAAAATGACTAATCAAAGGCAATTACTATGATTTGCTGTCATGCAAATCTTTTGCGTAGTTTGAGAAAATAAACATACTGTAGAAGTGAACTGAAAAATAGCGCCCACATCACGGTAGCAACGATGCAGTACTGAGGCTACGCTTACTTACTACTCTCGCTATCGACATGTGTATCACTTCGCCCACCCCGAGTGCAAAGTTCCTTTTCAGCCGTGTGATTTATTGCGGTGAAAAAACAAGTTGCATTTAAAGACACAAGTCACTGCATATGGACTTGAACTACACACCCAACTGCATGAGATTTCTACTCCATTCTTATTGACAAAGGCCTCCCACGCCCGCTTTGCTATGCAATGCTTCCTCAAGTTGACGTGCAGGTCCTTCTGCTGCACTCCACCTTCATTCCACCATTCCACCTTCATTCTTCATGTCTCCGCGGGCACGGCTGCGATAAACTGGCTCGCTTTGAGGAGAGTCGAACAAAAAAAATAAAAAGGCAAGAATTGTTTTCTCCTGTGATTGTCTCAGGGAGGAGGCCACGCCTACGGGTTGACCTTTTTGCAGGTCCCTCCCTTGCGCGTTAAAAGGTTTGGATGAGGGTTTATTGCATATTGGGCGGCAGTAAACAGGTGTTAAGACGGTTTTGTTTTTCTACCCTGTCTGGAATTCTTCCGTGAAGGTATGTACTTTTTCCCCATGATGTTTTACTCAGTATACTATGATACACCTCCACTAACATGTCTTTATGTACAATGACCTGATGTGTGAAATAATGAGTCATGGCTGACAGCAGGGGTGTCCATTCACAGTGAAAAATCAAACCACTTTGATATTTTTAAATACATTTTAACATTTTGTAAAATGGGTAGAAAATGTATTGTTTAATATATATATATATATATATATATATATAGTTAAAAACAAATTGTTGTTCGATATCAACTTTTCAGCTTTTTCGCTTGACATTGTGCCTTTTTGCTCTGTTGTTTTGGTTTAATTTTAATATCTTCACATGAAAGGTCTCTGAGCCACACTTAGAACACCCCTGGCTTACGTTATTCAATATCACACACTTTAGAGTGTGAAGTGTTTGCTGTCAATTTTTGGAGGTAGTCAATTTGAGCAAGATTTGAACAGGAGTGTCCGCACTTCATGTGCAATATGTGCACATGTGAATAAAAGATATAAGAGATGTAACCAGCAACTATTTAAATATTGTGAATGGAAATTCAAATTCATTCAGACTGGTGACACCCAAAATCTGTCAAATTTAGTTTTGATAGACAGACAGTGACACTCGCTCTCAATTTAATGATAACAGTAATGGAGTACATGCAGGGCAGTGGCCACGACTTTCCTTTTAAAAAATGTTTCGCTGGTATGACTTGTCACACTTATTGCTGTCAGTGATGTGTGGGACTGTGAATGGAACGTGGGTGTGTCTTTGTGCGGGCTCCCATCCAGATAAACCAGTTTAAAAAAAAGAAGACAAGGTCAGGGGTGGTGGTGGTAGGAGTGGAGGTGTTGTTATAAGAAACAGAACAGCTCAGGTGTTTTATAGAAAGAAGGGAAGGCAGCTTTTATATAGATCGCAGAGGCCGTAGTGACATCTAGTGGTTGTGAAGAGGTAGTGCATGTTTCCAAATGGTTCCAACAGCTTCTTTTTTTATGTTTTGGATTTTTTGAACATGCAGGAGGTGACAAAAAGCAACATCAAATGGGTAAGTATTCATAACCGCACCGATTAATGTCTTATTTAAAGTCAAGTCAAACTTTACATATAAAGCACATTTTAAAACAACCAAAGTGCTCCAAATGCTATATAGACAATGAGAAAATTTGAAAAAATGAGAAAATAAAATCAAACAATACAGAGATTTTTAAAAAGCTCAAATGCTTGTAAAAATAGGTTTACATTTTTTTTATATTTATTGAAAAATACAGTACACTTTTTCACACTCTATATTAGTACTGTACAGTATATTGACTACTATTTATTAGTAGTACAGTAATTAGAACAAATTGCTTTTAATTATTAAGCTAATAACATATATTTATTGATAATTCTTTCTTTTAATTATATAATACTATAATATACAACTGCAAATCATTTATTATTTAAAGTAAAGTACTAATTGTTGTAATAACTGTATTATGCATACAAATGATTATTTATTTGTCATCATAATCATAACAAGAATCTAAAGTTATGTAACCATTGTATTATATATTAATATGTATGGATTCCCACTAAATTGTGTGCAATTATTTGTCACTTTTGGATTTTTATTCAAAGTAGAGCACCATTGTGACATAGACTCTACGTTAAGCATATATTAATTTATCATGAGAACACTTTTGATTATATTTGTGATTACAATTGTGATTATCCTGTATATGTAGTATATTTTATTCAGATTATTATGGGGCGATGCAGATAATTTAAATTTATATATTTAATCTAATCATTGCTGTATACAATCCATACAATTTAGTTCATTAATTTTCTGTGCCGCTTAACCCTCATTAGGGTCGTGGGAGTATGCTGGAGCCTATCCCAGCTGACTTTTGCCGAGAGGCGGTGTTACATAGAAAATTATTATTCATATTCATTTATCATAAAAATTTTTTAAACTGTTTTACAGTTTATACATATATAATACGATAATTTTATGAGATTATAATTAAAATTATATAATTATTGCAATATTATTCAAGCGTAGAACAGTACTACTGTTAATTATGTTTTTATTCACGTTAATTATTCACAACTATGTTTCATCATTTGATATGTTATAATAGAAAATATCTGTAGTTGTTGTCATATATCGTAATACAACATGAATATTAATGTGTCATAGTTTTTTTCCGATTACATTTGACGCATAAATGCTTTTTGCAGCCATGAGCTCCCGCACCACCACCAGCAGCACCCTGAAATCTACTCTGATGAAAGACGACAGCTGGATCAGACGGAATGAGGATGAGTTTGAACCCATAGAGTGAGCACAATTTATCAGATGACACAAAAATGGGATGCATTCAAAAGGAGGCCTTCTGTTTGGCTGTGACTTCATTTTCTCACTTTTTTTGGTTCATCTGCTGTCTTTTCCTTTTTCTAAAGCCGTGACCCAAACTTTGGCCAATCTGTTCTCAGTCACTACAAATCCAGCGAAAATATAAGCAGGTAAAACATACTTACATACTAAAAATCAGACTGCCCTGTCCTCTTATTAGGACACCAACCAATTTGTCGAAAACTGGCATATTTTGTGTTACTAAAATGTGAAATCATTTATACCACTAACCATGTTGAAATTATTGATAAATATTGTATCTTTAAGGCAAAAATATTGCATTTATAGCCCAAGTGTGTGCCAGTGTGTGCCACAACATGCACACAATGTTGTTGCTTATTTTAGTGACTATTTTCTTACAGTTTCCTACTGAATTGCTTTGCATTAGATCAGGGTTTTCCAAATGTTTTTAACTCAAGACCAAAATGATCGCCAGGACCCAAAATTACTAAATACAAAAAATTGACAACAGACATGTCTTTGTTATATGGCGCCATATTACTGTATTTTATTTTCACCAATTTTTAACCAATTTTTTGGTCTCAGAGGTCCTGACCTCGACTGAGGATATAGTCGGCCTTTGGAAGGAATACTTTGAGGCCCTTCTCAATCCCACTGACATACCTTCCGTAGAGGAAGCAGAGTCTAGGGACACGTCTGTGGACAGTTCTATCACCGTGGCTGAGGTATTTGGGGTAGTCAAAACACTCCCCAGTGGCAAGGCTCCGGGAGTGGACAAGTTTCAGGCTCTGGATGATGAGGGACTGTCATGGCTGACTCTTCAACATTGCATGGAAGTCGGGAACAGTACTTCTGGAGTGGCAGACAGGAGTGGTGGTCCGCATTTTTAAAAAGGCTGACCTGAGGGTGTGTTCCAACTATAGGGGGATCACACTCTTCAGCCTCACCGGGAAAATCGATTCCAGGGTGCTGGAGAGAAGGATACGACCGTTAGTCGAACCTTGATTACAGGAGTTGCAATGTGGTTTTTGTCCCGGTCGCGAAACACTGGACCAGCTCTACACCCTTGCAAGGGTACTGGAAGGTATGTGTGGGTGGAGATTCTTTGCTTTGTAGACTTGGAAAAGACATTCGACTGTGTCCCTTGCGGTGTCCTGTGGGGGGTGCTCCGGGAGTATGGGATTGGTGGCCCGCTACTACGTGCCATTCGGTCCTTGTACAATCAAAGCAGGAGCCTGGTTTGCATTGCTAGCAGTAAGTCGAGCTTGTTTCCGGTGAACGTTGGCCTCCGCCAAGGCTGCCCTTTGTCACCGATTCTGTTCATAATCTTCATGGACAGAATTTCTAGGCGCAGTCAAGGCATTGAAGGAGTCCAGCTTGGTGACCTTAGGATCTCGTGTCTGCTATTTGCAGACAGTGTGGTCCTTATGGTGTGGTCCTTATGGTTAGCCTCATCAGGCTGTGACCTTCAGCGTTTATTGGAGCGGTTTGCAGCTGAGTGTGAAGCTTCTGGGATGAGACTCAGCACCTCCAAATCCGAGGCCATGGTTCTCGGTCGGAAACGGGTGGATTGTACCCTCTGGGCTTGGAGCCCCAGGTGAAGGAGTTCAAGTATCTGAAGGAGCGCGAGGTCGACAGACGGATCGGTCCAGCATCTGCAGTAATGCGGTCGCTGTACCGGACCGTCGTGGTGAAGAGAGAGCTGAGCCGGAAGGCAAAGCTCTCTGTTTACCGATCGATCTACGTTCCCACCCTCACCTATGGTCACGAGTTATGGGTCATGACCGAAAGAACGAGATCGCGGATACAAGCGGCGGAAATGAGTTTCCTCCGTAGGGTAGCTGGACTCAGGAGCTCAGCCATCCGGGAGGAGCTCAGAGTAGCAGAGGAGCCAATTGAGGTGACTCAGGCATCTAGTCCAGATGCCTCCCAAGCGCCTCCCTGGTGAGGTGTTTCAGGCATGCCCAGTCGGTAGAAGACCACGGGGAAGACCTAGGACACGCTGGAAGGACTATGTCTCACAGCCGGCCTGGAAACGCCTTGGTGTCCTCCCGGTGGAGCTGGAAGAGGTCGCCGGAGACCGGGAAGTCAGGACTTCCCTACTGAAACTAAGCAGAGGAAAATGGAATGGAATGTATACATGTGCTAGGCTCACCTAGAGGTCCATGAGGAAGGAGGCTTTTCCTTTTCCTTCATGATGTCATGAAAACCATGCAGTAACTCAAGTGAAGGAGGGAGATGACACATTTTTGTCACATTTGCTGTGCACCTCTATATAAGTCTATAGAAGCACACATTACTGTTAAAACATCGTTACAAAAAATCACTTTTTACATAAAAGGGGACCTTTAAAATACAAATTGGCAACCTAATAAAAATTGACCTGCAACACATTTTGGCTCCTGGGCGTAGTTTGGAAAACATTGATTTATTTTTATAGTCTTTTGTGTCTCTCACTTCTCTCAGAAACAGGTAAAAGTCTTTGTGGGTCCGCGAGTTACGTTTTGTTTTCAGCTTCAGGTGGGAGAAGCACTGAACATCATCATTTCTGTCATTGCAGATTCAGTGGCAGTCAGGATGAGATGGACAGGTTAGTGTTCAGTTTAGATGGCTCTGCAGATGCCTGTTGAAGGGACTGCATGCCTTTTAATTGTTGATTGACTGCCTTGTCTCCTGCAGCCCCTACAGCAAGACGAGGACCTCTTACACCACCAGGTAGATTTACATTAAACAAAACCACAGCACATATGCAAAGCAGCAGCCCATTGTTGCCATGCAAAAGTCGATAATAATACTTGTCATGATGTCTCCTTCAGCTCTCCCCTTTCATACAATGATCCATCTACAAGGTACACAAACAGGCTTTCGTGTATCCAAAACAATCTAAAAGTCACACTTGGAAACTTTTTTTATTTTTATTTAAATGTTGCGTTTTATCTTCAGTACCACGACTACCACAGTCACCAAGAATGGGAAAACAACTGAGACCACGGTCACCACGAGTCTCCGGTACACAACACATGAGCAGCATTAGTAATATTATTGTTAGCCTAATACACATGTTTTAATTAATAATTCCTAACAATGTTGTTGTTTTTTTCAGAAACACTCCCACCAAGACAGATACCTTCACTGAGCGTGTGCAGTCTTCCAGCAAGGGGTAAAACAAATAAAAGATGCTCAAGATTAGTTTTATTCCTCACAGCCACTGGGGGGCATATTTGCATTTTGCAATGGGGGATTGCTATAGTACTTTTTTTTTTTGACGGGGCCTTTTTCAAAACTTCAGCTCTGAAACAGCATTTCTGAGATTTTACATGGAATTTGTATTTTTTTTTTTTTTTAAATAGAAATTGCACAAATTAAAAATAGATGAAAAAAAGCTTATTGGAAACAACGTATTTTTACAGATCCTCGTCCTCAACGTGAAAAAACCGTCACTGTACACTAAACTAGCACTTGAAGGAAGGAAATAGCTGTCATTTTTATACAACCTTTTATACACATTGTAAAAATTATGTTTTCCTCTTCACAGTTAAAATATACTGCATTTCATTGGGCACCATTAGTTTTTACTGCAACACATTTGTTAGAATTTGTTTACTAAAAATTCTCTTAATAAGGTTGCTAAGAGTCTAAATAACAATGTGATATTTATTATTATGCTCTGCGATTGGCTCGCGACCAGTCCAGGGTGTACCCTGCCTCTCAACCAAAGTCAGCTGGTATAGGCTTCAGTATACCCTGCAACACTAGTGAGGACAAGTCGCATAAGCGTCAATGGATGGATGGGCATTATGGGTATTATTATTGTTATTAGTATTTTAGTAGTAGTAGTAATATTAAATTAAATGTAAATTAATTATTCCAAACTCATTCATTTTCCATGCTGCTTAATTCTCATAAGGGTCGTGGGGGTATGCTGGAGCCTATCCCAGCTGACTTTGGGCAAGAGGCGAGGTACACCATAGAATGGTCGCCAGGCAATCGCAGGGCAGACAAACAACCGTTCACACTCACATTCATACCTATGGACAATTTAGAGTCACCAATTGCCGTAACATGCATGTGGGAAGAAACCGGAGTACCCGTAGAAAACCCACACACGCACATGGAGAACATGCAAACTCCACATTGAGATGTCTAACACTAGGCCACCGTGCAGCCCGTATCCCATTCCAAATTCACATACTATATTTTGTATTTATTTTTACATTGCATAAACAATTCTTTTTGGTGATATTAGAAAAAGTAATCCATTTTTGGATAATACATTAATTTCACACCTTGTCGATTTTGATCCAAAGCATTATGAAATGTTTGATTACTAAGGCATTACCATTCGGAACAATATTGCTATGTGATTTTAAATGCTGAAAATGTGAGATTTAGTTGTCTCATTGACTCTCACAGGACGCTCTACTCAAACTTCTCACCAAGCAAGACCACAAAAGTTACTGAGACCTACGTCAGCAGCCAAAAAAAGTAAGATTTTGTCTCATCCTGAAACATAATTTGTCCAGCTGATAGAATAAAGCTTGTTTATTAAGCTCGACCTCATTGCCTCTTCACTCATGTATTTCTCTATTAATCAGTATAAGAGCATAACTTGTCCTGGTGTACTTACCACAGTGAAGTGAAATATATTCATTCTACACGTGTCGTGGGACACCTAGACCAATTAAAACCCGTCAGACATCCCTTAGTTGTGCTTTAAGTGTAGCGACTACTGACTGAACAGCGACTATATACTGTTTTTGTATATATCCACAGCGCTGAGGACAAGCTGTATGATACGCTCATCCCCATTTCTATCAAGAGTGAAATTGGAGACAAGTGAGACCACTTATTACGCTAAATAATCATCTTTTTTCATTTTCTGAAATCACATGAACAAATTTAAGTGACAACATAATACTGTAATCCTACAGCAGATCGAGTCTGACCAGTACCGAGACGCTGATGGTAAAAAGAAGTATCAACCAGTGAGTCTCATGGGTAATCAATGGAATACAATGGAATCCGCTTAAATCGGTCTCACTTTGTGTATGTCAACCAACTCATTAAGTCCTGGTCCACCATGTTTTGTCTTTATTAAAAAGAAAATGTCATGGTCGAAGGCTTTGATCAACATAAAATTTTAACCCCAAAGTGTTATTTATGGGAAAATTGCTCAGTTTAAGTTTACATGTGATGTAACTTTATCAAAGTCCGCATTATCAACACCAACACAGTGCAAAGTAAGCTTAGAATTGAAATCATGGCGGTGTTAAGCTGGATTCTACTACAGCAGCTAAAAAAATGCACTTGTGTCATATTTTTAGTTTGAATGTTAACTACTGGAAAAAAGATTTGCGAAAGTGATGAACATTTAATGTCATCGTGGTCAAAACATACAACAAAATGACCGCCGCATCGCTGTTAGATAAGAGTATGAAATATATGAAAACAGAAGAATCAAAATAAACAATGCAGAAATGGATGAAAAACATTTCAACAAATAGCTGTAGGTTCAAAAAAATATTTATTATCACCCATTCCCATCTGTGCAAGCAATGACTACTTTTGGTTTTGATTATGTTGACAACCGCTTATGTTGACATCAATCTGCTAGTCCGAGGGGGGTTGGCGTAAATGGGTGTAACTCAGCTGTAATGAAGGAATTTCAACATGACGTCTGAATGTTATTACCCCCTTGACAGGACTGAAGATGACCTGTACGACACCCTCCTGCCAAAAAGCATCACCTCCGCTCAGTCTTCATTTTACAGGTGAGCGGACTTTTTTTTTTTTCTTTTCCCTATTTCTCCTGACTGTGTTTACGTTCCATGCTAGAGGAGACAGCCCCACTTCACTGTCCTCATCATCCCCCCTCCACTCCAGCAGGTAAACACTTGAATTGGCTGTACAGCACGCACAACCACATTTTGTTCTCAGTGAAGTTGTGCTATTGATAACATACTATATGTCTTAGCTATGAAAAATTAAAAATGTTCATATAGATATACAGTATGTCTATTCAATGCCAACTGTCAAAATAGTGAAACTGTTTAATACTATATATACTACTATGTAATTATATATGGTGCGCTATATTTAGCTATTATAAATAATAAACAATTTTTAGGGTGTTTGTGTGAACTTAGGTAAACTTTTATTTGTGACTATAATTTTTGTTTGTTTGAAAATATTTAAATATTTTGAAGGCAGTGTGTATTATTTTTTTAATCATGATTATTGTTGTTATTATTAAAATGACCTCAACTTGTTTTGGTTTAGTTTTAAATTAGATTTTTATATGATGCTACTTTCTTCTCCCAGATATTTTATCTAAAATATCTTTGGAGGGTGCAATAAAATGTTTGCAATGGACTTCTTATTAATAATTTCTATTGACATTTTTATTTATATATATATTTATGTTGTATTATTTACATATTTGTAGCCGCACCTACACCGAGGATAGCCCCACCACCCGCATCACCTCCTACACTGTCAGCAGCAGCAGCCTGCCTAAGTACACACACACACACACACAAATACACATACACACGCGTATGCACACACGCGCACAAAGAATATGCCTGTTAATGTATTTGCATGTACACAGTGACGACTACAGCAAAAGCTACTACTACTCCTCATCCAAACCCGGTTATGAGTACAGCAGCATGGGGAACCCCACTGAGTATAGCTCCACTAGCTACAGGAGGTACAGCACGATGTCTCACTCGTAACAAACACAACTGAGTGTACGGTAAACTAATACCGTACGTCTAACTGTCACAGCAGCAGCAACGAAATCTTGTCAACACCCATCACCTCCACGTCTTCCACCAAGACCGTGTATACGTCTCCTGAGAGGTAATACTGTACAATGCAAAACAGACTTGAATAAAATAAGGTGTATACTTGATAATGATGTCTTTCCAAACATAGGACTGTTCTTGATAGGGAGTTGTGCACCTCCTGCCATAAGCCCTTCACTGGCGATGCCAAGATAGTCCTGGATGACATGAAAATCAACTGCCATGCCTTCTGCTTTAAGGTACCGCTTCTTTCACACCAATTCTTTGGTGAATTTATTTGTAATTATGAATATTTAGTTGCTAAGTGCCATCCCTGCAAAATGTTTTGCTTAGTAGTGGCCATGACTCAAATGTTGTGTGCTTTTACATGTGCTTATCATGTGCTTACCTAAAAGTGTGTACAAAATCCTGTAGTGATTCGACTAAACACGCTAAAGTTATACAATAGTGGCCATTTTTTAACTATGTGAGAAATTTCAAGTCAATCCAATTTATGGGGATCAGACTCTGCGGTTTAATAACACTACCATGTGGTGTAATTGTCGAAAATAATAATACATCCAACACAATACTGTTGCATGGGGTTTGTTTTACATGTCTGCAATGTGGCGTTATCGCAAAACAAAACATTAACACTTTGTTGTGAGATTGCTATAGTCACAGCAGATCCTGCATTTTTCCACCTGTGTCTTTTATACACTACCAAACAAAACAGGATATTGTTGCAAATGTATGCGCTTTCAGACACCGGCACGGCATCCCAGCACCAACTGACTGACTAAACACTTGTTGGATATTTGCTTTCAACTGGATTCAGAGTAACTGTAATTACTTACTGCCATATGTCAAGCCTGCGAACAACATGGCATCTGTAAAGTCTAGAGTGGAGTTTAAAGAGGAGAAACTGCTGCATTAAAAAAAAAAAAATTCCAACTGCAGTTGAGTAAATAAATTCTTCAGGCTGCAGTGAGGAATTACACACCGCCGGCCGACAAGGTGGCATCTGTAAAGCTGAAATTTACGGTGGAGAGTATTTAAGCCTATGTCACAACCGGTCGTACGGGCTCCTACAGCCGGTCTACGTACAAAAAAAGCACAAAGGGTGCATGGGGGTACTTACACACTTCTACACTACGTCGTTCCTACGGCCAACATGTGTCTTTTGTACGTTTTGCTGGTGTCAAGTTTGACCAAAATGTCAATTTTTTGTACGTCGCACTTGTGGACTTTGTCTGCGTGTTGTGCACCACTCGTGCACCCCGCATACGTGATTAGTGCAGCCAACGCACGTTCATTGGACTCAGTCATGTTTCTAGTGTGAATCTTAGGTCGTTGGTATGAACAAAGTACAGTACATCTAGCACGTAGTTCTTGCAACCATCATGCGAAGCCTGCATGGAACGTATGGTCAGTACTTTTATTGCAAGTTTGACGGACGTTGGTCTTACTTGCACGGGCTGTACGAATGAAGCGACAGTTGTACGTCCGAGCAGCCTCAGATTTTGTGCACGTTTGACTTACAGGTTGTACGTTAGGTGAAATGTGATCTTACTCCTTCATGGTCACCATCTACTACGTTCTCCACAAACAAACAAAAAAAAAATGCAGCGATTTGAGGAACGCCACAAACTGCATGGCCTAAAAAATTATATGTCCAGTTGTGTGTGACCCAGGCTTTAGGGAAAAATCATAGTACTCTTTGGGTAAACGGGAGTCACACACCACCAGGAGACAACATGGCATCTGGAAAGCTGGAATTTATGGGAAAATGTTGCGCCACAGGTGATTTCAGTGAGTGACGGCGTCCATAATATGATGCATTTCTTTTGTCGATGTTTTTTGCAGTGTGATGTGTGTAACGGCACGCTCGGCCACATGAAAGCCGGCGACTGCATGTGGGTGTACAACCGCATGGTACACTGCGAGAGCTGCTTTGATGTCACCAGAGGTAAAAAAAGAAAAAAAACAGCCCCACAATCATTCGGATTAACAGATTAAACTTTAACGGATTAAATTTTTTGTGCAAAAATAAATATAAATAAATACAATTTTTGTCCTGCAGAGAAATGGCGACACTGAATTACCACCTCTTGGCTTCGATGGAGAAAAGCAAAGGATTTAAAAAACACACACAAAATAATATAAATACGGTTGATTAGTTTGTAAGGGGGTCAAATGCAATACGGGTATTGTTGCATTTATATTTTTTAATTCAGGTGTTTCTCAACAAAGGATGGATGGACCTTAGTTGTTATAGTGTCAAATGGAATATATTATTATTATTATCACCTCTGTTGTTCTCTGAAGGCTTGAAGGGACTTTTCTTAGTAATTTGATAACAATACTGTGACATGGATGGCCGGGTGTTTCTTCCTGTGTGCAATAAAAACAATCTGTATTGATATCAACTCATTGGTTTTGAACATTTGGTATTTTTTTGGTCCTTTTTTGGACTTTTTTATTCTAGTACATACACAATACATACAACATACACTGCAACACTAATAAAAAAACATAAACACAAACAATTCACCCCTAAACATTTTTGCTTTAAAATAATTTTTACTCTTGTACACTTTTGCCACTCATGTCCCTTAAGGCAGTGGTTCTCAACTACTGGATCCATTCTGGCTGGGCACCAGGCAGCGAGTCAAAAATGACATTAAAATACACAAAAATGAAAATACAACCAATGTTTGAAATGTCTGACTTCTTTTGTTGTTTATTTTTAGTCATCTGTGTAATTACTCTATGATATACAGTACAATATCATTGCACAGTTATAAGCCAAATACTGTGTGTGATTTTGTGGTTTTATTTAGTGCAATTATGTGTATATATGTTATGTGTGAGTGTGTATATATATAATTAATAATAATATTTATACACACATTCATAAATAAAAACATTAAATAGAAAATGGAAGGATGGATGGATGGAAATTCAAAATTACTTAAATAAAAGTGTAAACAAAATAAATAAATGACTTAAATAAAAGCGGGTTGCCACTAACTGACCTTCACCGTGCCCCAGAAACAGGAAGTCAATAACACACAAAATACCTAAAGAGCACCCCAAACACTTTCATCCACTGTATGAGGAAATACTGTTATTATGTGTTGCTGTTATAATGTGTTTCATTGCCCCAGGATGCGGAGTTATGGGAGGCAAGTACAGTCAGTGGAGTCTTTAATAAGCAAAACCAGGGAGCTGACAAAAAGTGATGCAACTCACAAAAATAGTCTGTTGAAAAAAGTAGTACTACTCCTAGAGAGGAAGCAATTGAGCGACAAAGACTCACCGTGAAAAGGTGGAGAAAAAGGAAATGCATCCAAAAAGGAAAACTACGTAATACCGGAACTTAGAAAAGCTCACAAGAATGCAGCTTGATACATCAAACATGAATACAAGAACAAACAAAAGTCACACTGATTACAAAATCGTAGAGCTGATAGAGAGCCGATTAAATGAACACTATTATATAAACAAATGGGCTTTTATTATAAAAATGTATTCGTACAAGTAAATGCCTCTAATAGACACCTAGTTAATAGAGGAAAATACTGTACTAAAACATATAAAAAGCATATAAAAATGATTACGTGCAAATAAAGACCTCCACCCATAAACACCTTACCTCAAATGGACACCTAGTACTCTCTGTGGTTGAGTAAATAACCACCTCCTGCCACTACATGAAGACATATAGTATTACTGTATTACAAAAATGCAACTGTGCAGACGTCTGGTCTCCTAAGCAACTGAGTATATAAGGGCCTCCACCCCAATAAAAACCTTATCCCTAATAGACACCTAGTACTCTGTGAAGTTGAGTAAATAAACACATTTGACTACAATATGAGGAAATACCTTGTCATTAAAAAAATGCATTTGTGCAAACAAAGACCTGCCCCCTAATAAACACTGCATCCCTCACACACACATGGTCTGCACTGCAGAAACCGTACAATCATGTGACGTGTCAGATCAGATACAGTATGTGGGAGAGAGAGACTGAGACTCCCCTTGAAAATGCCCACACAGTGTACTAAAAACAACTTCCTGGCCACGTGGAAGCTGCGGGCCAATCAGAGGGCAGCGTTAAAATCATGCCAGCATCAGCATCAGCACAGTGTGTGTGTGTGCGCGTGTGAGTGTGTGTTGCGTGTGGTTGCAGCCTCCCCAGAATTAAAAGCGAATCCAGTCCGAGCAAGAACGAGCGTCCAGGCCGAGCCTCCCTCCTCTACGCTGCCTTTCTCCATGTGCTTGGCGGCGGCAAATGGAAGCCGAGGTGCTGCTGTCCTCCCCCGTGATGGCGGACGTCAACGGCAACAATAAGCTGGCCAACGCCGAGTTGGAGGTGCTGAAGCTCCAAGAGCTGGTCCGCAAGCTGGAGAAGCAGAACGAGCAGCTGAGGACGAGGGCCAACGCGGTAAACAATTGTCCCATCGCCTCCCATCATCACCACCATCCTGCTCCTACTCCTCCTCCGCAGCAGCAGTTCCCGGGCTCGCTGGCCGCTTGTCTACCCGCAGGCAGGGAGCCTTTCTCGGTCAAGTGTGAGCCGTGTGCACGGGAGCCCTTCGCTTATTTCCAGCCGTCGTCTCCTGATGCAGCCGAGGAGGAGGAGGAGGAGGAGGAAGCGGAAGATGAGGAGAAGAACGATGGAACCAAGACGGCTCTGGATGAGGTTGACATTCTGGATCTCAGCACCGTGCTCCCTGCTACAGAGCCCGACACCTGGTAACATTTGATGTTCTATTCGAATCACATGTACCTGTGTGTGCATGCATTTTAAAAATCAAAGCCCTGCAATGTCAGCCTCATGCAACAATTTAGATTGATGCAAACAAAAGAATCAATCTATCAAATTAGGCCCACAAATGTGCTCAAGTCTGCATGAGTAAGCACTAAATGAATACAAATGTTCTCTGTTGGACTTTCATCCAGTGCCTGGTGATAAAGACATGTTTTTTCAAAGAACCTTTTTTGATAACTTGCAGTAGGTGCTAATGCCTATCGTATAAACGTTGGAATAAAAAATACACTGATTTTTTTTAATATTTTGAAATGTGACTAAAATAAAGAAAAGAAAGTTGCCTTCATATACTACAATACATGCTGTATCTTTTAATGGGGGGGTCACAATACACTTAACATTACTTTTAAAGAAACAACGACCAAATACTGTGTCGAAATGGACAATTTTTTTTATTTAACAGAGGCACAAAACAATGCATGTACATTTTAAAATGTTTATAACTTTACATGCAATGCCTATTTTTTTTACCTGTTGAACTTTTTGTCCCACAAATTGAATACTTATAGAATTTTTTTCACAATTGTTCGCCAAATTGAGGAAAATAATTTACATTATACTGTTTTAACTGAACACTTCTAATACCACTATGCCCACTAATTAAAGATTTTAACACATTTATGAGCCATATTGAGCAAAATAACCCTAAGCCATTTACACGGCGACTTAATGGGTAGCATGTTGGCGACACAGTCAAGAACTCTGGAAGATCTTGGTTTGAGTGAACACTGGGCATCTCTGTGTAAAGTTTGCATGTTCTCCCTGTGCATGTGTAGGTTTTCTCTGGGCTCTCCAGTTTCCTCCCACATTCCCAAAACAAACATGATTAAATGGTGACTCTAAATTGTCCATAGGTATTAATGTGACTGTGAATAATTGTTTGTCTGTACTGTATGTGCCTTACGATTGGCTGGCGACCAGGCCAGCCTGTACCCCGCCTCTCGCCTGAAGCCAGCTGGGATAAGCTCCAGCATACCCCTAGTGAGGACATGCGGTATAGAAAATGGATGGATGGGTTTTAACTTACTATTCTATAATTACCATGCACAGAAATAAAATATTTTACCACATTGTAACTATTCTCTTACTATCATGCCCATCACTGAAATAAATTAACTCATTTATGAGCAAAATACCTCTCAAGTAAAATAAAATAAGCTTTTGTGTGTGTAATTCAGGTGCGGGCATCCCATGGCAAACAAACAGTATAACTAATAGTGCAACTTAGAGGGAAGCAAAATATAAAACCTCACAAATGCCTCTAAAATAGAATAATAAAGAAGCAATGCAGAATAGGTCATGCATGTATTTCCAAGCAGGTCGGTGTTCACTGGATTGTATCTGGGATGACTGCTGTTTGTGTGATGATGTGGAAATTGGAGCACACGGACGAATGCAGCCATGATCAGATACAACATTGAGACCTTTTTCTTTTTTTTTTTTGGCCTGCCATCCTCCCATCGAGGCTAGACGAGCCATCAAACCCGCGAGTAGATGTCTAACTGTGACCTAGTTGCTAAATAAGGGGTCAGCTCCTGTCGCGATGTCTCAATGTGTTCAGCACATTTGTAGTATTGCCATGATTTCAACTGAAGTTGTGTAGTTATGTATCTTCAACACACAACACACTACACCTGCAGCTCCGATATGGCATCTGTTTATTTACTTCATGTGGCACAACTACAACCACATAGGATTGAGGGGAATGACACATTGGACAAATAAAAATAAATAAAATGTCTTACCTTAATAGATGCCCAATATTTTCTGCAGGTGACTAGATAAAAACCCCAGACATTATATGAGGAAATGAAGTATTATTATGAGACTCCATACAAATGAACGCCTTCCCCATAACAGATGCCTGGTAGTCTCTGCAATTAAGTAAATAAACACCATCCTCCCACGATATGAAAAAATACGCACTTATTAAAACAATGTTTGTACCAATAAAAGCCTTCCCCCAAATAAATGATTTACCGCTAACAGATACGCAGTATTCTCTGCAGTTGAGTAAATAAATATTTTCAGCACTTTAAGAGGAAATGCAGTATTTTTCTAATACACCTGACTCCTAATACACCCTGCCCTTGCCCCGAGCCAATATTAGTGTAGACCTGCCAACGTGCACTGTATGTATTTGTCTTACACAACATGCAATTGGACTCTTGAATACGTTTGTATGCTTCACGGCTCTCCATTTGGTTGCATTTCACTGTTTTCACTTTTGAGTTCAGTCTGTACAGTGCATGTAAATAAATAAATATTATCAGATTCTCAATAGTATTTCAAATCGGGGCTGGGGAGTGGAATTGCAAAAACATTTCGGTCCCCCAAGGGCAGCAGGACAGATAATAATTGGGAACCAATGCTCAAATAGATGCCTTACTTCTAATAAATGCTTGGTACCCTCGGCAGCTGAGTTGAGAACACATTTCACATATCACAAAAATGAATTTAAAGGAAAACTGCATTTGGGGGGTTATGTACAATAAGACACGAAAACACATCTCTTTCTCTTTTCTGTGTGTTCTAAAAATATAAAAAGAGCTCAAAAGAGGCAAGTGATTAATGCAGATAATGGGACACATCTATACATGCATGCATGCATACACACTAAAAATGCCACTATTTAAACACTTCCAAAAACCTCCAAAAAGGTTTTATGGATTTATATACATACTGTGTTTTGCTGTATTTGTAAGCATTTAAGCATTGATTTCACATAGCAAGACCGAAGGAACACTACACTTAACATTAACTTTTCCAAAAACATAGCAGCAGTGGGGGGAGCGTCAGTATGTAGCGTTACCTTTCGGTAGTGGCTTGAGGGAATGAGCGCGGCGCTGATGCAGACTCAAGCTGTGATTTTTTTTTTTTAGCTGTTTTTATATTTTTAGAACGCAAAAAAAAAATCAATGTTCTCTTGTCAATACAGTATATGAAGAAATACAAATGATGGCCTCCTCTCTAGTACATCCCTCGCCCTTTATAGACACCGCTTCCTGTCTGAAAGTTGACTAAATAAACACCTTTGGCATGTGCATGAAGGTACTCTAATAAATACTTTACCCTTAATAGACATCCCAATGGTTTATATGTCTTAGCTGTATGTGTGGGTATGAAGGTGTTGCTAGAAAGTGTTTTCAGGTTTGTGCAGCCTAAAGTTGCTATGGCAATACAATCAACACTGTTAACGTTGTCCAAGTGTCTCTTATAAACGTGTCCTGGTGTGTTCCAGGCTTTACGTAAGTCCCAAAGCCAAGCTGCAGGGCAGCGACGGTGGCCTCAGCCCTCTCCAGTGGTGCAGGCAGGTCCTGGACCACCCGGGACCAGAAGTGGAGCTGGCCAGGATGACGCTGTGCCACAGATTGGACCAAGGTAACCTGCAACAAGGATTAACATCCTACAACATGTGGACATCTGTCCCTCACTGGCTGTGGACATGTGACGCTAAGATGGGACACATGTTGCACTACATGTGCTACAGAAATATATATCTAATTATATAATGCATATCATGTATGCAGTTAATACCTCAAGTGTAGCCTAATACAATGTCTGCATTGTATAAAAGACATAAAATAAAGTCTCAATGTAAAGTTGGGTCTGTTTACTTCTGATTTGGAGTTAACCTACATGCGCAATCCCTGCTTATCCTAAAAAATCTGTAGTTTAGTCCAATAATCTGTAGTCGTAATCTAACTCATGTGGACACATACATCAATAGTGCAATTTCAGCGGCAGATTAATGTTTGACTGGCTTACAATATAATCAATCTGCCAACCCGCTGCTATTTTTCTGTGTGTTTAGCCAAGCGGTGGCGTGGAACATCTTCCGTCCGTCCTTACAGCTGCATCGATGGGCTGTCGACCCTCAGCTGCCCCATCCAGCCTTACAGTAAACCTGCTGTGCTCACCGAGTCCACAGGTAACGCAATGGCGACACACACTTGCATGGTAACCCCGCTTATACTAACATATACTACCAGGACATCAGGGAAGGCGCAGAAGGTTGGAAATGTTTTTTTAAACCTTCTCAGCTACATATAAGGCAAAATGGATAGGCTTTTAGCTATTTAGTTTAGTTTTTTAGTAGTTCAGTATCAGTTACTGAATTCCCATGGCACAGTAGGGAAGGCACGGCAGCGTGACAAAAACTAAGAAAATGTAAACTTGCTAAAATTACCTTGCCCTGTGGTAAAAAACAAATTGGATAGGTTTTTCATTGTTGAGTTTGTGGTGTAGTTTATTTTAGTATCAAATACTGGATGTGCAAAAAAACCCAAAGAATCAACTGTTTTTAAATCTGCTAAAATAACATTAGCTTTGTTAAAGGAAACCAGGATGTGTTTTTCGTAGGAATTTTCTAGATTGATTGTGGGGAAAAGTAATGGCCAATGAATCAGTTTGTTATTTCCAGGTATCTGTGAATGTTCTGAACTCCTTGTTCCATGCCATATTAAGCAGAGTAATAGATTTGCACGTTATTCCACGGGGAATAAATCCTGCTTGCTGGTGTTTTTTTTAATCCTCTACCTATATCCAAGCTCTGTCATCAGCACCGTTAGCAGCATCTTCATCAACATCACCCGGGCCTCCTTTAGTCCAGTCCAACCTTCCTCTCAGGACCAGCTGCAGCCTCAGTGACAGAGCCCCCACCTTCCTGTCGAACTCTGCCCTGCACAGTAAGGCATTCACGAGCCAAGTTTGCAGACATATTACATGAAGAGTTCACGATTTTTAAGAAAAATCATTTTTTGTATTTGTAAAACATCATTTAATTTAACACCTTGCCCTTAATAGACACTGTTTCTCTTCTGCAGTTGAATAAAGAAACACACGTGGACTATATAAGGTCATACAGTAATATTTGAAAAGTAAAGGCCTCCCCCCGAATGAACACCTTACTCTGAATAATCACCTTATGCTTTATGCAGTTTAGTAATGAACTAAATGCCCCCCTGCCAATACATGAGGAAATACGCTCATTAAAAAAGATTTAAATGCTTACAAAAAATTTCTCCCCAAACACCTTACTCTTAATAGACACGTGGAGCTGTGATGAATCGTATTTCCATGATGAAAGAAACGGATCGATTCATTGCCATTGTGTCTTCTTCTACCAACATTAATCATGGACTCATCTTGTATGTTTGTGTTTTAGATGTGGGTCGGCAACATGCGGCCATCAGCCCCCAGTCTTCCCTGGACAGCGAGGCAGGCGTCTCTGAGCTGGAGGATGAGTCCATCTCCATGGGCTATAAACTGCAGGACATAACAGACGTGGAGGTCATGGCTCGGCTACAGGAGGAGAGTGAGTTGCCTCTTCGTCTTCACCTTCATCTCCATAAATGTCTTAAAATCCTCCGTGTGCCTGCTACGTAGGTCTGCGTCAGGACTATGCTTCCACCTCGGCCACGGTCAGTCGTCGCTGCTCTAGCTTCTCTTTGAACTCTCTGAGACGCAGCGAGATGGACTTGGAGGAGGACGACGAGGAGGACGAGGGCTACGATCAGCTGCCTCCACCGCAGCCTCGACTCTTCCGTACGAGATCTATGCAGCGCAGTGGAGGAGGTCTACCTCATTCGCACACCTTCTCCAGCTTCAGAGACTGCAGACGAAGCGCCAATGCCTCAACTGTCTCACTGGCTGCACTCGTACCCTATAACGCAGGGACCTCCGTTCTGAGCACGGACACTCACTACAGAAATAGCACAGGTACTACTCACACTGTATATACTATTATTAAAGTAATACTTACCAAGACATACGTATACAGTACACTACCAGTCGGATTTTTGCAGGAGGAGGTGTGACTGAACCCTTGACTGGTAATGAATACAGTATATATGTCTCAGAATGGCCATAAATACTGGAAGTAATAAGATGGCTGCTCATTTTCGCGTAGCTTAGCTACATTATCTTAGTTTAGCTCAGCGCTGTCTCTTAGCATGTGTTGTTTATATAGCTTTTCTAGGATTTGTTTCTTAGCATCATTTATTTGAGCCTACTGCAGCATGGCAGAGTTGTGGTCTCTTAGCTAAAATAAGATAAGCTACAATAAACAAACCTGCGCTTAGGTAATCTTAGCATGGCTTATTTGCACTTAGGTCTAGGTCTGTCTCATATTTGTTATGTGTATTTTAGCATCTTCAGCTTGTATGCTATTGTTATTCATTCATTTTCTATATTGCTTATCCTCATTAGGGACACGGGGATGCTGGAGCCTATCCCAGCAGACTTTGGGCGAGAGGCGGGGTACACCCTGGACTGGTCGCCAGTCAATCGCAGGGCACATATAGACAAACAAACATTCACACTCACATTCATACCTATGGACAATTTAGAGTCACCAATTAACCTAACATGCATGTTTTGGGAATGTGGGAAGAAACCGGAGTACCCGGAGAAAACCCACACACGCACGGGGAGAACATGCAAACTCCACACAGAGATGCCCAACGGAGATTTGAACCCAGGTCTTCCAGATCTCCTGACTGTGTGGCCAATGTCCTAACCACTCAGCCACCGTGCGGATATTTTTATCTCATTTAATTTATCAGGTTAGCTCACCCTGGTTAGTTAAGTGGATCTCATTTTAACATATATTATTTTGACATCGCTTAACTGAACTCAACTTTGTTTAGAGTGTCCTACCATGTCTTATTTTACCATAGCTTGTTTTAGCTTAGCTCATATTAGCTTAGCTTAACTTAGCTCAACTTTGATTTGCAAACCAATCATCTATTGTTTTAGCTTAGCTCATATTAGCTTAGCTTAACTTAGCTCAACTTTGATTTGCAAACCAATCATATATTGTTTTACCTTAGCTCATGTTGGCTTAGCTTGGGTTATTTCATCTTAATTTAGCTCGACTTAGTTTTGCGTATCCTAGCATGTTTTATTTCACCATATTTTATTTTAGCCTAGCTCATATTATCTTATTGACTTTGTAACGCGATCTAAATCGTATCTTATTTTAGCTTCGCTCATTTTCACTTAGCATCTTAATTTAGCTCAACATTGTTTTGAGTATGCTAGCATATCTTCCTGTAGATGATTCACATTCATTCATTTTCTATGCTGCTAGTCCTGGAGTATAGCTTCAATTAGGACCTCGGCCTTAACTAAGCTTAACTTAGCTCAGCTTCATATTCTTTATATATCTTATTTTAGCTTATTTTAGTTTACATTTTGCTAGCCTGTCTTATTTTATCGTAGCATAATTTAGCTCAACCTTGTTTTGAGTGAACTCATTTTAATTTATCTTACAGAACTTTGCTTTAGCTTAGCCTAGCTTATTGTAGCTACTTTTAACTTAGCCTATCCAATCTTACTTTTACTTAATATTTGCCGGGTTAACTAGAGCTCTTATTTTAGCTTATCTTATCTTATGTAGCTGAGTTAAGGGTTTTTGTCTTATGAAATAATCTTATCACCCGCGACCCTAATGAGGATAAGCGGCATAGAAAATGAATGAATGAAATAATTTTATCTCAAACAAACCAAAACTACAAGGATTTGATGTTTATGTTGTATAGAAATGAAACTCCGGAGAAGCATGCCCAACCTGATCCGAGCTCCGAGCATGCCCAGTGTTCCCAGTGTTCCCTGTCTGGCCCCCTCCTCCATCACACCGCCCTCCCACGGCCCCTCTTCCCTCCCGACTATGTCGTCCCTCCGCAGCAGCCAGAGCTTTGACTCGTCCAGTGGCCTAGCACGTCTTCAGTCGGCCAGTAAGAAGATCCTTTATTTTTGTGTTCTAGTTCTGCAGGAAGTCCATATAAATGTGTCCTTCTTTTTGTGTGCTCCAGTTCCGCCTCCCGGCCAGCTGAGTCAGCGCGTCCAGAGTGTGGGCAACTTCTCCGCCGCCCCTCGCCAACTTTTTAAAGCCACGGCCTACGTGAGCCCCACCGTCCTGCAAGGTCCCGCCTCCTTGTCCACCTCCACCAGCCTGCACTCCATCCCCAGCAGCACTGCCCTGCCTCAGACCCTCAAGCCTGCCGGAAGTTCCGTACCGCTGCCAGTAAAGACCGCCACCTCCGGCCAGTCCGCCTTCCCCCGCAGTTCGCTGCCCCGTCCTGCCTCTTTTGTGGGCATTAGCGGACTTACACGCTCAAGCAAAATCTCCCAACCAACACGCAGGTAACATACTGCATATCCACTCCAGACCCTTTAGTAAGTCGTTTAAACATGTCAAACCGAGATAATTAAAGGCTACTTATAAGTGATAAGACTAGTAAAGACTTACAATTTCAGTCAAAGGTTTACACATGCCTTAACATTCTATACCGTACCTTATAGGCCAACAAAAATAGTTATTTTATTGTGTTTACTTATTTGCCTTTTTTTCATTTGTCATTTTTCTACTATTATGGGATATTTTTTTATATATACACACAATATTTCAGATTACAGTATTTCAGATCATTATTTTTGTTAAATTTACTTAAGTGGCTTAAAATATTTTTTTATATTATTTTTTTCATTGAAATGTAATATTTTTTTACCTGTAGAATACTACAGTGGTGTGAAAAAGTGTATGCCGCCTTCCTGATTTCTTGTGTTTTTGCATGTTTGTCACACTTACAGTAAATGTTTCAGATCATCAAACAAATGTAAATATTAGTCAATGACAACAAAACTGAACACAAAATGCAGTTTATAATGGGAAACAATAGAATCGTAACAGTTTTTTTCCCAAAGTGCTTGGGGATCATCAAGATGTTTTGTGGAAAAATTGAGACGAGCCTTAATGTTCTTTTTTTCAGCAGTGGTTTTTGTCTTGGAACTCTGACATGCAGGCTGTTTTTGCTCCCTGTGTCTTTCTTATGGTCATGAACACTGACCTTAACTGAGGCAAGTGAGGCCTGCAATTCTTTGGATGTTGTTGTGGGGTCTTTTGTGACCTCTTGGATTAGCCGGCAAGGCGCTCTGGAGCTAATTTTGGTTGGTTCTTTTGCCATTGACTAATATTTAAATTTGTGTAATGATCTGAAACATTTGTGTGTACAAAATCAGGAACACATTTTGACACTACTATATGAATTATTAGACTGAGCAGTTTTACTTTAAGCAGGATTTTTTTTCTATTCCATTTGGGAACTCAGTTGTTGTCATTAATCTGTTCCAAAAAGTCTGTCTAAAACCAAATGGGATTAAAAGCGAATATTTTTTTTCCATAAGAAATAGTCCAAATCCAATTAATCCGTTCCACACATCCAAAAATGTCACAAAGCACATTTTATAGACAGTAATACATGCAAAATAACAAATATATATATATAAATATATATGTAAGCTTATATAAATATATATTTATATATATATATAAATATATGTAGACACTGTTTCACTCTAGTCCGTGACAAACTTAAATACTTGAACTCACTTGAACTTAATTTATTTATGGTAATGGTTTATTTTTTTTTGAACATGCATGTAAATGACATTGGAATACATCACTTAATACAATTGACAGTTCCACATGTCCAAAAGGAGTAGGAAGAAGCAAAGCTTATTAAATCCTACCCCCATAGGTTTTCTCCTATTTCAATACATTTGTAGACTTCCTGCAGTTACTAAGTCTGAATGCATAAGTAAGGTAATGTTGTATTCACAGTGTTGAATAGTAGTCAATGTCCTTATCATCGCAATGTTTATGTTTATTTATTATTTTTTATTATTTTTTCATAGTTTGTTTTAATTTTGTCATTATTTTTTGTCACTGTTTACAAACATAATTTCATGTAAAGTATTAGATGTCATTTAGGTTTTTTATTTTAAGTGGGCATTGTAATGGAGTATTTAATTATCATTACATTTAATTCATTCATATGTGGCCTAGGAAATATTGATATTATTGTATTTTATTTATAATTTATTATCTTTTTCCATCTTGTATATTATAAGATATTAAATTACATAGATTTGAATATTTACACTTTTTTAACCTAAACTATTATTAGAATAATTTAATATAACTCAATATTGTTTGTAATTTTGATTTTTACACTCCATTACATTGTAATCTGTTATTTGTATTAGTATTTATTATTAATTACATTTACTTCAGTGCTTTGAAATGTATATGACATCTTATTTGATCTTATATTATGTCATGTTTTGATGTATTGTAAAAGAATTTCAAAAATAGATGTCATTATTTTCCTTGCTTGCCTTGCAGTATGCTGACTCCGCCAAAGAGCCTGGCTTCCCTGAGTACCCTGAGAGATGCCAGCTGGAAAGACGGCTGCTATTAACTCTAATAATTCCAGACATATGGTAATAATACGATTAATAATGATGATTGCAAACAGGGTCATGCTGCATTAATGCAGTAACAGCATCTGTCTGGAGGCCATGAGCTGCCATCCAAGAGAACCTGTTAAGTGTGTTGTTTGCTGTATGAGGCTGGCTCTCATACGTTACATGCAATATTCTGCTAATTACTTACTTAAATGTCAACTCTTTCTTGTTGTGGTTTTTCTGCAAGCTGAAAACGTCACGCTTTTTTTATAATAGGCTTTTTATATATATATATCTCACGTGGCTCACTTTGCAAACTTTTCTCACTGTGGTGTAAAATATGATGACGATGTGATTATGAAAAATCATTTTTTGTTCGTTTGTGTGCCTGTTTGGAAGTACTGTGTCATATTTTATTTCTGCTTCTATGTACTGGCCCCACCTGCAGCACTTTTATCGCAACTATAAGAAAACATTTTTTGGAGCTGCCTAAATTATGGCAATTCCTTACGCGTGATGTGAGTTTTTGATGTGTTTTTATTAAGTTTTGTTTTTAAGTGATTTTATGTAAAGTAATACTTTGACTAATGTGACTGCTGCAATTATATTGCACATAAACTCTGCTGAGTTTTATGTACCATAGGAATTTTTTAAGTCAAATTAAAAATGTTTTGAAAATATCACATTTTTGCACATTCCATCATTCATTTTTATACCACCCACTAGGGTTGCTGGAGCCTTTCCTGGTCTTTGGGGAAGAAGAGGGTACAACCTGGACTGGTCACCAACCTATCGCAGGGCACATATAGACAGACAATCATTCACATTCTCATTCACATTCATACCTATGGTGTAAGTTCACACCTATTCCATCTAAAAAATAAATGAAAAAGACTTATTATTTATAATATATTTTACTTTAACGGCGTACTTTGTTATTGAAATGCATTTATACTATATTTTTAGATTAGATGGTTCGATTAGATAGGACGTTATCGATGCTTTGGTTGTGAACCCCCAAGGAAACTCATCATTTTTATGTTTATTTATTATTATTATTTATTAAAAATATATGTATCTTTACATATATAAATTTTTACATATATATAATATATATATACATTTTTACATATATATATGCTTTTATTTACTTGTATTTATTTAGGATTTTTTTTCCATTATAGTATTAACTTTAATGGAATATGTTCATTATTATTCATTAATCACTTATAATAGGTTATGTTATGTTAGTTCGTGTTATGTAGCTTGTAAATATTGTTTTTATTTTATTTTTTAATAAAATGGAATTTCTAGGTCAAGTATTTTTTTAAATCTTTCCTGTTTTGACATAAAAAAGAATTATATAAAATGAATAATTTGTAATTTAAAAAACTCACAATACATTTACTAAAATATATCAGGACAAATACATTAAATGTAAATAAAAGATTATAGTTATATATTTGACCTAAAAATATACAAAATGAATGACTAATTTGTAATAAAGAAACTTGTAATACATTTATTTAACAATATAGGGCTAATTGTGCGGGTTGCACAGTTTGGCGCAGGCTGTGCAGTGGTAATTTCGTCCGGCATAACGCAGTGCGCAGCCAATTTGGTAATTTGGTAGACCCGAGGCGCGCCGTGATGGGTGTGGCGGCGCAGCAGGGGGAGGTGCTGACTGATTCCGCCTGGCGTAGTGATGATTTCATGGTCAAAAGGCCTCGCCGGAGGTGCACTGAAAGCTCGCCGGCTCCATCCTGGTTTACTCTCGGCGCAAAGCAAAGCGCAGCCAGTATAGTGGTAATTCGGCTGACTGGCGCACGGTGCGCAGAGAAGATCATGTCCTTCATTCAGAGGTTTGTGTCAGGAAGGGCATATGATGTAAAACTTCTGCCAAATTAAAACACAGACAGATCCACAAGAAAAATTAACGTTTCAAGCAGCTCTCCAAGAATGTAATGTTATAAACTTAATCACTTGCTCACAGAATAACTATAACTATAACTAACTCACACTATAACTAATAAATATGGGATGTACTGTAGCTTCCACAGTCGGATAGAAAATCTGTAACAGTTTCTTGCATACGTCGAAGGATGCCAGCCTTCTGAGGAAGTACGAAGTACTGTAGCTTCCACAGTCTGATAGAAGATCTGTAACAGTTTCTTGCATACGTCGAAGGATGCCAGCCTTCTGAGGAAGTACAAACGGCTCTGTCCTTTCCTGCACAGAGTATCCATGTCCATCAGTCCACCACCGTTTCCTATTTACCTTCTTGGTGATGTTGTGGTGCAGGTGGTTTGCGTCGCACCAGTTGACGAAGTCCTGGATCAGTTTTCTGTATTCACCTGCCTGTCCATTCCTGATACATTCCACGATGGTCGTGTCGTCCACGTACTTCTACATGGCAGAGCTCAGAGTTGTACTGAAAATCAGATGTGTACAGGGTAAACAGAACAGGTGAGAGCACAGTCCCCTGCAGTGCTCCTGTGCTGCTGGTCACGGTGTCAGACCACTCGCACTTTCTCCTGGTATGCAAACTGCAGAGGATTGAGTGCATGGTGGATCTGTGGCCTTAGGTGATAGAGCAGAAGCCGTTCCATGGTCTTCATCAAATGGGACGTCAGGGCTACCGGCCTGAAGTCATGAAGCTCACCAGGATGTGGTCTCTTTGGGACTGGAACAATGCAGGACATCTTCCATGCAAATCAAAGAGAAAAAAATTTATTCGCTGTGGCGACCTTTAAAGGCATAAGCAGCGATAAGTCAAAAGGAAAAGAAGAAGACCTTAAAGGTAAAGGCTATAAGACCATCTCCAAGCAGCTTGATGTTCCTGTGACTACATTTGCACATCTTATTCAGAAATGTAAGTTCCATGGGACTGTAGCCAACCTCCAAGGATGTGGCCGCAGGAAGAAAATTGATGACAAATTAAAGAGATGGATAGAACAAATGGTAACAAAAGAGCCCAGAAAAACTTATGAAGAGATTAGTTGTTTAGTTATTTCTGTGACCATTGAGTTTTTCTTTCATTCATCAAAGGGTACCAACAATTTTGTCCACGTGTGTATGTGTGTGTGTGCGTGTGCGTGTGTGTATATATATATATATATACCCAATTTATTTGTAGCAAAATCTTTAGTTCCCACTCTTATATAAAAAGGCCACTTCAAATAAACTTCAAATAAAATGCATTGTTATTATGGTGATGATGATCCTTATGATTTATTCATATTTTAGCTTTTTTTGCAAAATTCAATTTGCAACAGATCATGTCGAGTCATGTGTCAAATTACAGGGCTTGATTGGGGCTTTCCAGATATGCAAAAGCTTTGCCAATATATGACTTATATCAGTATAGATGAGACAGAAATGTTTCCGGCCCCCACGATTTGAAATACTATTGACAAAGTGATAATATCTATTTATTTACCCAAACTGTACATACTGAACCAAAAACTGAAACCCGGAAAACGCAACATAACGGGAAACTGTGAAGCATACAAGCATATTCGATAGTGAAACTGCATGCTGCTTACGATAAATTTGTACTTATGGCAGATCTGCAGTCACATTAAAAGTACTGCGCACCGCGCCTTCCACCCCACTAACTAAATAATAGTGTAAAAATCTGGAGTTTAACACAGGGGGAGTGGGTGGAGATCTAAATACAATTTCAATGAATTAAAGGATCAAATAATGAAATTGTGAAACGTTCTAAAACAGTATAACATTTAAATTTTATTTATCTCATGTCTTATTTAATACATCAAAATATTGTAAACAGATTCAATAAAATATATTCAATTGAATATATGAAAATTTACAGACAATATTTGATCTTCTATTCATTGGCGTGTTTGAGTTGTTTAACCTTGTTTACATACAATGTATGTTCGAGCATCTGGAGGGACATATGGATTTATTCGTTTTTATGGAGTTATGTCATAAACATGGGCCTTTCAGTAAATACGGTTTATCCGTCAGAAACTGACCCAGTTATAACAGCCAATCACAGTCATAGTTTCTCTCTGACGTAGTAAGTTTGTGAAGGAGAACGGAAATATTGTGTGCTGCCTTCACAATAAGAGCTTTTACAATAAGACCTTACCAGGTTTCAGTCAAATATGTAATAAAATGTATAAAATGCAATTAGTTTTGTATAAAATGTACAGTTTGTTTATTTGTGCAACGGGATAGCGCTGTGGTTGACAAATCAACATATATACATACATGTAGGTTTTATTTTGACACTATAGAACGCTTACTCGACGCCCGGCTAGAACGGTCTATTTGTCTTGAAGCATTAAGCATTACTCACTAAACGACGCGTTAATGGCGCACTCAAAGTGGACTTTGTGGTCATTCCGTGGCTAAAAACAAGCTTTCAGGCACACAGATGTCCGCCGACAGGTAGAAGGTGACTGGTAATGTATTTTAAAACAATAAGTTTGACGTCTTCTCCAGAGCGGATGTCTTCTTGTCGGTTGGCCAAACGGGTGGAAGTGAGGCGGTTTAGCTGAGACCTTCCGCGACTTAAGAACGTAAAATAGACCCCCAAAAATGGCTTCCTTTTGCTTCAATGGCCCGGAAGTGTTGGAGGACGTCAAGCACGCTGGGGGTATGATGAGGGAGTTGAAGGCGTTGTATGATAGCCGTCTTCTCTCGGACGTCACCATCGAGGTTGACCCGGATGGAGAACCCCTGGAGCCCGGAGGTGGTTATGGTGAGAGGTCCCAGGGTGACAGCTCCATCCAGCTGTTCCTGTGCAGCCGGAATGTCCTTGCTGCCGCCAGCCCTTACTTCAAGAGCATGTTCACAGGTGGCCTGAATGAGAGTGTCCAGGAGAAGGTGGTTATTCGTGGGGTGGACGTTGAGTCCATGTCGATCATTGTGGACTACTGCTACACAGGCACCGTGACGATCACGGAAGGCAACGTGCAGAGGTTGTACGCCGCTGCCAACATGCTGCAGCTGGAGTACATCAAGGATGCCTGCTCCAGCTTTATGACCCGCAGACTAGACCTCTCCAACTGCATAGGAGTCCTAAAATTTGCAGACACCTATGATAACCCCGAGTTGAAAGCCAGTGCTCAGGCCTTCATCGCTATGAACTTTGGCAAACTGTGCACCGGAGGGGAGCTGTGCGAGCTCGATCTTGTCCAGCTTAAGGAGCTGCTCTCCTTGGACACGCTGGATGTGGACTGTGAGCGGAAGGTGTGTTCGGCCGCCCTTCAGTGGATTGAGGTCAATGCTCCTCAGAAGACGGAGGATGCTTTGCAGGCGCTGAGATGTGTACGCTGGAACCTGTTCACTGAAAAGGACAAGCGCTACCTAGAAGGGCTGGTGGCGAGCCCCTTCATTGAAAAGTATTTAGAGTCGTTCTGCAACGGAACTGCTGGAGCCGACTGCTGTGCCTTGTCTGAGTCCTTGGACGTCCCCAAGCACAGGATAGGCGTCAACGCCAAGGAAATGATCCTCTTCTTTGGTCTACCCAATGACCACATCATATGCTGCGACCCGTACTCCGAGGATCTTTACTTCATCTCTCCTCCTCTTGTGGACCTCAGCAGCCAGGATTACAAACGATCCACCATGGAGTCCCTCATCGCGTGTTCGACTCCAGAAAACAACCTTTACCTTGCGTCCCACCTGTCCAAACACTTCTGGCAGTACAACCCGGTGCTCAACACCTGGAAGGAGCTAGCAGAGAGACCCCTAGGGAGGATCCACTCGGGGATGGGCTACCTCAACGGTCACATTTACCTCCTTGGGGGGAGGAACCCTGTGACGGATGCCCGGCTGAAGGAGGTGGAGTGCTATAGTGTCCAGAGAAACCAGTGGACCTTTGTGGCGCCTTTGCCTCATTCGTTAGGTAAAATGCAAGTGGTGGCGCTGAACGACCACCTGTACGTGGTCAACAAGAGGCGCATGCTGTGCTATGACCCCCGCCGCAATCGCTGGCGCCACTGCGGCTCATTGCGACGGGACAAGCTGCACAAGGCATGCGTGTACCAGGACCAGATCATCTGCGTATGTGACATCCCCGTGGTGAAGGCCTACAGCCCGGCCAGAGGCGAGTGGCGGCGGCTGGGCGACATCCCTATTGACAGCCGCGCCCTCAACTATCAGGTGATCGAGCATGGCGGCAAGCTGCTCCTCCTCACACAGACGCTGCTGCAGCACAACAAGAACCGAGTCCTTATGCACGAGTACGACCTGGCGCAGGAAAGCTGGAAGACCGTCATGGCCGTCTACGTGTCCACGCTGGGACCTGTGTGTGTTTCAACGCGTGTCTACCCCGCATGCCTCGGATCGGCCCACAGTTTCTCCATGGAGGAAGATGACGACAGTGGTTCCAGTGCCGACTGGGACCTGGATGGCTTGACGGACGTGGATTCCGACTCGGGCAGCTCCAGCTCGTTCTCGGAGGAGAACTGGTAGTGGAGACTTTTACCAATTACAATGAGTTTGACATGGTTACTGGTCCCCACTTAGAAACACAAGCTGAACACAACAGGTATTCTTTAGCGCTTATTGTGTTCATGTGAGCTGACTTGGGCTTCGTTAAATATTTAAGGAGTCTGGTAAATCACAGTTCCTCTGCGGTTGTATTTGTTTTTTTTCAGAATTAGCCTGCCAAGCTGGATAAAATCCGCCGGTGGGCAGTGTAAGGCCCGTGGGCCGCATGTTATACACTATTTCCACACTCATTCACACAAATGGAGTCCTCACTTTCTGGGATGCTGTTCGTAAACTTGCAGAATTGTCGTGAGCTTGGTAGTAAAATCTTCCATTAGTGAAATCTTTTGATGTCAAAGTGTTGATTTGATGCTTTGTATCGTCTGCTAAAATACAACAATGTTCTTGGACAGATTGCTCTGATAGCAGAAACCGACGCAATTTACAAAGTTTCATATGTCAGGACAGGAAAGAGCTACAATGTCTTCAGGTCCAACACAAGCCACTGACTTTGTTGCTTTTATATGTAGGTAATGATGGCAGTAGCAATAATCACTTCCAGGGTTAATCAGTCATCAACGTGAAACCTTGACCTGTGCAGGCAGTTTAAAAAAGTATCATCCTTAGTGGGCGTATAAGTGTAAAAATAAGTTTTAATCACTATTAATAGCAAAATGTAAGAACAATAACATTCTTGATGGCCTAAAAAGTGTAAACAGAAGTCAACCACCATATTAATAGTGAAATTTAAAAATAACAACCTTCACTTTGATTATGAGAACTGTATAATATTAATCATAAATACAATTTAAAATAATTATTTAATAAAAATAGTTAAAAACTAAATTTTTTAATTCAATTAACCACTGTTAGTAAAATGTAAAAACAATAAAATAGTCTGTTGACAACATCCCAAAGTGTCAAGTGTCATCCCCCAAAAAGCCAAAGAATAAGCAAAATGCATGCACAAGTACTCACTTTAGTGCTCACTGAACTGAGTTCTCACTGAAAAATTTTCTGGTACTTTTAGAGGGGAAAATATTGTTGCAAAGACGAATTGTACAACCTGGAGGGTGCTCGACTTGTTCCGCTGTAGTAACATTTTATGTTTTTTGCTGGATTTTGCTTAAAAATGTCCACTATTTATGTAAACACAAGGTGTTGTCCATATTAAAACCAGCATTTACATGCCAAAACCAGACGTTAAAGCCGCAGTCTCTTCAAGGCCTTGCTCAAGCTTGATTGGCCAAAATGTCAGCCTGTGCCAGAGAAACAGCTGGTGGGTTCATAAAGGTCTGAAACAGGAGTAGAGATTGACGTCCACACATGTACTGTAAACCTCATTTAAGCAGACACGCCGAACGGAGACAATAGCAATGCTTTCCCTTTAAATCCCATAGGCAATTGGGGACGAAGTGATCGCAATGATGTCAAAAAGGAGACTGCTAATGCTGTGGTGTTGCATTTTATAAGTAGCACAGCTTTAAAGATGTTTCCTTAAGTAGCAGCTTAGGCACAAAAATGAGAGAGAAGGGCATGGGATGATTGCTGCCATCTTTTTTTGCACTTTTGTGGCCCAATTATTTTAAAGTGTGAAGTATTTGCTGATAAACATGCTTGTGTTGGATGCAAAATATAAAATATTGCACATGTGTGTTGTGTTTGAATTGTAGCCATCATGCGGTGTGCTCACCGGGCAAAAATATTAGGTACACGTAAACCCCCACCCACACCCCCGGAGCCAATTTTTGCTCAATAACAGCTCTCTGCAATAGGACGTGAAACCCTTCCGTATTGTGGTGCATGTGTACCTAATATTGTGCCCAGTGAGTGTATTAGTCTCACTCAGGGCATCCTTACTTTGAATTCAATGAATGACATATGTGGGTTTATATCAGTGTTTTTGTTTTTATTGTTTTTTGACATGTACACACAGTGAAGTTATTTACTTTTCCCCATCAAACCTATTAGCTATTATTGATCCTGTCTTAACAATGTAGTAGTTGCCCAAAACTACAATGCAGCCTTTACATTACTGACTTCATGAGGTTGTGTGCTGTCACAATAGTGTGTATTTGTTATATTTCTGACATTCTTATGATGTACTGATGCAATTTTAAATATACATTTTTCATGCGTGTGTCTGTGGAAGAAAATAAATTGTATTGTACCTGTCAAATAAACCACGTAATTGCAAGGGAACGGCGACGGGTGGTTTTAGAAGCGGTGTTGACGTTTCATTGCTTATCTACGTTCTTGCTAGTTCTCGCGATATCTCCCACCCAGCCAGTCATTGCCGTTCCTTCACAAAGTAGCGAGAGGATGAGCGATGGCAATAGAGCACAAAGCCGGCAGCGAGGACCTAGACGCCGTTTTTGTCGACTCTCTGGAGCTGGCGTCGTCTTACCATGACAGCCGCTATCGTGTGTTCAAAATCATCGTCATAGGAGACACCGGCGTGGGGAAGACGTGTCTGACGTACAGGTTCTGTGGCGGGTCTTTCCTGAAGAACCCTGAGGCGACCATCGGCGTTGACTTCAGGGAGAAGACGCTCGAGCTCGACGGGGAGGTCATCAAGGTGAGACAGCCATGCTAGCACACAAAGCACACCTGTATAAGTCACCGTGACAGCAACACGAGGGCCGTTCCAACGGTCCTCTGCTATCGTGACTAAACGTCCAACCATTTTGACTTGCGGTGCCTAAACGATGCCAGAGGGACAAAGCATAGGGGGACACTACACTGATCATTTACACAAGGAATTTAGTTTGGGGAGGTTTGCGCGTTTGCAGGGGATAATCATGCTGTTGTGCTGAACCGTCCAAGGGAGTTTGCTAAGAGAACCCAAGAGTGCTGAGAAAGATGAGCCAAAGCAATTGAGGATCTTTGCATTTTGGTGGCACTGACTATTTAAATGGGAAGATTCTGAAGCATGAGTGAACAGTTTTGGGGGAGATATGGCCTTTGCAAGTGAGCTATGCTGTTGTGCTGTGTTGTGGAGTGCCCAAATTAAAAGGAACTACAAGTGGAAATACCAAGAGACTCAATCACAAAATTTACAAACGTAGTCCTATTGCTTTTCCATTTTGTTGCTGCTTTTCCAGTTCTGTCTTTGCCTGTTCTCTCTGCATTTACTAGTTGGCTCAAGCTAGCGAGTAAAAGCAAAGACAAAACAATGACCCGGTCATTCTGCCAGGGTGACTAGTCCATACCTGATCACATGATGACTGCTTGCAGTGGATGTACTAGTTATGTTTAAATGTAGCTCTTAGCGCAGGTGACCAGAAAAACAATGTCACTGACAGGATACAAAAATGCAAAATGATTAAAACATTTGTGTATTCTTTTATTCTTGATTCTCTTCTCTTCATGCATTTCCTTTCAGCTTTTATTTTGGGATTACTGTGATTTCATGCTGAAATAAAAAGACTGTTTTGGCCAAACGATCTTAGAGTTTTGAAAATGTAATTTCTGTTTCAAGAAATGAGCCAAATCAATGGAGACAAACTAAATCAAACTCAATATATGATGATAGCGGTCAAGTTGTTTGGTGTGATGACACTTATTACGTTGCACTAAAACAATCTCATTGTTTTTGCAACATTGCTGGTTGTATTCTGGTTAAAATGTGCTGCAAAATATCCACCTTGTAGATTGCAAGTTGTGAAGCCTTAGCTTGATACTCCAATTCTTCCTTTGTCATCCTGTTGCTTGAATCGGCAAGAAAAACATTCTGAAAAATCCTTATTTTTTGTTTACTTTACATTACAAAATGATGACAAAAATGCAAAATGAGAGTGGGTAAAGATTTTTTAAAAAAGTGAAATAGATAAAAAAAAACTATGGCTCCACTCCACTATACCTTAAATACTTCCACGTTATATCACCACACAGCTCCTTCCCGATCAAAGCAATTAAAAATGTAGCTTTATCAGAAAGCCACAACATTTCCCTCAATATTCTAATTGTATATGAAATATAGTTTCTCTTAAATTATCCACACATATTCAGTGCAATGAAGTAACTTAACTTACTGTGCTCACTGCAAACATAAAGTATCAACATTTTATTTTGTAAACCATGCAAATAACCCTTTTTTTAACAGAATAAACAGAACTACAGAACTCACATTAGTTGGCGTATTTAGGCTCATACACACCCATTTCTATACTGCTTGGCCTCTTTAGAGTCATGTGTAAGCTGGAGCCTCTCATCTGAAGGCTGCAAAATATAAACTATGACTTTTTCCACCCTATCTCTGTATTAAGATAATATTACTGCCAGAGATGGTTGCAATTCTTTTTTTGCAAGTCACAAGTCCAAATCAAGTCTCAAGCCTTTAAAAAATTAATTGGGGCACCATAAAATCTGTTATATTTTTTCCCCCACATAATGTTTTATTTTTTAGAATTACGGATTATGGATATGTTTTTATTTTGCATTTTTTTTAACCAGCTTATAGTGTGTGGTTTTGGGGTTACTGAATAAATTGGCTGGTAATTAAATGCAGAAATCCTTACATTTATTGATGCAATACATCAAGGGACAATTTTGCCCAGTCATTGAGAAATGGATGTAGCCTGGCTAACTTTTTTGTAGCACACATTACTAAAAAATCTTCAACAAACTGTAATGCCCGTGCTTGTGATTAGGGAAGATGTAGTCACCGATGCAGTTCCAACTGAATATGTAAGATATTTTCTATGACATTCTTATTATGTTTACAGTTAGACAACGTGTGGCAAACGGTGCTCTCATTTTGAAGTCCGGAAGTATGATCTGTGTGTGAGACTGTCTCTGTACGGCTAAGATGAGCTGGCTGCAAAAATAAACATGCCTCTTGTGTTTTTTCACTCAGAATCTGCATGTCATCATCGGGCATCGTAAAACGCTTCTTACATTAAAGCAATAAAACACAACGTGGTGAAAATATACTCACCCAAGTCGCACACACAATCGCACTAGCATGTTAAACTAAGCTAACCCTGCTAGCTTCCATTGAACGAGCTTGAATGGAAGCTAGCGGAGGTGAAGCTAAGACGGGGTTCCGCCAAATCTGTGTTTATAGTCATTGCAACATGTTTAGTTTGGAAGGGGGCGGTTTAGTGTTTGTAATCAGATTCCGCCACAATTGAGCCGTTCGCCGGGGAAAGACTCACGCACACGCACGTTCCTTCTCATGACTATGACAGCATTTCATTCACGGTATGTCAATTTCCCCGTTTAATAGTAAATTTCATTTTTATTGGCTAATTCCGTGATTCTGGAATAAATCCCTTTCTTGTTTTAACAAACCTCTTATCTGTAGGTGCTGGTATTCGGCCTACTAAGAATACCACATAGCTACAATATATCTAAAAAATTCATTATTATCTCTCCTTTATCTGTTAGCATAAAGTGTCAGTACTGATTAGTGTCACCAATGTTAATACGCCAAAAAAGAAAACATACTGATTTTCAGTTCCAGAACAGGAGTCCGAGTCTAGTCTGAAGTTTCTCTGGGTGACAAAATAACAAATGAATTACATGTTTGTTTTTTGTGTAATTATCTCGAACCACGCCTCTCTGTTATGATGATGGGCACCTTGTGGCTCCCCACAGACTGACACTCTTTAGTAGCATTACACCATATATGTGTCTCCAACTCAAACACGTTTCTAGTCCATTCATCATTTTAACGACACTTCGTCATTGTCACTAGACAGACCGCGAGATGCATTCCCAAACACTCGGAACGTCACAACAGCGTCTTTATTATTCATGGATGTATGGTCTTTAAAAAGACATACAATATGTGGATATTCTTATCTTGTAACACTTAATGCGGAAGTACAATTTGCTGGATTCAAGTATGCTCAGAAATCCCAGAAAATGGTCTCAAAACATGTGAATTCAACTTAAATGACAATGTCTTTGAACGCAACTCGTCGTTGCTCATAACACCAAAAAGTCTGGTTTTAAATATTGTGCTATTTAAGAAACTAGTTTTGGGTCAATAGATTTTCAGACATGTGTGCCATCTCTTAACTTGATTTAAATTTTCAGTTAATTTGGCGCTGTTTATACAAATGTATAGAATCCTGCCATCATTTATCTTTCAATAAAATATTGTGCAAATGGGCATTTTGCAGATAGTGTGATTAACTATGATTGATTTGAAAACCGTGATTAATTTTATTAAAACGTTTTTTCACCCCTATAAGTTACGCAATATCATTGCTTCAATACTGTTTACAATTTTGGCTTTTAATATTTATTTATTTGGGGCCAGTTGCAGATATGGGACACGGCGGGCCAGGAGCGTTTCCGGAAGAGCATGGTGGACCATTACTATCGCAGCGCCCACGCCGTCATTTTTGTGTATGACATCACCAGCCTGGTCACCTTCCAGAGCCTCCCTGAGTGGATCAAGGAGTGTGGACGTCACTCTGTGGGGCCCCTCGTGCCCCGCGTAGTGGTGGGGAACAAGTGTGACCTGAGGGACCGCTGTGAGGTGCCCACATCGGCGGCCCAGTGCCTCGCTGACATGCACAACATGCCCCTGTTTGAGACCTCTGCCAAGGACCCCACAGAGGAGGAACACGTGGATGCCATTTTCCTGACTTTGGCCTACAGACTGAAGAGCCATAAACCTCTGAGACTAAAGCAGCCCACTGCTGAGAGTGATGTCAGTTATCGGTGGAGGCCCAAAAAGCAGGCGGCGGGGATTTGTCAGTGCTGATCAGCCCTGCCTCCATCACAAGATTATATACCTTAATCAGCCTGCTGTTATGCACAGCCCGGCAAGTTTGCACTATATTTCTATGAAATGCATGCACAAATATTTAAGTGTAGCAAATATACAGTATATTTTTAGCTCAATTATCAAAAAATATAACAGATGGGTGAACTTTTTTTTTTATTATGTAAAAGGTTGACACACAATCGGTCATGTAGCAACACTAACTTGCAGACATAAAAGGGAAAAAAAGGTACGCTGCAATCTTTTTAACTTTGTAATGTAACATTTCCATCAATATGAAGCATATGGGGGATCATAAGTATCTTTGTCAGTTACTTACTCAAAACCAACAGCCTAGTGTTGGGAATTCCCTCCCACCAACCTTGAGTTACAGACATTTCTCTGCAGAACATTTTGAATGTATCAAATACCACAAGGTACATGATGTGGAATTTCAATACAACTCACTCTGGTCTTGCATGCACATCTCCAGCAAAATAAAGTGGTTTGATCCAGAAAATGTGGACTGTTTTTCTTTTATTTCCCAAATGTATTTTTTAGACTTCAAACTGCTTAAACAGTTTTAGTTCATTGTATTAAGTCTCTTTTTCACACAGAAAGTCTCACAGGGGAAAACAAATATTTCTGTATTTTGTATCTGTGGAAAAATACAGATTCTTACATTATTTATAACTGTGTAATATATATTTAAGCTTTGTTGCTTTTTAAGGCCAATACATTTTTTAAATTTATTTTAAAGCAATTCATTATAATTCAGTGCATTTTATTAAGTCATTTTAATACACAAAATCCCACTGAAAAAACCTTCTGCATGTTGTAGCTATCTGTGGAATAACACATATAATTACATTAAATTTATAACTTCATATTAGCTGTTCAAAAATATTCATATTACAATTTAACATTGTATACAATGCATGATATTGTAATACACCATCTTCACTGGTTTGCTGTTTCAATTTAGCCAAAAGCGAATAGTGCCTCTAGGTGGCCAGCTCTAGAATTAATAATGCTGCGTTCACATAACCTCGGCGTTTAAAAGGAGAACGAGGTCAAAACCGGGATCTCGTTTTCATGTATGTATTTTAACATAATAGTTGCGATATAATTACTATGGGCATTCAAGGACATAATTAATGACATATCGTTCTATGTCGCTCTGTCACTTTTAGTAGTAACATCATCGACTGTAGACGGAGATCACCTTATTGACCAACTTCAAGTAAATGCGCTTGAACGCAACAGAGGACTGAAGCCATCTGTATTCCTGACGAGGCGTCTCTTCGCGGCCATGGTAACACTCGGTTGAGTGGGATTCAAAAAGACACCACAAATGCTTTTTCACGCAGGTATGACGAATATTTTCAGTTGTACAGAAACGGGAATTACACGTCTAGTTGTTGTCTTTGTTCATTTTTACAGACGATAATAGGGAGTGGCTTTATGGGGCGTTTTCGTTATTATCCACCAGCCGGCTTGTTGTGTGTTTAGGCCTACACGCTATAGATGCCAATAGCAACAGCAGCTAGCTACACTAGCATGGATGGATGGGGCTAACAGGTGCATTCGTGTGGTACCCTGTTTGCTACATGAGCGGGGCAGAACAGTGCAGTCCGCCCCACCATAAGTACAATATTAATAAAAGTAAGCACCATTAGCTGTGTAAAGGCAGATTAGATTCTCTTTGTATGGCATTTTACTACATAGTGCAGGTGTACCTAATGAAGTGCATAACCTTGTGTTTTTAATCACACAGCTGTCATGCACCATGAATCTGTCCGAGATCTATGACAACGCCAAAAAGGGTCGTGAGTACGCTTTGCTGGGCAACTACGACTCCTCCACAGTCTACTACCAGGGTGTACTCCAACAGATTCACAAACACTGCCAGACCCTCAGAGACCCGGCACTTAAAGTCAAATGGCAGCATGTGGGTCCTTTGCTGATTTCTTAAATCATTGTACATCTCAATGCTAAATATGAGGTCATCCTTTTGGACATTTGTCCTTAGGTGAGACAGGAGCTGACCGAGGAGTGGGAGCAAATTAAAAGCATCATGGGACTACTTGAAGCCTTCAAGTCAGAAAAGCCCGTGACAGTACCAGTCCCTCAGTCCGGGGGATGTAGTGCCGAGGATCCGGCAGCATGGCCGCCCCCAACGCCCGCGGAACACAGGTGATCACGAGGGACAACACAAAGGCCACTATCAGGCTTTGACAATGTTTAAATAATGAACAGACGCTATGCCTTACAATAGATAATTGCCGAAAGAAGGAAAGAAATGCCTCACCTCAAAGTGATCTCCCTAATTTCCCTTGTGACACCAAGTAGCTGTGATTAACTTGACTGCAGCCGTGTTTCAGTATGCTGCAATCCGATCTGGTTAGCATTTCAATTATGTGTGTAAATGTCATAATCCAATACTTTTTTAAAATAAAAAAACATCACTTCTTTTTTCTTCCATCTAATAACATACAGTACAAAATAAAGATTGTTGAGAAAGACCAATTACAGTTAAAAAAAAGACACATCAGCATTGTCCTACAGCTGTGCCACAAGCTCAAACTTGAATAGATGTAGTTATGATTAACTTCACCAGAGCCCCTGGCAGTGATAGGCTAGAAAGTAAGTAATTCATAAATAACAACCAGCTAATAACCAGGCTTAACAAACACAATACAATCCCCCCAAAACTGAGGATGATAAAAGCATATTTAACTATAGCACAATTAAAGCTAAAAGAGAAGCTAAGGAGAAAAGATAAATATAGTGGAAAAAGATAAATATAGTGGACTTTTATGGGAAACATACCAAACCAAACACATGGTGGTACCAATGGTGAAATTTGAGCACCAACCACAGCAGCGAATGAAACAACATTTAAAGCAGGGATTCCGTTCAATGGCAAGCGGCATTGTGGAAATGTATTTAATAATTGACATTGATGTAAATTTAAAATGTTAAAAGCTAGAGGGCAAATTTGGACCATGTTGCAGTCATTATATCTTGCTGTCTTCCTGCTGCACTCCAGGTAAAACACAAATGGGCAGGAGCCTTTGGTAGCAGTGTGATTTTGAGCAAGTTGCAAAGGTTTTTGCTGTTAACTGTATGTGTCCTGCTATTATTAACTGCCGACAGTCATTTAAAATGTGGTGTGTGGTGTCCCAAGACTTTTTCACAATAGTGTAACGGCTCATACACCAAGAGAACAACAGACCAATACGCTAGACTAAAGGCATCATCACAAGACTGGGCTGTAGTTTAAACATGTGATCAACATTCCCTCAATGGTGCATTGTTTGATTCTGGTTAATATGTGTGTCCCATAAGGAATCTCATTGTAGGGAAACGTCCCAACAGTGGACTGAAGCAGCAGAAGAAAGACTCACCTGCTCTGCAACACAGGGGGGACAGTCAAGAAGGTCGCGGCCAGTCGAAGGCTAAAGGAGACAGACTGGGAGTCAGAGACACTCGCAGCACAAAATCTAATGATGAGGTCAGTTTGGCCGTAATGTACACTACCAGTCAAACGTTTGGGGATACTTTGTCATGTTATTGAATGAGAATGTATCTCCCCTCTTTGGAAATCTGAACGCAAACAAACACAGATCTTGTGTGTTTTTAATAATTAGGGAAAAAAGGGGGAAAAAGACCAGAAAAAGTTTGATGGCGGGGGACATGACAGCGACCTAGTGGAGTCACTAGAGCGAGACATTGTGTCCCGCAACTTGAACGTACACTGGTATGACAGCACACACCCACACGCACACACACACACAGTGTTTTACTCACACTGCTGACAGAATTACTTGGATAGGAATGACATCGCTGATTTGGAGGATGCTAAGAAGCTGCTCAGAGAAGCTGTGGTGCTGCCAATGTGGATGCCCGACTTCTTCAAGGGTATTCGACGGCCCTGGAAGGTACACATATAGCACACACACTTCAGTGTTGATATCACTTAATTTGACTAGGTAAGCACTTATTTACAGTATTACCTTAACGTCCGAGCTTAAGTGTGTGAATGAATAAAGAATGATTGAGCGAACAAATCAAATTGGGATTTAGAGTGACCTCTTGTGTTTATTGAAAATGGCAGTTTTTATCAATAGTGTTTGGGGAAAATATTTTTGAGAAAAAAGTACTGTAATTGTGCAAGAAAAAAATACCAGAATAAATGAATATTTTGACAAACATTACAACAGAGGTGTCAAAAAAGGCTAATAAATCAAATTTATTTTTCCATTTTTGCTCTTTTTTTCGTGTGCGTAATTTTATTTCCACAGTGTGAGGTGGGCCATTAAAAATCAAGCTGCGAGCCGCACATGGCCCTCGGGCCGTACTTCTGAGATTAAAGTCATATTTTACTTATTGCTTTAAATTCCGAATACTGATAACAATGTCAGTAATTACACAGTAATACAGTGGTTTCTTTTATTAAACACAATTAAAAATACATATTTTAAGGTTATTCATTTTCCTTAAACATATTTTTCGTATCATTCTCCCAAGATAATTTTTTCCTATACAAAAAGAAACCTTTCCTTTAAAAATATACTTTTAAATATGCAAATGTTATTCTCATAAATATCCAATTTTATTTTTAAATTGTGGCCTTAACAACACTCCTATTCATACTACCTTCATCAGGGCGTGTTAATGGTGGGCCCCCCAGGTACAGGAAAGACCATGTTGGCCAAAGCTGTGGCGACGGAATGTGGGACGACGTTCTTCAACATGTCTTCTTCCACGCTCACGTCCAAATATCGGGGCGAGTCAGAGAAACTTGTCCGCTTGCTCTTTGAAATGGTAATTCTTATTAATCGGTATGCACATGTTCCAAATGTGACAAAACATTCCTAATAAACTACAATGTGATTAAAAGTAAAGTGTTTGTGTCATTTATACAGGCACGCTTCTATGCGCCCACCACCATCTTTATAGATGAAATTGACTCTATCTGCAGTCGGAGAGGAACGTCGAATGAACATGAAGCGAGCCGCAGGGTAAAATCTGAGCTTCTGATTCAAATGGATGGTAAGCAATGGAACTGTTATGTCATCTTTACATTTCATGTTTTATTATGGGTTATTTTAATGTTTTTCTTCTGCAGGTGTGGGTGGCGCCCAGGACAACGATGACCCTTCTAAGATGGTGATGGTGCTTGCTGCCACAAACTTCCCGTGGGACATTGACGAGGCACTGCGGCGACGCCTGGAGAAGCGGATTTACATCCCTCTCCCAAAAGGTGATGCCCTTACTTGCACACATTTAATGTCAGTCCCGCTTATGTCGACAGCCCGTCAACACACAGTAACTAATGTCTTATTTGCTCAGCAGTAAAACGTGCGTAGAGGCACTTCCTGTTCAGTGAAGTTAGCTTCAAAAGTTCTGTAGTTTGGTTTGTTAAGAAAATAAAAATGACACCGTAGCAGCATGTAACCCGTCAGCAAATAAAACACATCCATCCATTTTCCTCCGCTTATCCGGGTCCGGGTCGCGGCGGCAGCAGCTTCAGTAGGGAAGTCCAGACTTCCCGGTCCCCAGCGACCTCTTGCAGCTCCATCAGGAGGACACCAAGGCGTTCCCAGGCCAGCTGTGAGACATAGTGCCTCCAGCGTATCCTAGGTATTTCCGGGGGCCTTCTCCCGACTGGGCATGCCCGAAACACCTCACCAGGGAGGCGCCCGTGAGGCATCCGGACTAGATGCCCGAGCCACCTCAACTGGCTCCTCTCGATGTGAAGGAGCAGCGGCTCTACTCTGAGCTCCTCCTGGATGGCCGAGCTCCTCACCCTATCTCTTAGGGTGAGTCCAGCCACCCTACGATAGAAACTCATTTCTGCCGCTTGTATTCGCGATCTCATTCTTTCGGTCATGACCCATAACTCATGACCATAGGTGAGGGTGGGAACATAGATCAATCGGTAAACAGAGAGCTTTGCCTTCCGGCTCAGCTCTCTCTTCACCACGATGGTCGGGTACAGTGACCGCATTACTGCAGATGCTGCACCGATAAGCCTGTCGATCTCACGCTCCAACCTTCCCTCACTCGTGAACAAGAACCTGAGATACTTGAACTCCGGAGCCTTGCCACTGGGGAGTGATTTTAACTACCCCAATTACCTCAGCCACGGTGATAGAACTGTCCACGTACATATCCTCAGACTCTGCTTCCTCTACGGAAGGCATGTCAGTGGGATTGAGAATATTTCGAGGCCATTCTCAAATAAAACACATTTCATTCAAATTTAATTGCATTCTGATATTGGTAAAACACAGACAGTGTAATCTGTGCTATTTTTAAATTACATTTCCATTCTATTTTCTTCCGCTTATCCGGGTCCAGGGCCAGCAGTCAGTAGGGAAGTCCAGACTTCCTGTTCCCCAGCTACCTCTTCTAGTTCCACCGGGAGGACTCCAAGGTGTTCCCAGGCCAGCTGTGAGACATAGTCCCTCCAGCGTGTCCTCGGTCTGCCTCGGGACCTTATCCTGGCTGGGCTTGCTGGGAACACCTCACCAGGGAGGCGCCCGGGAGGCATCCGCACTAGATGCCTGTGCCACCTCAACTGGCTCTTCTCAATGTGAAGGAGCAACGGCTCTACTCTGAGCTCCTCCCGAATGGCCGAGCACCTCACCCTATCTCTTAGGGTGAGTCCAGCCACCTTATGCAGGAAACTCATTTCCACCGCTTGTATCCGCAATCTCCTTCTTTTGGTCATGACCCAAAGTTCATGACCATAGCTGGGGTGGGAGCATAGATCGACTGGTAAATTGAGAGCTTTGCCTTCGGGCTCTGCTCTCTCTCCACCACAACAGTCCGGTACAGAGACCTCATTACTGCAGACGCTGTGCCCATCAGTCTGTCAATGAACAATGGCTGAAATAATGGGTACGTTTTCAGCACCTGCAACTATCTGATCCACCCATTTATATTCATCAGGGACACCCCTGGGAATGCCAATAGCATCCAAAAGCAGCTGAAAATGGAACCCTTCACAATGAAACCCCCCAAAATGAATGCCATACCTAATTGAACCGATCTGTACCGTACCGAAAAGGATGCATCTACTGTATTTTCTGAGATGTACGTACAGCCGTAACTACATGATATGAACTTCAACTTTGCGATTGATAAGATCTTTGATAATCCTATTAATTGTTCAGTCATGATTAGCTTGTTCAGTGATTCCTTTATGGTGCCTACTACACATCTTTTATTGAATGGAAGTACCAATCCATGTCACACTTGCTCATCTATTTGTGGCATCCCTTTGGAGTTGTGGTTTAAAGTGTTTTGGAATATATGCTAACGTACATGTAATACAAATATCCTGACAATGTTTCAATCATTAGACAAATGTTCACGGACTAATGGACAATTAGTTGCTCAGTTCTGTTTGTTCCCATGCTTTATGGCAGCCCTTTTTCTCATCCAATCTTGAAAGCCAACACGTGTGCTTGTCAGTCCCATAAGGTGGGTACCAAATTTGGTTGTGATTTTTCTGAACGTATGGGTTTTAATTGTAGGAGAAACAATAGCAAAGGCTACACAGTAGGGGTTCGTGTTTGTGCATTTTTCCACAATACTGTACCATTGTATGTTTTCTGTGTTTAGCCGTGGGTCGAGCTGAGCTTCTTAAGATCAACTTGCGAGAGGTGGAGTTAGCCGACGACGTGGACCTGGACCACATTGCTGAGAAAACCGAGGGCTACTCTGGGGCAGACATCACTAACGTCTGCAGGTGTGTTCAGGTTTTTTTCAAAGGAAAGCACGGATTCTTGCTCGGTTTAGACAGCTCTTGTGTCGCTTACTCAAGGGACGCGTCCATGATGGCCATGCGTCGGCGCATCCAAGGCCTGAGTCCCGAGGAAATCCGAGCGCTGTCCAAAGAAGAGCTGCAGATGCCCGTGAAGATGGAGGACTTCAACCTGACACTCAAGAAGATCTCCAAATCCGTCTCTGCTGCAGACCTGGAAAGATACAAAGCCTGGATGTCGGAGTTTGGTTCTGGGTAGAGAGAGGCGAAGAACTCATGTCCTCCTGAGTCTTCATCTTAAAAGCTAATCCTGATGTCTTTTATGTCTGACTGGCTGACAGTAACAGTGTTTACCTCTCAACCTTTTTGTTTAAAAATATATATTTAAGAAAAAGATTAACAAAGATTGAACTGTGGTGTAACTATATTATCTTGTGTTGAATGTCCTCTGACAATATGCATTTGACTAAGTTTCCGCGATAGACTGCAAGGTAAATTTATGATTGATTTTACTATTTTCTTCATTGAGAAACCTATCTCAGAATGTTCTGTTCCTGAGTTCATGCCAACATCACACTCAGCAGAATAACGCTGCCTGTCGGAGTTTCCATAGCGTAGATGTTGGCAGTGTTATGTACTAGTTGAGTCAACAGCGCCTCTGCTGGTTGCCGCCAAGTACTTCACTCCTTTTTGTCTCAATTGCTTGAGGACGCAATGAATCAACATTCGATTCTATGCAATCCACCGAATTCTTAACGTTATTATGATCATTGCGAAGATCCGCCGTCTCGTGATGTAAGAGCTTTAAAATGTGTCTGTTTACGTTTTCTAGTTCTCTTACAACAATTTTGACACAGAATAAATGAATACAATTTTGCTGTTTAAGAAATGTCCTATTGCTTGTTGCTGCTTTTGTGCAAGCTCCATCAATTCTCACATATTAGGGTCGTCCATTGAACCATTTAGGCTAGCTAATTTAATGTTTCTATAATCGCTGTTCTTTCTCTTAACATATATGGCTGTAGAAACATGCTCCGAACAAGCAAAAACAAAGTTACTTTTTGTACATTTCTGTTGTCAGACTGTTTGAGTTCATAGCTAACTAGTAAACACAAAAAAAGCACATGAAACTACAATTTTAAATCTGGCATAACAAGATAGCGATTAGCAGCAAAAATGGCGCCCCTGCAGGGGAGGTGATCGTGGAGGCCGCCTTATTCCTTTTGACTTCCAGGGTGACTTCCGATAAATTGTTCTCTGTGTGTGTGGATGCTCAGTGAAACTTCTAATTAATTTAGTCTATTTTTCTTTAAACTTCTCCCTCCATATCAGCCGCTCCATGACAACATCCTGTTCCGTGAAAACGTGACTACGATTCCGTCCGTCCCCTTTGGTTAGCAGGTTCTTTACTATTGTCATTGTACATTACATTGCTGGTGAATTAATATATTTACTTACCCTAAAACCTGCGGGTTGTCACTTAAGTCACGACAAAGCTGCACAGGTTGTAAATACTCATCATGTATTGTGCAAAAGGTTAGTGATTAAAGTGTACTTTATGGTCATTTCGACCCGTAAAGGCCAATTAAATGAAGTACATATAATGAGCAACGTGACAAAAAGGAGACCATTTAAATCAGGCGTGTGAAGTTGGTGCACCAAAGTTATCTGGTATTTACACACAAAGCAAATGCTAATCGCAATATTGAACAATACGGAGTTTTTTTTTATCACGTGCCTTTGCAATCGCTACACATGTTAAAAAATGAAATACAGCAGGAGGAATCTTTGAAAAGCATGTTCTCAGGCCTGTCACAATGACACATTTTGCTTGAAAATAATAGAGCTACAAATTATTGCAGATAAATTATATTATCAACATTATTTTGAGACTTTTTTTCATTAATGTAATTATAATATATGGCATAATAACGCAAGTATATTTGTGCCGTTGTATAATTGGAATGTCAAGAGCTATTAAAAAAATATCCTAAACATGCGCAGAACCACAAACAAATAGTTCCTCAAAGTGTACTAATTACAAATAATAAATCAGTAAAAAAAAAACTAAAACACATGGACACTACAATATTACATATTATTATATTATACAATATATCTGCATCAGTATGACTAGCTATTGTCTGAATATTGACAAAAAACAGAAACATAACAGAAATATTCTGGAGTTCAAATGATGTGTGTCAATGCAGACGTCAGCTCATTTGCATATACACTTCCTTCAATTTACTTTCAGCCACTTTATGGTTATAGTTGAATTTATTTTGAACATGCATACAGTTTACATGGAATGCTTCAAGTTACAATTCAGTTCCACATGTCCGAAAACAAAAAGAAGTAGGAAGAAGCAGAGCTTATTTATTAATTGCTAATACACATATATAAAAAACACACACATATATAGGGTATATACACTATATATACCCTATATATATACATACACACACAAACCACACACTGTATATACTGTAGATGAACAGATGATGAGGTGCTGGAGGGACCATCATGGGAGGACAAGCCCCTACATGGGATGTACTATCGAAACATCACTGAAGTGGCTGATCTCAAGAAGTCCCACCACAGTGTCTTGAAAGAGCTGGACTGAAGGAAAGCAAGGCACTGATCATAGCAGCACTAGAGCAGGCCAAGAGCACCAGAGCAATAGAGGCCCAGATGTACCACACCAGACCCAAGATGTCGGCTGTGCAAAGATTCCCCGGTGACGATCCAGCAACATAACTGCAGGGTGTAAGATGCTGACCGGGAAAGCATACATGGAACGCCATAACCAAGTGGCTGCCATAGTGTACAGAAACATCAGTAATCACTGGAAGTGATTGCAACATCAGGAAAAGGAACATGAGAAACTGGAGAAATAGCAAGGGCTCAGAGAGGAGCTGGAGGGGGGGCCTGAAGGGTAAAGGCGACAGTGGTGCCCGCAAACTGGAAGAGTGGCTACAGCAAATCCCAGGAAAAACTTCAGACATCTCGGTCTACAAAAGTTCTAGGAACAGCAAAGATACTGCGCAGAACTGCCGTCTTTCGTGTCGTACTGTGAGTGTCATTGACTGTTGATACAGTATACAGCATACGAAGGCTGGTACGATGGCGGGCTCCCCCTGCTGGCTGCAGTGAGGCACTACACTCGTGACGCTGTGAAGGCTGCAGCAGCGCGTGGCTGCGACGTTTTCTTTGCGAGTGTTGGTTTCCGCCGCCATCGGTAGAGACGTCATGGAGACTAAACCTGTTATCACCTGCCTTAAAACACTCCTCATCGTCTATTCCTTCGTTTTCTGGGTGAGTGAACGACCCGAACGGCCGTGGGCGCACGATGGTGGCGGTGTTGTTTTCAATGCGCGCGACCACAATGTCGGCGGGGATGAGGATGCATGTGATGAAGCGACGGCCAGCAGCAGCGTCGGCGATTGTTCGGATGTTGAAATGAGCGACCATCGCCTCCCCGAAAGTAGGCAGGCCCGCGTTCGCCGCGAGGCTTCGCCATAATTTGGGCGTCGATTGGGGCTCTGTTCACGCGACCCCCAACGACGGAGACGTCATCACCGCAACCGTGCAAGTCAACACATGACGTTTGTAGCTGCCAAGCCTTGTTGGAGCTTGCAGCCTTTCGCTTCGGTACGTTGGCCAGTCACACATGATGCTTTACGTGCATACATTTTTAGCGTGATTGTGTCGGGTACTGCGTGTGCTGGCGATTGCGTCATCACAGGTGCTGTGGATGCATGCATGCGACTTGACGCACGGGGGTGGGGGTGGGGGGGCTTAGAACCTCGCGAGCCTCTGTGTGTGTGTGTGTTACATGTGTGAGATGCAATCCTTGGTTGTCTTTGCATTGGAGACAACGAAAGATGTGCACAAAAACAGGTGCTTTCATAATAGCATCTTCACCAGAGAAAAAAACACAACACAGGAAAATAAAATATGTGAAAAGGCCATTACAGTGTAGACATATGCTGGGCTTTTCGTTTTAAAACCATCCATTAAAATACTAATTGCATTTTGTCCATAGTTCAATTTAAATGTAGGTGCAGTATTAAAATAGGGGGGGTGGAGTAACACTTAACACGGGGTCTGGTCAACTTAAAGCTGGCATTAACTTCAGGTCACGATCGACATAACGGAGTGTCTTAGATGGCCAAACTTTGCAGCGCCGTCGCACACTGTCCATGCTTGAAATGCTTCCCGCTGCTTCTTTGTTGGTGTTACGCAGCCATTTGTGCTGCTTGGCGGGCTGGTCGATCACCGGGATCAAAATGTTAACCTTTTCCAGGAGAATTCAAATGTTAGTCCTGGTTCCCATCGATGCCCGACCCGAATGATCACACACTTCATCTCAGGGTGATTATTGCTGATGGTCATAGCCCAAGCAGTAACTTTATCTGTTAACAGGCTCATAATTAAGGCAATCATAGCAGGAGCTGGAGAACGTGAGGGGCTGCTGATTGAAGACCAAAGGACACTGGTGGAGGAATAGTCCATTGGAACTAGACTCACCAAAAAAACGTGCTGGGTGAGGAATATTGGGCTCACGGTGAGGGAAAGACCTCATGTGTGTTGTAGTAACACTAGTTTGATCGAGATGTTGCCTAACGAATGTGCTCTGAATCTGGGTTTCCTTGTTGGCCGGACTGCTCTGTTACAAGGCAGTTTACACTGAAAGCGGGATCCCGAAGGAGAGACAAAGAAATTAGTATATGTAAGATTTAAATGTGATGAAAATGAGAAAAGTAACAAAAGAAGACGAGCGAAGTAACAGGAAAAAAAGGTGAAAATAATTAACTGTATCAAAAACACAAAGACACTTATTTTCAGCAGATAGGAGAAAAGCTAAATAGCAAAATGGTGGCAACAACGCAGACGAATCAGGCATGTGCAGCAGCTCGGCCTAGATGTGAAAACAGTCGGGTATTGAGCAGGCATGGTAGGAAGGCTTAAGAAGCAGCTGATTACAGATTGCCAGCAAGTGAGACCAGGTGACCCAACAAGAGTCAGCAGTGCAAGCACAACAGACAGGCATGACGCCATTCTGTTTGAAATCCTTTTCTAAGTTTAGAATAAATAAATTGGAGGCTAACTGGTTAAAGAAGAAGAGTAATAGGAGTGTAAAGATGACCATAGGGGTGTTATTTCATGCCTACGTGGCTCTAATGGTAAAAATGTAGTCAGAAAGTAATAAACACGTTGTCCATGCTGTAATTATGAAAATATTCCATTTGTTTACATTGAATCCCACTTATATTTCAAATGATAGCAAATTTAGTTCTAGCCTTGTCACCAATAATACTGCAGGTGTAACTAGATGCATGAATGCATGATATAGACTTACATATGAAGTGTGTAAGTATGGCTATAGACACATGTACAGTATGAAGCATGTATATATGACTAGATAAACTGTGACTATATATGTATTTACAGATGTATGTATGAATATAGAATGTACTACTACATAAAAAAACAGTACTTCATCATTAACATCACTTGCAAATATAATCCAAGATTCAAGTAGAACTCATAGAACTTAGAACTCATCTCATATGTTGTTGTTTTGGTTAGTGAGAGTCAGCATTTAAAAAGATAGCATTTTACCTTTTAAAAAGTCAGTTTGGGGAGTTTTTCGTGACCACATGTGTGAGGCAAATGTGACGTTAGTGCAAGCAACAATGTGACTTTTTTTTTTTAGCAGGGACAACCAGTGTACTGACTCCCCTAAATGTGAGCGGGCATAGTTTGGCTTGACTAACCGTGCTGTTGACCACGCAAGTCATGTGTCCCTGTCACCAAGACCCCGACCTTTTATATTTAGTTGGTATTAGCGCCCCGAGACGTCTGCGGCAGCTTCGGGTTTCACGTTCGTGGAGATCTCACTGTCGGTGGCTCGTTTTTCTGGCCCCTGGAGGTCGAGAGGCGGCGAGCTTTGAGGCCTTGTCCGCCGGGCCTCGCTTTTCACTGTCATCAGCTTGTCGTGCCAAATAACATCTCTAGTGTGAATAGCTGGTTGGTCATCGTGCACCTTGCATGGATGGAGCAGGTGGTGCATTGCATCTTCGCCAGCACATTTTCTCATTGCACCTTCTGCTTCTTTATTAGCAGGCCCGGGAAAGGAACTAAGAAAGTTGACCTTATTTAAACCCTTACCAGGATGGCCGAATGGTGTTGAATTACAAACAAAAGTCAGGGGGAGGGGGCCGAAGCTGTTTAGAATTCAGAAACCAACATGAGTTGAGAAGCCCTTGTATCCTCTTGGACTTGATTTCCCTCAGGTTTCTGGAAAATGAACACTCTAACAAAGGCAATCCCTCCACACACCGGCGAGAAAGAAACAGAGGAAACAATTTATCACCAATCATGTAGGCCATAAACAGTGAGTGCATCATTATCAAGAGACAGGCGCTCCCCTCGGAAAAACACCATTAGTAGACGAAAGCAAAGATGATGTTATTCTGAGAAAACACATTGACAGACTTGTTAATCTGAGCTTTTACTTTGCCGAGAATAATCTGATAGACGCCGTGTCCCGAATAACCGGTGTTCAAAATTTTAAACCCAAAGTTTGTTCTTCATTGGGTCACGGCATATTTTAAAAAGACAATAGAAACTATTTTTGGCTGCCATTACAAAAAGATGTGATGTCGGGGAAGAATATCAAAGTGGTCCTTGCATTTTTATTCTTTTCATATAAAGAGCTTGGACATTGCTGACTTTAGACCAGGGCTTGGGAACCTTTTTGGCTAAGAGAGCTATGAAAGCCACATACAGTATTTATCGAATGTGTTTCCATATAATATTTTCAAACACTGAGTACAACCAAATGTGCCAACACTTTTACCAACAATTTTAGAATAATTATTTTTTTAGTTTAAAAAAAATAGTACTGAAGCTAACCAATAATAAATTAAATCCTTCTTACCATTAATGCGACTTCTGGTGCTGCATGGTTTTCTTTCTTTCTTTTTGCCATCTTCTGTGTCAAAAGGGTTTGCTCTGCAGAATTAGCTAGCTGATTATTTTATTAAAGGAGGAGAGAAGACCCAATAATAATCAAGTTTTTGTGTCTGGCCCGCAAAATATGGGACGGGATGGATGGATGGATTAAAAATACGTTTTAATTAAAAAAAATTTTTTTTTTTTAGCGCCGTGAATTCTGTAATATTTGACTATAAATCATCAGCAATAAATACATTTTATAGCCTTAAGATACGACGAGAGCTAGATGCAGTCTTTAAAAGAGCTACAGGTTCCCTACGCCTGCTTTAGACAAACGCTGCACTTCAAGTTAATTGTTAGTACCTATTTACCCTCAGGAAAAAACACACGGGTACTAATTACCTCATGTCAGAGACTATTTCTACACACAAATGTTAACCACTGAGCCCATTTGACTTCAGTCGTTAACCAAAACAGCAGCACCCATCTATGCAAGATGTTTTTGGTTGACGTCGAAAGTTTAATCCAACATTTTGCCTCAGTTTGCATCCATTTTTCCAGTTAGCATACAAACTAGGTTCCCAAAGTGGGAGTACACAGAGTGGTGGTGAAGAGATTGCCATAGGGGGTACGTAAATACAAATTTAAAAAAAGGCTTGACTACATTAGGGGTGAACAATGAAATTTACCTAATGTGCTGTAATGCCTCACGAGAACAGTCACAGATATGGAGTGCAGAAGAACGGTGACAGCATGAAGTTGTTCATTGTTCTGCGTGCGTTAAATAAACAAATAAAAATAAGCAAATTTGACAATAACTTGAAAGTATTTAATATTAAAAAATATTTAAATATTTAATAACGATCATTTATATTGTGTGCAAAAGAGAGCCGGTCTTCTTACGTGGCGCTGTGACTAATTAGTGAGATCTGTATGAAGTGTTTGTTGAATGGATGCACTGACTATGTTAGAAGGCCTTCAGTTTTGCATGTATACATTTATGCTGTCAGGAATGATGTGTCTTCTTCAGTCATTGCAGCCACTTTGTGTGGCGATCCTTGAACACACCGTGTGTGACGCAGATTGAGAACTTGCGTGTATGACTTTGTCCGACTTCTTCGCCTCATCTCGTCGTCGTTCACAAATGTTAATACTGTGCGTAAATGCAGACAGGTGAGGTTTAATAATGCTGGCTTTGTGCTACTGTGCATTTTTGCCTGGTGCATAATTTCACACTATATGTGCTCATATGTCCATTTGGCTCAGTATAATAAGCCTCGTTGAACTGGATTGAATTCATTTCCCTTTTGATTTCTGCATGTTACGTGGTTTGTTTTCATATTTATTTATGATTATTATGTTTACGCGTAACATTAGTTGCATTGGACTGTTTATTTCCACGTTGCAGACCAAAGCACAGAAAAAGAGCATACATAATGATCAATAGCTCGTCACCACTTAAATACTCATTACTACTCATTACTACTTAAATACACATACGAGTACAAATGAATCCACCAAACAAACGAGAAACTTGCCAGGAGATACCCTATCCCTCTAAAACCCTCTCTGTTTTAAATGAGTAGCCTGTGTGTGCAGACACGTGACTGGTTTATGTTTTTAAGTGAGTAGGGGATACATGACTTCCAGTCAGATGTCTGAAGGGGTACCCGACTGTGAAAGGTTGCACTGAATGTATTTTTATCACTAAATGTAATTGTGAGCAGCTTACTAATAAATGTAAACAAGAACTGGAAGTGAGCTCTTTTGCCCCTCTATGATGTCATCAGTGGTTGAATAGGTAGTTTGTTGTTTACTAACACAGTTACACCACTAGTGTCAAAAATGTTAACATAAAACACACGCATAAAACACTTCAAAATGCATATAAGTGATGAACGAAAGGGATAAAGGAACATTTAAAGTTACTATTAACTTCGTTAAAGATGCGACGGCGATCAACAAGGACGCCACCTTTGTGTTTTACCATGAGTTAGTTCTTCACTTCGAGTGTTTGTCGCCTTCTTTATTAGAATGCTGCTACTTGCAACTTTATTTGACTCTGTTTTGGGTTACTTTGCTTCTTTGTTAGTTGCAGGGACTGGATTCATTGAATTTACATTATTAAAGTTAGAGTATGTTTTGGTCAGATCTTCTGTAACGGTTTTATGACGGTAATTAATATTAAAGAATATTAAATAATTATATATTAAAGAATTGTATTAAAGGATTATATTAATGAATGATATACGGAATGTATTCTACTGTAGTATACACTACTCACAAAACGTTATGCTTATTCAGCTTTCGGGTCGGTCAATGCATTGATCGCACACGCGTCCAACTGTGCCGTTCAGCTCCTTATTAGTGAACAGCAAGTTGTGCAAAAAGTTGTGAAACGTGCATTCGGAAGTCTAGAGACGGTCATATGAAGTTCACTTGTAAAGGTTAGAGTGCGTTTTAGGTTGATCCTGAAATCTTACAGAGAAGCCACATATCACTAACTTTATGTGAGTAGTGTCTATTACTTAAATTATTGGGAAATATGTAATTTTCAAGAAAGCATACAATATTATTATTGTAAAATATTGAATGCTTTAATGCCGCACGGTGGCTCAATGGGTAGCATGTTGGCCTCACAGTCACGAGGTTCTGGGTTTGAATCTCTGTTGGGCATCTTTGTGGAGTTTGCATGTTCTCCCCGTGCGTGTGTGGGTTTTCTACGGGTACTCCGGTTTCCTCCCACATTCCAAAAACATGCATGTTAGCGTCATTGGCGACTCTAAATTGACAATTAGAGTGTGAATGTTTGTGTGTTTGCCCTGCGATTGACTGGCAACCCAGCCCAGAGTCAGCTGGGATAGGCTCCAGCATACCTGCGACTCTAATGAGGATAAGCGGTATAGAAAATGGATGGATTATTTATATAATAAATGCTTGATACTCTCTGCAGTGGAGTAAATAAAAACCCCAGGCTACTATATGAGGCTATCTAGTGGTTGACCGGAAAATGCCATATTTTTGCTAAATCTGCAATATAGAAAACGCTGTGCCCTGCCATAAATATTTGCTCGGTTGCAACCGTGTATTTGCACTTTTCTTCGTCTGGCTTGTTGCCTTCATCATGTTATCATCTCACGCCTCATCTGGGACTCATTGTTCTTGTGTGCACACGTGCCCTGATAAGAAAACGCATGCGTGCATTTAACAGCTGTGCAAACACTGAAGTGCAATGATCCCTTTTTAGGATGGCGGTCGGAAGGCTGGTGTTCAAAACAACCTCGTGTTTGCTCTCTGCCAACGGGGCAAAAGTGCAAATGGTGTCAGCAAGAGGTGACCTGCACAAACTAGAGTGGATGTGAATAATGTATTAGTGCATCAGATCAGCTTTTAAAGACACAGTTGACCTACATCCAACAGTGGAATGGACCTGCTGCCATTCCTTGTCAGAACCTTGTGTACCACCCGACACACACACACACACACACACACACACTTTTGAGGTTTGAGGGAGACATTTTGTGCAGATGTCTCCCTGTCACATTGACAACGGGGAAGCCAAGCTGCCTTCTTTTAGAAGCGATGATGGGTTAGAGGATCATGGCCCGCTGTCGCTCGGAGGCGGATCATCAGCAGGCGGGCCGGCGCCCAGCTCTTTTTGGCATGCCAGGAAAGACGTTCCCAGCCGAGACACACACGCGAGCGCCACTGCCACTTCCTCGTACAACAGCGCTCTTTTATCCGCCTGCCTTCATTTGAAATGCTAAGAGCGGCGCAACAGGAGGAAGCGTCTCACAGCGGATCAAAGGAGCGTCTTTGAGTTTCCGCCTTTGTCTCTTCTTACCCTCCCTGTTCCTTTTGTGCCTGGCGTATTCATAAGGCAGGTGATTACTATCCTATACTCCAGATAAATACAGCTTCTATCTCTAATTGTTCCCCCGTTTGTGTTCCACCTTGATCCACCTCTTCTGTGCTGTACGTGTGGAGGCAGGAGGAATATTGCAGGGATAAAAATCCACTTCCCCTTGCGTTGTGCTCTCTAACATGCATCTTTCCTACCCAACTTCAGATAACGGGGGCCATCCTGCTGGCAGTGGGAGTATGGGGCAAGTTGATGCTGGGCCCTTACATCTCTCTCATAGCCGACAACTCCACCAATGCTCCTTATGTCCTCATCGGCACCGGGACTGTCATCGTCGTGTTCGGCCTGTTTGGATGCTTCGCCACGTGCAGAGGAAGTCCATGGATGCTAAAACTGGTGAGAATTGTGCAGTAGGAGAGGAGGGTGTGTGTGTGTGTGCGTACACTTTATATATATTCACACGAAGACAAAATGCTCATCATTTTCAAATCTTTTCTGTAAAGATGGAGCTAATTCAGAAACAATATGCATCCATATAAAATGTACTGAAAAGGATGTAATACACGTGCCAAACCTGTTAGTGGCGCTGTGGCACTCTGAAAGCGGAAACACGTGACAGGCCGACAACCAAACACTGGGCATGGCCTGTAAACAGAAAATATGGCGCCAAGTACGAGTGGTCGAACGGGACCGACGATGAAGTGGAACTGTTGCCTCGAGTCACACTGGATTATAAAACCAGAATAAAGTGATGTGCTGTGTCTTCTAGCATTTGTTGTGCTTCTCGAAAATGAAGAAAGTGCAGATTTTGCTGCAATAGCGACAATAGGCTCACTAGCTTCAGCAGTACTTAAACAACAATGTATGGTGGCATTGTTCTTTTCGTGTTTGCCGTTTTAGCGCATGTGCGTTTGTAGAGGAGCTATCAAGCGTTTTCATAGAAGCCGGGGCGAAGCCGTAACTACGGAGCCAGGAAAACGGCATCTTCAAATCTTTCCACTCTAGGACCCGGTTTCAAAGGTGTTCGTTTACAGACCCTGAAAACGCCGACTTTGTCTGGATGATACCCCGTTTTGATATTGGTATTTTCTGTACAGTGGTGTGAAAAACTATTTGCCCCCTTCCTGACTTTTTATTCTTTTGCATGTTTGTCACACAAAATGTTTCTGATCAACAAACACATTTTAATATTAGTCAAAAATAACACAAGTAAGCACAAAATACAGTTTTTAAATGAATGTTTTTTTTTTAGGGAGAAAAAAATCCAAACCCACATAGCCCTGTGTGATAAAGTAATTGCCCCTGCACCTAATACCTGGTTGGGCCGCCCTTATCAGCAATAACTGCAATCAAACGTTTGCGATAACTTGCAACAAGTCTTTTACAGCGCTCTGGAGGAATTTTGGCCCCCTCATCTTTGCAGAATTGTTGTAATTCAGCTTTATTTGAGGCTTTTCTAGCATGAAGGACTTTGACTAGGCCACTCCAAAGTCTTCATTTTGTTTTTCTTCAGCCATTCAGAGGTGGATTTGCTGGTGTGTTTTGGGTTATTGTCCTGCTGCAGCACCCAAGATTGCTTTAGCTTGAGTTGACGAACAGATTTTTTGGTAGACAGTAGAATTCATGCTTCCATCTATCCCAGCAAGCCTTCCAGGTCCTGAAGCAGCAAAACAAGCCCAGACCATCACACTACCACCACCATATTTTACTGTTGCTATGATGTTTTATGAAATGCTGTGTTACTTTTACGCCAGATGTAACGGGACACGCACCTTCCAAAAAGTTCAACTTTTGTCTCGTCAGTCCACAAGATATTTTCCCAAAAGTCTTGGCAGTCATCATTTTGTGTTCAATTCTGTTATATTTGACTAATTGTTAACTATTTTTTATGAGCATAAACATTTAAGTGTGACAAAAAGTCAGGAAGAGGGCAAAGAGTTTTTCTCACCTCTGGAGGTGCCTTTTATGAAGAATAGCAACAATAGGCAGATACAATTTTTCACATTTTTGCCCACAGGCACTGTCTCGCCTTTTAATGCTACCTTCAAACTTGGAAAACAGAGAAATGACTATTGTGGCAACACATCCTCAGCTGGTCAAAACTAAACCGGTCTCACGACTAGAGATGGGCATTGTTTGAATTTGTACAGATTCCTCATTTCAATTCCGGGTCCTAACGATTCTTGATTCCTATAACCAAGGTTTGTTTGGGATGAAATGTCTGAACTACTCCACGCGTTTTTTCAATGATATGAACTTTTTAATCAACTTTACCAAAACATGTTCACATAGCTATCTATTTTCAGTATAAATCTCCACATATTCAGCTTGAAGGTAAATGTTATGATATGAATATGGTTATGAATATCCAACCAAAAAACTTTTTGTCTATGCAAAAAAACAGGCTAACTTTGCTAATTTTATTAGCACTACTAAATTTTATTTGCTGCCGCAATGTTGGTGTAAACTACTTTGTATGATGCCAATATTTAGCTACAAGTAAACAGGAATGTTGTACAAAATGCTCTTATTTTGAAGGCAGAAGCATATCGTGTGGGTTGAGCAGGTGTCTTGACTTGCTAAATAAGACGCGTTGGCTCTCGCCCTTTATTTACACTGAACACCGAACCCCAACATCAGCAGACATCTTGAAACCGCCGGTAACTTCGGCATGAGACAAACGTACTTGTTTGACATCCCTCTGACTGCTTAGATCTGAGGTGTCCAAAGTACAGCCCGGGGGCCATTTGTATATAATTTAGAAAGAAACTAATAAAAACAAACAAAAAAATGTAACAAAAAAGATAAATCAGCAGTAGGTTTACAAGACTAAGGTCATTAAGTGAAAAAAGTTAACATAATTTAGTTTTATATTGCAATTCTATGGGAAAAATACATTATTAGTAATGCCACAATATGAGAAACCAAACAACAAAGTTGCGGAAAAAAGATGTAATGTTACCAGAATAAGGTCAAAGAGGGGGAGGGGGGGTGACAAGAAAAAAAGTAAAAAAAACAAAAACAAAATAAAATTAAAAAATTAAAATGGATAAAAATGCTGTAATTTTTCAAGCATAATGTCAAAGTATTAGCAGAAAAAAGTTGTAATTTTACGAGAACTTGTAATATTAGGTGCAAAATTAATGTCATTTTAGTAGCAAGCGATTGCAATATTAAGTAAAAGTTATTTTTTTAAAGTTGTAATATGAGAGAGAGACAAACCAAAAGTTGTAATTTCTGGAAATTAGATTGGGCAAAAAGATTATTATGGAAATACAGTCATAAAAAAAGGAAAAAGCAAATTTAGAAAGATTATTTAAGAAGAATGTTGAAATGTTTGGAAAAGTCCCAAAAAAACAACAACAGCAAAAATGGTAAAAAAAAGAGCAAAGATTTTTTCATTTACGTCACCGAGCTGACATGCATTTTTTTCTTGAAATATTTTCACTAAATATCAATTTTCTGAAATATGAAATTGGCCCTTGGATCCTTTCGTTTTTCAGTATTCAGTGGAAAAAATGTGGACATCCCCACCTTAGAGGACGTCCGACGTAGCTCATCTCTTTATTATTTCTACACCATGAATTGCTATCATTGTGTTGCAAATGTTGCATTGAGCTGACTGCTTTTTGTTTCCTGGCTTCTTCTTCAGTGGTGTTTGCGGTTATTTCTTCTTGTCGGTGGCCAGAGGAACCGAAACTAGTCATCGTAAAAAAAAAATGTGTACGATCTCGGGAGAATCAGGAGGTTGATCCCGGTTCACGTCGATGCTCCCGACTCAGTGCCGACACAGGGTCATGGTTCTTTGGTTGGCCCTCCCATTCTGTGTGGGTGCCGTTTATACAGAAGAGTGACGTGGAAAAAAGGCACAAAACTGCCTTTTTTAGAGGCAGTATAAATTCATCAAATGTCACTAATGGCACTCAAACTATAAAAATGCTTAGTTAACTGTCCTACTAGAGTAATTTAGCAATTATGAACAAACATAATCCATCAAATGTCCAACGGGGTTCATTATGATCGTGCATTTCGATCTTAACATTGTTTATTATTTCTGCTGTAGATTGCACTGCACTGCCTCATACTGATCGTCTCTTCTTCTCTGTACAGTACGCCATGTTTCTGTCGCTGGTCTTCCTCGCTGAATTGGTGGCGGGGATTAGCGGATTTGTCTTCCGCCACGAGGTTAGTGCAAAACAAAGCGCTTGTGATTTGGTGGTGGTGATGATGATGATCATCATGTCCTCACTGTCACAGATAAAGGGAACCTTCCGCAGGACGTACACCGACGCGGTGCTCAACTACAACTCTGAGGACGAGGCGAGCCGCGCTGTAGACAACCTGCAGCACAGAGTGAGTCAACACGTGTCGTTTGCAATACAGGACCTATCCCTTTGTATTTGGTAAGATTTGAAAAATGAGGTGAAATGTTTTTAGTGACATGTTTTTTTGCATAGCTGCGCTGTTGTGGCGTGTACAACTACACCAGTTGGTTTGCCAGTGTGTATTACCCGCCCAGTGGCATTCCCGCCAGCTGCTGCATGAACACCTCAGACTGCAACCCCGTCGACCTCCGTAACGCAACCGTGGCCCCCAGCAAAGTTTACCACCAGGTCAGCGGCTGTCTTATGTTGGACTCGCTGTCCCGTGTCATCCGTTGCATGCTTTGAGTGCAGTGTGTGTGTGTGTGATTGGCAGGGATGCTACGAGCTGGTCACTTCCTTTATGGAGACCAACATGGCCATCATCGCAGGCGTGACGTTTGGCATCGCCTTCTCTCAGGTATGAAGTTGATCTCCTTATCATTTATTAAATATTCATTCTTTGGAGTTATTTCCTCATCTTTTCCGCAAAGCTTCTATCTAACTTACGTAATACATTTTATTTTGGCGGTTTTATTTTGTCAAAGTGTTTTAGCTCGGAAAACTTTTAGCTCAGTTCTAATTTTAAATTCAGCATATAGTTGTTCCTCATTTATAGCGGTTAATTTGTTCCAGACCCGAATGAACTTTACCTTTATATATATATATAAATACATTTATTTTTAATGCCTAGTTATTTACGTACTTACATTTACAGTTACAGTTACTTAGTTTTTCAACTTCTGTATTGCTTCAATAAAGCTTTTTGCTAACTTATTTATTTACTTTAATTAACCTTATTTCCTATTTTTTAGTAGAGCTTTTTGTTAACATTTTGCTCACTTATTTTATCTTATTTTATTCATTTCCTATCTTTTAAGCAACATTACCGGCAAACTTATGTTTTTCTCATTTATGGACTCTTCTTAATTTTATTTCCTTTTCATAATAATTTTTTATTTTCTTTTTTAAACTCATACTTTATGCTTTCTTACCGTGTTTTACATTTTTTATTGATATAGTTTCACATCCTTTGACGACGTTTTTAGGTATGTATATGTATGTATTGTACATGACCCTAAAGGCGCTACACAAATATGGTAAGGGTAATGGTTTAATTTTATTTTGACCATGCATACAGGTTACGTTGAAATGCATGGCATGCTACAATTCACAGTTCTGGCATGTCCCGAAAGGAGTAGGAAGAAGCAAAGCGTATTTATTTATACCACCGTTTCCGTTTCACATCAATTGCTAATGCGTTAACACTTCCTGTATTCAACATGTACAAATGACAAATTATGAAATAGAAAACAATTTGACATGCCGTGAGAAAATGACAAGGCAATATCACAGTAGGAGTTAAATATAGATTAAACGGTTAACAGTTGACGGAAACATAGTTGGTTGTTGAGTGTGTGCAGACAGTGTAATACTGCATGCAGCCTTAAGAAAGGAGAAATAAGGAATTTTAGTGCATTGTTTGAGTCTGTTCCTTAATTTAATTCATTCATTCAAGGTTATTATTATTGTTGTTCACGTATAAATGTCAAAAAGGTCTTATTTCTCTTCTCTTATTGAGAAGAATTGCGTTGCATTATTGGGTAACAGGTAATTGTTTGCTTTATGCATAATTTTAGGTGTTTGAAGGTTTACCAGATCAGAAGATTTTATATTATAGTTTTGATTAAATTTGAGGGAAAAGTTATACAACTTGTCAGAAGGGTCAGGAGTCACAATAACTTAGGGTTTTATTATACCAACTTGCAAAATGTCGCTCACTCCGACAGTAAAATAAGCTTATGTTATGGTATATGGTGTGTGTGCGTGTGTGTGTGCGTGTGTGTGTGCGTGCGTGTGTGTTACAGCTGATTGGCATGTTGCTGGCCTGCTGTCTGTCCAGGATCATCACGGCCAATCAGTATGAGATGGTCTAGCTGACGTCACGCGGCAGGTGGGGGACATTTTAAAAGCTCTATATTATATAGTATAATACACAATAGCAACACACATTGATTATGTTGTCTTTTTTTTTGTGAGATGAAGAGAAGATAACAAAGACAGCGACACACGACAGTACTTTCTTTCCTTCTACTACTACTAATCACAACACTGATCTCTCTCCGTCTCTCCGCCTGCCTGACATCCCATCATGTTTATATCTACCTTACGGTAAAGCATCATTCCCACTCACAAAGCTTTGTGTGCCACACACCACACTGTCACCTCACCGTGACTGCACATTTTGTACCCCACAGCAATAGCGAAGCTCGTTGTGGCAGTAGTGCTTTGGTGGAATAGTAATGCACCTGTGGTATTGTACGTTTTACTTTCCACCAAATATCAGCTATACAGTATCATATATTAACGGAATATATGATCCATCCTACTCCGCTCATAGACACCAGGGGGTGTTGTTGGACAGCAATCTCAGTTATTTTTGCTCGTTACTAGTACGGTATACTGTAAGACATTTATTGGAGGAGTAGAAAGAAGGATAAGGGTCAGAGTGAAAAGAGTTTTTTCATTCTTAAAACCTTTTTGAAAATCAAACTAAATATTACAAATCGTTTAGTTTTCGTATGAAATTGGCACTAAGATTAAGACTTTTTACTCATAATATAAATTCTTAAAAACATGCCTCTTTCCAATACACAATCTAAAAAAAAAAAGATCTAATAATTACAAATGTTTGTATGTTGACTCTATACTAGTAATATTACCATTTTTTTCCACAGAACATACGATTTACTTTTAAAACAAACTTTTTCTCTGGCAATATTACATTGTGCTTTTTTTCTTGCAGTACTATGACTTTATTTTCAAAATTACATAATCCTTCATAAATTACCACTCTACTCAAAATATTATTATTTGTGAAAAGTTCAAATTTGGCTTCTCGTAAGTACGATTTAATTGTCAAAATGACGACAATGAACAGCATATTTTTTGTTCTTATGAATTTATTTTGAAATGGCCTTTGTTCTTTTTACAACTTTATTCTCCAAGTATTTGTATTTTCAAAAAGACGTAATTATTCAAAATATACAACTTAGTTGTCATAATATTACGACTTTTTTTTTCTTTTATGTACAAGTTTATTCTACTGACGACTTTTCTAGTAACATGCACCTTTTTTCTCAAAATGTGACTTTATTTGTGAAAAATGTGAAAACTTGATTTAGTACTTGATAACAGTACAATTTTATTGTCAAAACGACGACTTCATGCAACACACATCATGTGACTTTATTCTTGGAAATGACATTTTTTGCTTATTTCAGGTTGATTTTTTAATTATTTTTAATTTATTTAATTAAATTTAAACTTTGTTTCTTGTAATATTACCACTTTGTTCTCAAAGTTCTGACTCATTCTTCTTATGTTTTTTGTGATAGTTACTAGTTTTTTTTAGTTACTAGCCATTTTTCTTGTAACTCCACAACTATTTATTTAGTTAATTATTTTCTCTTGCGACAGTTAAGACTTTATGAAGTAAAATCACATTACAACCTCTTTCCCTGTGCTATTGGTGCAGTACTTTATCATCCCATACGATTATTCTTGTAATTGTGTGACTTGATTCTCATAGTTTCTTTTGTTTTTCAGTGATTAAATTACTCTATTATTAATTATGTGAACTTCAAATATTTTGCCCCGATCTGAAATAAGAGTGAGTTTTATTAGAGATGTGCATTTAAAAGATATTGGACTTAATGTTACTATATCCAGATATAGTCAACAAGTGCAGTGTTCTGTGTGGTGCATCATCACGCCGCTTCCATCATCATTATATCATCATATCTGTAGATATGTACTGTAAATGTAATTTATAATAATGATGTAATGTTTCTCATTCTAATAAGCTGATTGGTGAATCTGCTGTTTAGCTGTATTTGTTTGCACTGATCAATAGTTGTGGCCGATGATGTTATGAAGTAGACTACTAGTAGAGTTTGGCATTACAGCTTTATCAAGTGATTTTCTTTTTTCCTTCAGTATGTGTTAGATTGATTGGGATTTTTTTTCCCCCATGAAAGTATTTTCTTTATGTGATAGTAGTACAGCTCGTAATCGTCGACTGGACTGGGTAGTAGAGTTGCAGACGCTTTGCTTCTGTTCGCAGATGCTTCGCCAGCTAGAGTCTATGGTACAGAGAGGTACAACTAAGTCCACAGGTTGAAGACTTTATAGACTCTTCTAGACAGGATCAACTCCTCCTGAGGGTAGTGTTCTCAAAACTACCACATTCCTACATACTTGTTTGTCTCACCAAATTAGCATGACCTTTGTTAAGGGCTACCTGATACTGGGCGGCGTAGACTACATTAGCATTATCAAAGGCCTACTGCTCCTTTGATCTGCTAAGGCCATTATATGGGGGGGTAACTTGTTACACAATCCGCCATCTTGGTTGAGACTGGAGTTATGCTTCTTGAGAAACTATGCTTTTTTTAACCCTCTTTCAAACCAGTGCTTTTCCCTACCTAAAATCTTGACCATATCGTCTTCAAAAGCGTGGTTTGTGGCCTTCAAATGTAGATGCTATGCTGACTGGACCACTGCTGTTCTGCCCCCGGTGTTGGCCATTCTTTTGGACAGAGGTTGCTTAGTTTCACCTACGTATTCCTCACCACACTTCTGACATCTGATGGAGTAAACTACAGGATCCCCTGTCACAAAAAGAGCAATGTAGTTTTAAGACTCCAGCTGACCAAGCCTCTGCGAATAGAAGTGAAACGTTCGCAACTCTACTACCCAGTCCAGTCAACGATTCAGATCTCTACTTCTATGGATTACACCTGGACGACTGAGAACCTCCACAAGATTCTTTATGTGATGTACCAGAGTAACTTAGTGGAATGTTGTGTTTTCTGTATTTTTTGGTCAGTATTTTGTGGTGGTGGCGTTTTCTTTTTGGTGGGAAATACTACAACTCGCCAATGAAGCTATGTTTTTTTTTGTGATTTTAATGTTGTTGACTTGTAAATACTAAACTGTAATGCCATCCAGCTTGCACATGAGGTCACCAGACACTCAAAAACTGCACCATAATGTCTACTATTGATGACAAAGTCACCATCAGTGGTCTTATTATTATTATCAATAAATTGATAAAATGGAACTTCTTTGTCAGAGTTTCTTCATTGCTGATACAAACACTGCTCGTAGTAATCATAATTGACTAAATTTATTAACAGAAAGTTGCGCTCACTGTTATGGAATGGTTTTTGTACCATAAATTAAAAAATAAAATGTTGTATTAATTCAAGAGCGAAGTACATTTATCAATTAATCAAAATGTTTTTTTTTGTATTTATTTATTTTATAACCAAGGTATTTATTTCATGAATGACTTGCAATTCCACCAATCAACGTATTAGTTCCGCCAACTGATTTATGTGCAACTTTGACAAGTTAAAATTTTGACTTTTGTTTTATGGTGCTACACATTGTGTTGTGGCGTCATGAAATAATAGGCCCCTGAACACAGGAAATGAATAAATTGTTTATGAAATAACTACGGTAAATAGGTCTAATATAATTTCAGAATACGGTCAGCCCGCGCTACATCAAGGTTTGATCATCACTCCCTCGATCTATCGCGGCTTTTCAAAAATGTATTAATTATTAAATGGGCGCTGTTTCGTGGTTGACTTTGGCCTATTAGTCCAAAAATATTGAAAGACAAGTCACGTAGTATTCTGGTCACTATCTCTTTATAATTTCTTTATAGGCGCCTTTGTGGGTACTTAAGGACACAGCAACTAGCAAAAAATAACAATAATTTATAAACTACTAGTGTTTGAAAGACCGACGAGCTGTCGGTCAATCACGAAGGTAGTGTGGGTCGATCGCATAAACGTCACTTTGCAGTCAGCTGACATTAAGCTCCCATCCTGATTCACTGTTGCTTCCCCGCGGCAAAGATTAAGTGGTGAACAGACGTCTCAAGGTACACACAGAGATGCAACTTTCATCTTTGTTGTTCAGATTACGGATAAATCTCAGACGTAATACCTGTATCTATAACAAAAGTTATCTGTTCACTTGCGGCGGCTAGTAAGGTAGAAAAAAGTGAGTTGTTTGATGGCTTTGCATCTGGTCCTGAACTCTATAGAAATGCGTGTTTTCTACATTTACGTTTGTTATGCTATTATTTCAGCTTTAATTGGAAAATGTGGCCATTGCTGCTGAAACCTATTATATGTTGGCTTGACTTTGGCTGAATTGTTGCTTGCATTATCTTTTTCATGTTTTCATATCTGTAATGATTGATCAAATGGACTGTGTGTCAAATAAAACATTTGTAGCTATTTTGACTGACACATTAACAGTACTCAGGTTATACACACGACTATGGGAATGGGAATTATGTGTAATTATTTCCTTTGCCATATTTGCCATATTCAGTTATAAATACATTATATCTTCAATTTATATTTTAAATTTTTATCATAGCTTGTTTTGACTTGGTCATTTTGAAAGTAACTCAGACTGAGAAAGTGTGAGCACCCCTGCAGTATACAGTATCCATCCATCCATTTTCTTCCGCTTATCCGAGGTCGGGTTGCGGGGGCAGCAGCCTAAGCAGGGAAGCCCAGACTTATATTTACAGTATACAGTATCGTACTTGCAGAACATGCACTTACACAACATCACGTCTTTTAAAACATTTTCCGGATGTATGCATTGATTTGTGAGACAGACTCCTCTGCTGAATTCATAGCGGCAGTACTTTTTTTTTTTCCTGTGCAGATGGCACAACTAAACAAATTGTTTTGCATTTTAAAGCAGAGAAAAGAGAGACATCTGCAAATATGTCGGAGTGTGAATGCTGAATCGCGACTAGGCCGGACTCTACTGTGTGTCCAGAGTGCTCATTGCGTCGATCGCGAGCTACAGGTCCATCACGAAGGTAGTGTGGGCTGATCGAATGTGTAACCCACAATATAAACTTCACTACGTCATGTGACATTCATTGACATTAAGCTCCCCTCCTGATTCGCTGTGACGCCTCTGTGGCAAAGTAAGCGGTGGTAAGTGATGTCTCCTGAAAATAACTGAAAATAATATCTGAAAATAATGAACATGAAAAGTATGAACATGTACAGCACTCAGTACTTGGTCGAGGCTCCTTTTGCATGAACTACTGCAGCAATATGGCGTGGCATGTAGTCGATCAATCTGGGACACTCCTCAGGTGTTACGAGAGGCCGAGTTGCTCTGATAGTGGCCTTCAGCTTTTCTGCATTGTTGGGTGTGGCATATCACATCTTCCTCTTTACAATACCCCATAGATTTTCTATGGGGTTGAGGTCAGGTGAGTTTCCTGGTCAATAAAGGCCAGGAATACCATGGTCCTTAAAACAGGTACTGGTACTTTTGGCACTGTTTGCAGGTGCCAAGTCCTGTTGGAAAATGAAATCTGTATCTCCATAAAGTTGGTCAGCGGTGGGAAGCATGGAGTGCTGTAAAACATCCTGGTAGATGGCTGCATTGACCTTAGACCTCAGAAAAAACAGTGGACCAACACCAGCAGATGACGTGGCACCCCAAACCATCATTTACTGGAAACTTTACACTGGACCTCGGGCAATGTGGATTCTGTGCCTCTGATCACTGACTCCAGCTGCAGTCCACTCTTTGTGACTCTGCCCCACATTTTTGAATGGGTTTTGTTTCATAATCCTCTCCAGGGTGGGGCTGTCCTTATTTGTATGCTTTATTTTACCACATTTTTTCCTTCCCTGTGACTTTCTGTTAATATGCTTGGACACTCTGTGAACAGCCAGCTTTTTTAGCAATGACCTTTTGTGTCTTACTCTCCTTGTACAAAGTGTCAATGATCATCTTTTGGGTAACTGTCATGATTGTGTAGCTTACAGGATTGGGTGAGAGACCATTTAAAGGCCTTTGCTGGTGTTTTGAGTTAATTAGCTGATGAGAATGGGACACCAGGTGTCCTCAATGTTGACCCTTTTCACAATATTCTAATTTTCTGAGATACTGAATTTGCGATTTTCATTAGGTGTGAGTTGTAAACATCAAAATGAAAAGAATAAACACTTGGATTATACAGTATCAGTCTGTGGGAGTGCATCTTCATAATACGAGTTTCACTATTTGAAAAAAAATAACTGAACTACTTCAACTTTTTCATGGTATTGTAATTTATTGAGCAGCATCTGTATGACAAAAGGTATTTGTTAGTTTATAGTGGATATGTCAATTTTATAATGGCATGGCTTAGCATACCAAAATCCACTCTAGAAATGTGTGTTTTCTACATTACACTGTTTTGACTGGCATACTACTCAGGATATGGAGAGAACTATTGAGGAATTGTGTAAGTATGGCTATTTTGAAATGTAAATTATTGAATGATAATGATGACCGATTAAATTTTATTACAGCAAGAGGTTGATCCTTTTGACTTAACTTAAATTGCGTGCTGAAAAAGTGTGTGTTTCCCTAAAATACATGTACAGTGTACATAAATACTCATTCATTCATTCATTTTCTATACCGCTTATTAGGGTCGCGGGTATTTCTGACTTTGGGCAAGAGGCGGGGTACACCCTGGACTGGTCGCCAGTCAATCGCTGGGCACATATAGACAAACAATCATTCACACTCTAATGGACAGTTTAGAGTGGCCAATTAACCTAACATGCATGTTTTGGAATGTTGGAGGACACCAGAGTACCCTGAGAAAACCACGCACGCACGGGGAGAACATCCAAACTCCACATAGAGATGCCCAACGGAGATTCGAACCCTGAACCCTGTGACTGTGAGGCCAACATGCTACCCACTCATCCGCCGTGTGGCCCAATAACACCATTTTAGAAGCCCAAAGTACATGTGTGTGAACGAGAAGGACTCAAGTGGAAGAGTGAGGTTACAGGGAGGAGAGATAAAGAAGGTGGAGGATTTTAAGTACTTAGGGTCACAATTAAGAGTGAGAAAAAGTGGTGAAAAAGCGTGTGCAGGCAGGCTGGAATGGGTGGAGAAAAGTGTCGGGTGTGATGTGTGAAAGAAGAGTTTCAGCTAAAATGAAAGGAAAAGTGTACAAAACTGTGGTGAGACCAGCAATGTTGTTTGGTTTAGAGACAATGCCGCTGAGGAAAAGACAGGAGGCAGAGCTGGAGATAGCAGAGATGAAGATCCTGAGGTTCTCTTTGGGTGTGACCAGGATGGACAGGATCAGGAATGAGCACATCAGAGGGACAGTACATGTTAGAGGTTTTGGAGATAAAGTCAGAGAGGCCAGATTGAGATGGTTGGGATGTGTCCAGAGGAGAGATAAGTGAATATGTTGGTAGAAGGATGCTGAGTTTTGAATTGCCAGGCAGGAAGCGTAGAGGAAGACCAAAGAGGAGGTTTATGGATGTAGTGAAACTCATATTTATTATAAATATACTATATATTTTCTCTGTGTTTATAGTAGGAGATACAGTATGTCTTTGGGACATGGTCATAGTAGTTAGCAAGCTGGAAAATTGTAGATGGAGTGGACTGGTACCACACAGATGGGGCCGGTGGGGCCCAGAGGGGCCCGGATAGGAGGTGTGCTTTATTATTTGGATTTAACGACCCGGCCATTTGCCCCGCCCCCTCCCCCGCGCTGATATGTTCCGCTACTGGCACTACAGTTTGAGGATCCACGGAATACAAAATCACATGGGATTGTCTTTGTAAAAGCAGAATTTCTCATATTGCTCCGTGTATTGAATCTCATTACACGGATGCGCTCAATGCGGTGTCCTGTTAGTGGACGTCCTTGAGAGTAAAAGCAGGAAAAACACGTGAAGTACCGCCCCTTTCCGCTTGGAGGCGCTGGGGATCCAGGTGAAAACGTAACGCTCGCCAGCCTGGGAGAGAGAGAGAGAGAGAGAGCGTGAGAGAGGGAGAGAGAGCGTGAGAGAGGGAGAGAGAGCGTGAGAGAGGGAGGAAAAACGAGACCGAGTGAAGCCACGCGGCCTGCATCCCTAATAAGGTCGGCAAGCGGCGAGATGATGGGAAGGAGAGGCTATTACTCGGCGAGCCCGAGCTGCCCGGGTTCGCTGCAACCTCGTTACACAAATTACCGGCGGAGCGGCGCGGCAGTGGGTCCGCTAATGGAGCGTGAGTGCCGCTGGCTTCCGCTCCGTGCCCCCCCCCCCTCGCCCCCGCCCTTCCATCTCTCTCCTCTCCCCTCCTCCCTTCCAGAAGCCAGAGGGAGACATCCGCTGGGGAAGCGCTATTAGTCTGTCTTTTAATGTCTCTCCAGAACACACACACACACAAACGCGCGCGCGCGCACACACACACACACACACACCCAGCGCAGCAGCTTGTCATCAGCAGCATTTCAATGACATATATTTCGAATGTAAAAGTACGGCGTGGAACCAACCACACACAGCATGACAAATATGCCTTTAAAAAATATAAACCGGATTACCACCACACACAATTTTACGGCATTAGATCAAGAAAAAGGTGTACATTTGGAAATTTTACCAACCACAATTACTGCAATTTATATATTTCGATGTGACTTTTCTCGCAACCGATGTGATTAATCGAAACAAGAAGATTTAGATTAATTGTGAGCTGGCGAAAGAAAATATTGAGAGGCACTCCCCTAGTGGTGAAATGGTGCTGTTACATCCAATAAACCACACCTCCTTTAGCTACTTTGATGACTATTGGATGTTAAAATTTTAAAAATATAGATTTACACATCAGTATTTGTTTTTCTGGTCGTATAATTTGTTGCTAGGCAGAGTTCATATGGGTCCTCAATCGTAACTGCCCCAAGACTGTCTTTTGGGTTAAAAAAACAATTTATTTGTACACTCGTCCCTTGCTACTACGTGGCATCTGCTGCGATTTTTTGAAAATGAATGAATAAATGAATGATGGCTGTTTCATGATTGACCGTAGCCCAGTGGTTTCCAGACTTCATGCTCTGTCTTTCTGCTCTGTTGTTCCTTCGCCATGAGGCGTTCCGGCATACTCGCATTTGTGAGCGTGGGCGCTTATTGTGTTTCATTTTATTTATGTACCCCCTATGACAATTGGTGTACACCTAGGGGTATTCTCTCGCACCTCCTCTTTCACTACATCCATTAACCTCCTCTTTGGTCTTCCTCTAGGCCTCCTGCCTGGCAGTTCAAAACTCAGCATCCTTCTACCAATATATTCACTATCTCTCCTCTGGACATGTCCGAACCATCTCAGTCTGGCCTCTCTGACTTTATCTCCAAAACCTCTAACATGTGCTGTCCCTCTGANGCATCCTTCTACCAATATATTCACTATCTCTCCTCTGGACATGTCCGAACCATCTCAGTCTGGCCTCTCTGACTTTATCTCCAAAACCTCTAACATGTGCTGTCCCTCTGATGTGCTCATTCCTGATCCTGTCCATCCTGGTCACACCCAAAGAGAACCTCAGCATCTTCATCTCTGCTACCTCCAGCTCTGCCTTTTGTCTTTTCCTCAGAGGCACTGTCTCTAGACCAAACAACATTGCTGGTCTCACCACAGTTTTGCACACCTTTCCTTCATTTCAGCTGAAATTCTTCTATCACACATCACACCTGACACTTTTTTCACCCATTCCAGCCTGCCTGCACACACTTCTTCACCTCTTTTCCGCACTCTCCATTGCTCTGGACTGTTGACCCTAAGTACTTAAAATCCTGTGTCCCACTTCACTTGTTTGCCTGGCAGAATTGATAGGGCTCAATCATCACTGCCCCAATAAAACAATGGACATGAAAGCCACACTCATGGTCTGTATTACTTGTTATCATGGTTAATTGGTTCTACACCCAATTGTGATAAGTGAATTTCCTTCTAAATTAAACATTTTCATAGTTAGAACCTAGAAAACCTGTGTAAAACCACCGTTTTTACAAAAGACTCCTCTAGACATGAAATAACACCCCTATAGTCACCTTTACACTTGTATTGCCTAATACAGTAGAGATTAAAGACACACATAAGCCATTTACACTGTACAAATAATTTTTGTATGATTTTTTTTTTCTAGTAGGCTTCAATCACCAAAATTGCTTTGTTTATATTTTGTGGACACATAAAGGTTTGGGACAAGCGGCATAGAAAAAGGATGGATGGACATAATAGCTTGTGCCACTTCTGTAGCCAGGCAGAAAACACCTTTTCCCCTTTGAATCGCACCTTTTTCCGTTCTTAATTCAGGGGAAAGGCCCCATCTGCCCCACACATCAGAGAAAGGACAGGGAGAGAGGGCAGACACATTGTTGCAAAAGTCGCACTTATATGATGATTCATGAGACAAGTTGAAACAAAACAATTTTGAAGCATAAGCTTTTTTGTTCTACTTTCCCCAAATGCAAAATGGCTAGATGACTGGGATGTAGATGAAGACAGTCGCTCTGTTCAGTCTTTTTTTTAAAGAATATTTTAACGCCATCGGATCTCATTGTGTGTTTGTGTTGTACGTGTGTCGTCACTTCTTAATTGCTGCTCGCAGCCTCCAGCCTGCCTCGCACTTTGCGCAAACGTGCGCTGGTGATGACACAAGCCAGATTTCCTTACTCAAGCTGTCTGCCGCTCGCTCCTTGTCGTCGCGCTACTCCTCCTCTCTGCCTCTGCTACTTCCTCCCGCCTCTTTGAAGCCCGCGGGATGATGATGATGACATCCGCCGTAATCGCTGCACGCCGAGCTCTCTTGACATGACACGCGATTGAGAAAGGCTTTTGGAGCGCGTTCCTGGGTTTCATGCTAGCGTGCATCCCTTCTGACAAGCGCAAAGGGTCGTCCTACAACCTGGTGTGTGTGATTGACAGGCCTGTTGACAGGAGTGCAGGCTCATGTCTTGGCTTCATGTTGGCTTTTCCTGACTGGATCCTGGGTCATCTGCTTTTTGTTCGGGGTTGGTAGGGTACATTTGCATCTGGTAAATAAAAGGAAGTTTTACACAAGCATCTTTAGAAGAGGAACAGAGCTGTGACAGTACAACCTTAAGGCAGTGGTTCTCATATAGTGGGGCTGGGGGCGCAATGAACTGTCACTGAGCAGGGAGTACTTTCAATATTAGTGTAAACCTGCTAATATGTCCAAATTTATTATACCCAACATGCCATTTGTCAAATGGCATTTGACTCTTGAATACACTTCACAGCTCTCCATTTTGTTGCATTTTCCTGGTGTCAGTTTCAAATTCAGTTTGTACAGATAAATACATATTATCCGTTTCAGTTTATCATCAATCATAGTATTTTAAATGGGGGGGGGGGGTCACAACTACAATTCTGGCCCCTAGGGGAGGCGTGACAGAAAATAACTGAGAACCACTGCATTAAGCGCACAGATTTCTTTTCCGGCAGCATGAAAGCGCTTTTTAAAATCCCCTTTTTTGATGTACGGTAATTCCCAGACTTCCCAACTGTGATAAGTGACTTTCTGCAGTGTGATTCTTTCTCTATAAATTGAATATTTACATAGTTAGAGCATTGAAAGCCTGTTTCAACCTTCTAAATACGTTTTTTTTAACAGTATTAGAGCCCTCTAGACATGAAATAATATTGAAAAAACACTCGTAATACCCAATATAGTTGAGATAATAAGAAAAATAATACATATAAACTCACATGTAGCATTGGAAGAGTTTGTTGGTGCTCCTTGGCCTCCGGTTTCTGAATGCCTTTTATTTGTATTTTAGTTCATTTTGCCTCGTCATTTTCTATGCTTGAAAATGCTTAGTTTAGGCCAAAAATACATAAAATTAGGTTAAATATGTATATTTTGGATGAATTATAGGCTGTAGTCAACCACGAAAGAGCATGATATTGTAAAACATCAGAATTTGAAGGACGATGTGGCGAGGGACGACTGTATTTATGCAAAAGAGGAGTTTCAGCTTTGCTAGTCACGGCATCAGCGTAGACAAGCGCTAATATTGTTAAATGTTACGTTTACCACCTGTCAACCGTTTTCAATGAAAAACATGAAAACTGTTGGAATTTTTTCTAAATGACTGCGTTTTCACTTCATAACGGTGTTGACATGTAAAGAACATTTTTCTATGTTTCTGTTTTTGAATAATAACAAACTATGACATTAGCGATGGGCCTGTGACAAAATGTTATTGCTCAACCATCAGGGAATATTGTCAGAGTTGCTCTCTCAATGTTCTCAGCTTATGTTTTCATGTCACACTGATGGCTTAGTTTGGGCTCAGTGGCTAGCGTGCCTCTGTTGGTCGCAGCCAAAAAGTGCATTACTGTCCTTAGTGTCAACCATTCCATTCTACGACAAGTATTAGGGCCACATAAAAAGAGGAGAAGCAAGAGGAAAGTTTGCTCTATTTTTGGGACACGAAAATATCTGTTTGTTGTTTAATTATTATTATTCTTTCATATTGCATTAATACTATAAAATAGTCATTAACATTATACAATATTAATATAATATAAAATGAATATTATCTGCGATTGACTGGCGACCAGTACAGGGTGTACCCTGCCCCTTGTTCGAAGCCAGCTGGGATAGGCGCCAGCATTAGTGATGTGTTCGCGAACAAATAGGTTCTAACAGACGGCTATTGTGTGTTTTTTACATGATCATTTCTTTTTACAAAACACACATAATTTGGTAATAAACTGGAGAGACAACCAAAAAAATCAGAGGAGCCACTGGGGAGGCGAAAGAGCCTTTTTGTCACGATTAGGCTTGAGCATTGCGGCGATGACCCCAGGATGCGCGAGACTCGTACCCAAAAGCAGTTCAAGAAAGTGTTTTAATAATGCAGTGCAGCGGCAGAAATCTCTAAACAAAAAAGAAGAACCCTAACCAGAAAGCAGTAGACATGGAAGAACAGTCCTTCACCAACAGCAAACAGATGACAGTGCTCCAACACAGACAGAAGTCACTGGCTCAAATATATAATGACATGAAAGGAGGTGCAGGTGTGCAGGAGCAGAAAAGTAAAGGTGGATGACAGAATGGAAACAAACAGGAAGTGACTACAAAATTAAAAGGCATGAAACAGGGACAGGCACATTGGCCACACAGTCAGGAGATCTGGAAGACCTGGGTTCAAATCTCCGTTGGGCATCTCTGTGTGGAGTTTGCATGTTCTCCCCGTGCGTGCGTGGGTTTTCCCCGGGTACTCCGGTTTCCTCCCACATTCCAAAAACATGCATGTCAGGTTAATTGGTGACTCTAAATTGTCCATAAGTATGAATGTGAGTGTGAGTGTTATGTGCCCTGCGATTGACTGGCGACCAGTCCAGGGTGTACCCCGCCTCTCGCCCAAAGTCTGCTGGGATAGGCTCCAGCATCCCCGTGACCCTAATGAGGATAAGCGGTATAGAAAATGAATGAATGAATGAAACAGGGACAAAGGCATAATAATGGAAACTAAACAGACTGACACGCAAACTAAAACCCATAGTGTGACACTTTTTTGTGTACAGAATCAAAAGAACCCATCACTATCCAGCATGACCCTGCGACCCTAATGAGGATAAGCGGCATGGAAAATGGATAGATGGATAATTTATATGATGCGATATGATATTATTCTCCTAAATTTACAATTTTACTCTTTTTATGTGGCCCTGATACTAAGTCGTATGGTTCAGATGCCCATCCCCAGTTTTCATCTGTTATACTAATATTTGTTGCTTTTTGCCTTTCTACAGTAAAGTAGTAGGGTGGTGTTTTTTTGACTACTGACGTCGACTTGAAATAGATAGGCTTGAAAAACTGCTTTCACACTGCTTCGTACGGGAAATTTGGCCAAACATGTTTATGGGATTTTTTTGATCAGATTGAAAATATGTAATGACTCATCGCCCTGAATGTTTTTGGATGGGAGCCATTTTACTGTAGAGATGGCTGAATGACTTTCATATCATTTTAATGTAATTTCTTAATCGTAAATTAAAATAAATAATCGTAATTATGTAAATAATCGAATTTTGAAATGAACGTTAACAATAAGACACATTGCGAATAAAGAATGGGGGGATTATTGTTGCTCGTTGTTTATTCCTTCTTGCAGTCCAAAAACAATAAGAAATTGTTGTGGCTAGCGTAGCAACAAGCTAGCCGTGGCATGTTTTCAACACAATCCGTGCTAATATTGGCAGTCTTCGGGCCACAGCAAGCAGGTAACATGATAGTGCACTTGAGATAAGTGAAAAATGCCGAGAGGAGACAAAGTACCGGGAGGAGAAACTCACCCGGCGAGTTTTCCCTTTTTTCACCGTCTCCCTTTTCTTGCTCTGCAACAATTTTGCTCGGCTGATTCATTCATGAGTAGCAGGAACAGGCTGTGCCCATTCTGTTCCAGGGATCGTCGTATCGACCGCACCGTCCGGCAATGCCAGTCATCTCCCCCCCACACCCATGCCTTGCTGCGTTTATGTAACAGGCGACTATTTTAAACTTCCCAAAGTGGTGGCCGTGCATGAAGACATGTTTTCATGCACGTAATATGGACAACAGCTCCGATCACACGCTGACACTGCATGTGCTGCAGCGTGTAACAGTGATTGTGACCTATTTGACACTCCAGTCAGTCGGGGCAGTCCTCTTGTTTCTCGGCAACTAATTGAGCTGTACTCAGGTGTTGGTTGCACCCTCTGAGAATGACTGTCTTGTCTGTTTTTATGTTAGGCTTAAGTGCTGACATCTGCGCAAACAAAATGTTAGTAGGACATAAAATGATTCCACAGGGAAATTAATACATGTCAGAGAAAGGTGCTTTCCGCACCGGTGTCTTGATAAATTCTTAGGAAATTTGTTCTAAAGTTAAACTCACATTGTCATTTTAGCGATTTAGTGACCGTGACATGTCAAGGAAAAACATCCCAAAGTGCAAAGACTTGACACTATTAGCGTATGGGCAACTGTGCACCCTCGTCAAGAGAATATACAGGTGGTCTCTGGGGTGTGTTACACGATACATGGCCATCCGACAACTAAAAAACTCCAATTAATTAAAAACGCAAAAGTTTGCATATTGAATATCACAGATTTTGTTAGGCTAAAGTGAATATATATTTTTCACTGCTAACATCTTGGCCATACTAAATACAACAAACAATTAAATATTATAGTATACACTTCACAGCCTCACTCTGTCGTGATTTTAAAAAAAAAAATACAGTTTTGTGGTTGAATATATGGCCTCTTATTGGTAAAAATGTGCACATTTAAGCTAAAGTTACATGTTTTGCTGAAATCAAACATTTTCAAGCATAAAAATTACTAAATGAACTAAAAGGCAAATATAAGGCATTCAAAAACCACTTTCAATGAGGTTGTTGAAATGTAGTATTCCACACTGGTTGCTAGGTGTCAACGGGGTTACTATAATGTTTTATCAGACTTTATCGCTAGAGCAACAGGCTTTTATTGCAGGGTTGAATTATGTCACAACAGGTAAAATAATCCTTAATAAAAACACAGGCTCCTTTTGTGGCCATTACCCACGCAAAGCTGAAACATAACTCTGAACACCTGACGTCAGTTCCTGTCCCTTTTCAGGTCCCTTTTCAGGTCCCCTAGGGAACACATGAATTCAGTCATTCAGTCAAGAAGTCATATTTATGTCATTGCTTATTTGCTTGATTTTTCCTACATTGTTGTACAATTGTTTGGCTTTTACTATCATAAAAAATGGAATAACGGATATTTATGTGACACCGATTACTGGTCATTTTCTCAATTTGTTGTTTGGCAATAGAGTTTCTGCTTAACCATTGAAAACTAATTTGCTACCCCATGGCCTGACATGCACATTACAAGGTTTTCGCTCATGTTTTTCAGGCTTCTCTACAGTAGAGCACGGTTGTTGTGGCAACCTTGCAATGTGTACGCAAAGAAGAACGTTTCCTGTTTTGTCGTGTAAATGTATGTTTGGGCACCAGATGCTTGCGGGTGGCAAATCTTCGTTTAGTTTTGGGAAAGATTATGGATCAGGTCGCCTTTTGGCAGTCAAACAACCCAAGTGAAACCATAACATGCTTTCAAGCTGAATTGTGGAATTGAAAGAGACTATTCAGCTAGAAAGACCAGCTAGTTGCTTAAAACCGGCTTATCCTACAGATAGAGTATGTCTACCCTATAGATATGTATCTGTAGCCATGACTGAATACAATGATTACACCACCTGCTAGAATGGCACAGGATTGCGGCTCCTTTTCTATGGCGTCATCAACTGGTCAATCATCTATATATACAGTATATAATTATGTTATATTTTTAGGAGGATCTTGAAAAAATTAGGATAGGATTGACAATTACATATTCTGGTCTTTTGGAACACAAACATCAGTCTCGTAATATGTATTGTTTACCAGGCATCTAAGCCACACAGTTCGCACATACAGTACAATGAATTTCATGTGTTAAAATTTGACTTCTCAAAAAAAAACAAAAAAAACCCCACTTTATTTATGGAATATTAAGACTTTTTTTATTGGTCTTTTTCTTGCTACTAGACTGTTTTTTTTTTTTTCAACAATGGGACTTTTTTTCTTGAAAATATTCTTTTCTTGAAAGTTTTTTTTAATTGAAATTTTTCTTCAATATGTGACTTTTTTCTCAAATATATGCTACTGTTTTTTTGGAAAATACACTACTTTTTTCTTTAAAAAATATATTTTTTTAATATTCTACTTTCTTAAAAATACGAACATTTTTAAAATATACTACTTATTTCTGGAAAATATACTTTAAAAATTACACCTTTTTTCTGCAAACATTTTTTTCCTCAAAAATACACTATTTACTATACTATTAATTAAATGAAAATTGTTTTTCTCAAAAATATATCATTTTTTCTCCAAAAACTTGTTCCCCTCATATTTTTGTTAATAATCTGATGTGTCTTTTAAGTGTAAGTAATACTCCTTTTTAATATGGGAAAATTATAATATAAAATATACAATTTTCTTTCTAGCAAATGTACAACTTTTTTCTCAAACAGCTTTTTTTTTCCATGAACAATTTTTTCCCTTCAAACATTATGGAGTGAAAATGTACATCCATCCTTTGTCCTCATAGTATAATATCCATCCTTACATCCATTTTCTTCCGGTTATCTGAGGTCGGGTCGCAGGGGCATCAGCCTAAAAATAACTCTGAACTCTTCAGTCAGAAAAAACCTCCACGAATGCCAAACCACCCTAAGTATGACCATAATTGTACATGTTCTTTCTTGCCTGGAAGCACCACCCATCTGCTGTAATGTGAATGAGTAGTTTTCGCTGACAATCTGAATTGATAACAAACTTATGACTTCAACAGCCACTATTTTTTGAAGAGCTTTATAAGTATTGTTTTAGCAGCACAAAAGTTTCACTGTTGTGTTAAATCATATGGGGACCAGCCTCGTCATTGGTTCATCTCTCACTAGTCTCGCCTCCTATTGTAGGGACTGTGGCGTGTGATTGGCTGGAGTGTAACCCAAAAGCAAGGTGGCCTGATGGCTTTGGTTTATGAATATTCATGCACACGCCCCTGCACCTCTCGCTGCATGCATGTGTCATGGCTGCAGAATGTGGACTGTGTGGTGATGTCATCCATAGAGCAGGGATATTTTACACTTTTGGAACTTTAGACCAAAACAAAAGGGTTGTTCGTGGGTAGAGACAATTTTGCGCCTGGTCGTCACTTTTGGAGCCCTTCCCTGTTATTCACTGGTATGCTTGTGAGGGGCTGCTATTCACGGGCAACACAGATCCTCTGACAGCTAAAGTTGAAGAACCGGACAAACACGCATTGCAACACCCCTCTATTTAAAGCTTTGGAGAGAGTCAACAGCTACAGACGCAGCAACTTTCAAGCGACGGGTGACCAAGCAAGCCACGGAGTCACCACACAGACCACGGACACTTTTCAGAAGTTCATCGGGAAGGAAACTAAATCCAATATGATGCGACATCTCCCCGAGACTCCCAACCCGAAGAACTCTCTTTTCAACGCCATGAACAGCTTCATCGGCGCGGTGAACAACATGGACCAGACCGTCATGGTGCCCAGCCTGCTGCGGGACGTGCCTCTGGGTGAGGATGCCGAGCTGGGCTGCCCCAAGCAGCCGGATGTGGACGAGGCGGACATGTATAGCTACTACCAGCTGCTCAAGTCCATCCGGCGGGACATCGAGTGGGGAGTGAGGGTCTCCCCAGCCCTGGCCACGACACCGGTCAGGTTCACCCGTTCGAACTCCATTGCCTCTACCGCCTCCTTTTCCTCCTCCTTGTCCGCCTCCTCTGAGGAAGACGAAGAGGACGAGGAAGATCTGCAGAAGCAGTTCCAGTACCACCTAGCTGGGCTTCAGGGGGTGCTGAGCAAGCTGACCCTGCAGGCCAACACCCTCACCAGGCGCTACAAGCAGGAGATTGGTCTCTAAAATAGTCATCCAAAATGCTGTTATCTGAAGGACACTGCATGTGTTGTAAGATGTGTTGACACTGAATGCTGACTATTTTTTGCACTCACAAGGCATTCTGCGTGATACGCAGGTGAAACATATTTAAATCGTATTTTTATTTAACACATAATTTATTACCTCAGGCGTTTGTTTGTGACATTAAACTAGAGATGTGGATGTTTAGGAATGATCCACTGAAGACAAGGTGCATCCTTTGTGTTTGTATGAGCACGCAACTACTCCCATTCATAACTTTATTGAAAAAGACAGAACAGGAAAGAAGGAAGGAGGCGGTTGCTTCATGAAATAAGCTGCCGGTGATCTCATGTTCCACTTGAGCTGGTCAATGATTGGAATGAACTTGATTGTTCTGCTGGGGAATGATGATGAATTCCGAGAGATCACTTTTTAATTATATGTGCCTTAAGTGCTTTTCTTTGCACCACTTTTTCTACTGAATTTATTAAGGAAATAAAACTTTTTATATGAGCGCATTTTATTTGTGTTGACTTTTCTTTTCATACAAGATATCAGGCCTTGAAATTTCAGCAACTATCCATCCATCTATCTATCCATTTTCTTCCGCTTATCCGAGGTCGGGTCGCGGGGGCAGCAGCCTAAGCAGGAAAGCCCAGACGTCCCTCTCCTCGGCCACTTTGTCCAGCTCTTCCAGGCAGATGCCGAGGCGTTCCCAGGCCAGCTGAAAGACATAGTCTGTCCAGCGTGTCCTGGGTCTTCATCGAGGCCTCCTATCGGTTGGACGTGCCCTGAACACCTCCCCAGGGAGGCGTCCGGGAGGCATCCTAACCAGATGCCCGAGCCACCTCATCTGACTCCTCTCAACGCGGAGGAGCAGCGGTTCTACTCCGAGTCTCTCCCGGATGACAGTGCTTCTCACCCTATCTCTAAGGGAGAGCCCAGCCACCCTGCAGAGAAAACTCATTTCGGCCGCTTGTACCCGCGATCTTGTCCTGTCGGTCACTACCCAAAGCTCATGACCATGGGGAGGGTAGGAACGTAGATCGACCGATAAATTCATCGGTCGATCATAAATTCATAAATTCATCAAATAAATTTCAGCAACCATTTCATCATAATTTCTCAAGGCACAATACAATAGAAAGTAAACCTATATATATACAGTCTAGCATGTTGGTAGTAGTGTCCATGAGTGCTGACTGCACTGGTGGACAAAGGTTCCTTAAGCTGAAAAGGAATTCCAACATGTACTGTGACATTGTGAAGCAGGCATGAGTGCCCTTAAATGAATCTCAGCTCCCCCGGTGCTGGCAGAACTCGTGCAGCCCCAGACCATAATGCTACCGCCACCACAATTGAGCTCCTTTTCTTGTTTCACCTGTGATGCCAAATAAGTTTACCTTGAAGTAAGTCAACTCATGACTCCCTTCTTTTTACACTTCTTACACTTAAAACAACATATTAATACAGCTGCACTTACAGTAGCTGCCCTTTATGCGTGTAATGATAGTTAAGAGCGTTAAAGTGTAAAGGTGTTGCCAATCAAAGCTAGCGTATTTTATTGTGTAACATTTTACACAGGTGGTTCACTTCTTTTTACACCTGTGAGACAGTTACTGTTACTTATGAAAGATGTCTGAATAACAGTTTTATAAAGAATCGTCGGGATGCCCCAATCAAGTTAAGTATAAGTATAAACAAAACAGAATGCCAACCAAGTCAAGATCATGTTTGTGGTTGTTGTTGTTGTTTTGGAGTGCTGCTTTAGCTACTTTACGTCCCTTCAGTTTTGAAATCCAGGTGGTCCTTGGTTTAAGACAGTGCGCGTTACATGCACTGTAAAAAAATGCTGTAAACTTGAAGCAGGATTTCAACATTATTTAACTGTTATTTTTTAAAGCAGTAATTTACTACTGTAATAAACAAATTCGGCTCCATTCGCAGTGTTTGTCTTTAACAGAATGATAACATACAGTTGTTCCTGTGTAGCTCGCCTTGCTACTCCCTCATTCTATTTGATTGGAACATCAATACCCATGAACGCTCCAAGATTAAACACTCTTAATGCACAATATAATCATCAAATTTATTTGTTCATATGATGCACACAACTTCATGCTTTGTCTCCTTTCTGCTCAGGTCTCCTTGCGCCATGAAGCGTTCAGGCGCACTTATAATTGTGAGTTTTAGGTACTAATTGTTTTTTATTTTTATTTACATACCCCCTATGATACCTGGTGTTTGTTGTTCGGTATGATCAGAAACAAGATATGGAAGAACTGATTACATTTTGGGGGTGATCCAGATCATTGTCTGGATCCAGAAACATTTTAAAGGATTCTTTAACATTGTAAAATAAAATATCATAAACTAATCCAGATAATGGAATAATGCCGGATACTATGATCCAGAATATGAAAAAATAGGAAACCTTTGGAATTTTTATTAGAAGAAGAGATTTTATGTCTGAGTAAATAATTTCACACAATCAGTATTGAAAAAAAATATACATTGGGAGAAAATATTTACCTTACATGACTATTGCATTCAAATATTATTTTATTACTATCGTCTGAAAAGCAAATAAGACTGTGTAATGATTTTATGATTTTATGTCTCGGTAAAGTAAAAGAAAGAAAATAAATATGTTCTTTACATTTGTGTATATGTTGTGTGTTTGTCAGCAATATAAAATTATTTTTAAAATGTAGGATTTTTTTTTTTGTGTGAATCACTATGTGGGTCTGCGCTTTTCCAGTTTGGGGAGTTATTTTTATTATTAGTTTGGTGTAAAGTTTGTGATGTTTTCAATGTGTTTGTATTTGCTTACTGCTCACCTGCTGTTAGATTTTGGCGGGAAATGCAACCAAAAGCAGTACGGTACAACATTTAAAAATATATATAATCGCCGTTAGTACACCAGTATGATTGTCCATAGTAGGACAGTACAGTACAGTGTGTGTGACTTACTTAATTTACATCACAATCTAGGTACGGAACTCATAACCCGAGGACCACGTGTCTTAATCAATTGTAATGACAGCCATGCTAAGATGTTTTCTTTTTGTATCCACATTAATTTGCCAGTTCATGTTTGTCTTCCTTCTAGTGGCAATATATGTTTTTATTACACTGATTGTAGTGTGCTGACAGCCTAAAATAGATGTGGGTGCTTTCCTCATCTTTTTTCATCGTGGTGATAATTAGCTATGGCAAAACGTGCTCAACTGGATGGGTGAACTCTAAATTGTTTATGCAATGTTAACTGTCACTTTAAGTTCACATGGCAACACCTTGTCACTTTTTGCTTTGCTTAATTCCCCTTTTGAGGTGTCATGATGTGGTCTGTATGGATATATCATTCTGCTTATGTGTCCCCGCATTTGACCTCTCTCCTCGCCGGTTTAATCAGGCCAGTTTTGTCCAATCGACTCCCTGCCATCCCTTGTGTTCTCCCACCTGTGTCTTTGTTGTACCATTAGATCTGTTGTATGTAGTTAATTGCCTTCTTTCAATCATTGTCACAACATGTGAGTTCGATTGTTCACGTTGTCATTGTCTGCTGTGCTAACCCCGGCAATCTTCTCCTTATCCGAAGCAGCTTTTATTTCCACCCCAAATGCACACGGGTTTTCTGGATACCCTGTTTGTGACATTTCAACATTCAGCAACCCAAATAGTCATACAATAAGACGTCACCCTGTTGCACTGTAGTTGAGCTCATTTAATGCAGTGGTGTCCAAATTGCAGTCCTGGGGCCATTTGTGGCCCGCAGCTTGTTTTATGTACAGTGGAACCTTGGTTAGGATCATTAATTCATTCCAGAAGATCCGACTCTAAACAAAACCGACGCTAACCGAATCCAACTTTTCTGGAAGAAATCATGTACAGTCGTCCCTCATTTATCGCGATTAATTAGTTCCAGACTTGACGATGGTAGAAATTATTTGAAAAAAAAAAGACATATTAGATCTAAATAAGTAGGGCTGTCAAGAGTAGCGTGTTTATGGCAGTAACTAATTTATTTAATGAATTACATAAAATTTTCTAGCGTGATTAACGCATAGGCATCATGGCAAGCCATGCCTCTCTGCTATGGCGGCGGCACAGTGTAGCTCCCTACAGAGTCCCACAGAGTCTGACGCTCCTTTATAGCTTTTTTCTGACCTGAACACATCAACGGCAGCGCATTTCCAACACCATACTGTATGTGTTGCTCCAACTCTCACACTCTCTAGTCTGTTTAGCCTCGGAATGGGACTTCTTCGTTGTCACTACCACGAGATGCGTTCAGGGACACTCTGAGCATCACACATGTGCAGAAAATAGTTTTACATGCAGAAAACAATTTGAATTGCATATAAATTAAAGAATAAAAGAGACAAATGAACATTTAAGGTTACTAGTTAGTGTTTTTCACCTCAATAACCCAAAATGGAGCCAAAGAAAGTTGCAAGCGCCAGCATTTGATAAAGACTGTGAGAAACACTACTGAATTGAACAAATATGACAAAACGGAAAGGTGGTGTTAAAGAGGAAGGGGTTGATCTTGGTCTTTGGGAACAGTCATATCTTTGAATAAGGTAAGAAGTAACCTTAAATGTTCTATTATCATTTCAATTCAAAATTTACGTGCATTTAGAATTGTTTTATGCATGTAAAACTATAATTGTAAAACTATAAAAACATGTTTTGTGAGTCTTGACATGACTTTTGAGAGTCAAACGCTGATAGCATAAAATTTGGTCGTAACTTTTCTACTTTACCAGGAAAACACGCTTACAGGGGCGAATGCTAACCGAGGTTCCACTGTAATGACCGCAGCAGAGATACGATGACCAGAACGTGATGATGACGTCAACATGAACTACAAGTACACACATCTCTGTCCTGTCTCCTCAGTATAAAACGGCAAGGGTTAATATGTTAATATTAATAATACAAAAATGTACACAGCGTGAAGAGACTCGCCTCCTAGGCATATGCGGTAATTGTCCTCTGCATGGTCGTCACCTCAAGTGTCCTCGGATTTAAGGGTGAGTACACCATTTGTTGTTTGTACTCTTATTTATAGTGGCTAGCTCCTTCTGTACTTCCTTAAACGCTACTCCTCAATGTCTTCAATGGGTGAGCAGTTTATATTCATTTTAGTTGTTATCTACCACTTATTTTCTTTGTACACTTGTATGACAGTTAAGTTACTATAAGTGAGCTGCTAGCGCTAGGCGCTAACTAGCTTGCCGATCGGCTAGTTGTGTTTTCAAATGCGTCTTAGTCTTCTTTATTTTTTCTATTAACTGGAAAAGATTTGTGTTATTACCTTTTTATCTCTATATGAAGATAACTCCTCCATCTTGGTAGTCAAATTAAATGATTCAATGAGCAGAGCATATAAATATCTTGCATTTGAGATTCTGCCAAACAGCTGGTGCTCCAGTAAAAAAAAAAAAAAAAGCTGTCTTCTCCTCTCTATGTATGCAGTGACCAGCACCAGCTCACGCACGCCCCCGCCCCTTCAGGATGAAGCGAGTACTGCAAGCACTTCCTCTGACATTTCTCTGTATTTTCATGTTTGATTAGCAAGAATAATTTACATCAAAGACAATACATAGATTTCAGAAAGTCATGATGTATAATAAATATTTTAATATTGGCGACATGCTGACAAACACAGAAAGAAAAGATGCTTTTGCAACCTCTTTTTGTATTTCATCAGGAATTGTGCAAAGTCAAAAAAAAATAAAAAATTTAAACATTTTTAAAGTTTTAATTAATAATTTTTAGAAAATAAATGTATACAGTTCAACTGACAAATATTGATATTTTTGTTATCTATTGATTTTTTATTTTTCATCATGACAGGCTATATCCTCACCTGCCTCCCCGACTCCAAGTCGCCGCCAATTGGTAGTGTGTTTTAGCAATGTGCTGTTCGACATATGTGGTTAACTTCTTTTTACACTTGCATAACAGTTAATGAGATGTGTGAATCACAGCCATTTTTCATCACATGCTACTCAACATTTACAGGGTGTTTTATTGTTAAATGGCATAGAAAATGGATGGATGTCAAGCTTATTTTTACACTTGAAAAAAATCTACATCTAGGGTTTGTAAAGTTAATTGTCTTTACCTGTGCACTGTGTTTGACATTTTGACACGTGGTAACAGTTGGGGAGTGTTTCTTTCTGACACACTGAGACGTGCTGTTAAACTGAAAGAGGACACAAAGGGTGCAGCTTAGGTTCTATTGTGCTGCACCATAAAATGCAGCCGTTGCCAAGCGGCCTCAAATGCAACACAACAAACAATGAGCGCGGCGCATGCAAACAAGTCTAAAGAAGTCTAAAACCCCTAAAAATTGACATTTGGAGCATAGTGATGTCGACGCGAGAGCAACAGCCCTCCAGACATTTCCAACAGACACACCCTGACATTTCATTCTTCTTTGCGCTGATTGTGGATGTTTTTTTCACAGATGCCACAGTGGCGGTCCGAATTTGGGACAAAGGTCACACGCCTTGCTGCATTTGGGTGTAAAAGAGCTTCATCTGAAAATAACACCGGGATGAAGTTAGGGGAGAGGGGATTTCACAAAAAGGCACTATTAAAAATGTTATTAAATATTATTATTATTATTATTAAATATTAAAAAATATTAATATTATATTAACGAAATTGCACTGCGTGCTTCTGCTGCCTAGGTGTAATATAAGTCATTATGAGTATCGGCGAAAAACATAAAAGCTTTACAGCAGTTTAGGCGTAACTATACGCTTTTTCGGCGTGTTTTCTATTTTGACTTTCTCGCTCGCCGTACAACCGGAAGTGGCAGGCATCAGAAAACCCCCAAACAAACCCAAGCAGAATTATTAGGGCAATAATCGCAGCGAATTGAAATGGAAAGTGAAAATGTAAAGCCCGGCACTAACGACTCACGCTGTATATTTTTTAACACCGATTCAGAGGACCACAGATGCGTAAGTAGCTCACGTCGGTACACTTTGACAGTTTGCCTGTTAGCAACATGGCGCTACTGCTAGCACTCACAATTGTCCCTAATTAATCCTCAGTTGTCCAAGTAAGAGAGCTCGCGTGTCGGCCCATGTAAAACGTGCCACTAAAGCTAGCATCACAAGTTAGAAGCCACCGATGCTAACATTAGCCTCCCAGCAAAAACAAACCAGTAGCTTCATCGTGTGGCGCCGGCTTCACTGGCAATACGTTTTCCCCTTCTGGGCTCGATCGACTTTATTTGTATTGGCAGGAAAAGAGTTTGGAAAGCGCTCATATGTTCTCATCTTCTCGGAAAGATAAAGGAAGCCAACTCGGTTGTGTATTGGAATGAGGGGAAACGTGAGGACACGATGCTGGGAGCATTAATACACACGCTGCTTCGTTTGTCCACAGTGGCAAATAACTTTCAGGTTATCTGCAAAATACAAAGTCCTCGCTTGGAGGGAGTAAACAAACGTGAACAAATGTCTCAGGAGCTCCATGCAGCTGTGTGCCAGGTAATGACCAGGTAAAACAGGTCCCTACCTTTAAATGGGAATGTGTCCGCATTTTTAAATATGTCAAATCAAGTCTGTTATCAATTCTATCGGATAAAACATGACGTGAACTTGAATTTGATTCACCCATTCACTTCTCTACCCCAAGCATTAAAGCTGTTAAAGCACATTTCATACCGGGGAATAGTGCCTTTGGTTCCCATTGCTCTAACATTGAGTGTAGACAAAATTGGACTACAAAATATGTAATAACTTAGACTGTGGTATTTGTTTTAAAAGCTTTTTGATCATCAAAAAAGTTTCATAATTGTCATGTAGGCCTGACACTAGTGGTGCAGCAGAACAATGTATTTGTTTGACCTGATATCCCATGAAAAGGTACATTCTCAGGGACTTCCCAGCACAGTGTCAGATTTTACCCGTTGCTTAGATACGAGGATTGTAACATTCCTAACTTAAAGAGTTTGGCGAGCGAGTTTACAGTCTGTATTATATCAACAAAAATGAAATTCATATTGCTTCTGAATGTTTTTAGTTACTTATTTACTCAACTGCAGACTGTACTGGATATTGACAGAGGGTGTCCTATTATTTTTTTGTACAAGATAATTTCTATAATAACATGTGGAATCCTGCTAAAAATGCTTATGTTTGACACACAGGTTGCTTTTTTCGCCCTCAAAACCCTACTGTTAGCTGGATGATTATGTTCTCCTCTGATTTCTGATCAACATTTACAATAAAAGTGCCTGTTATTATTATTCAGATCCAGAAACCAACCCTTCTTTCCTCATTTGCCATTATCCACTCTTGACACAATCTAGATTCAAGTTCTACATATGCCTCACACACTTAAATGCATTTAAGGTATTGCTCACCACTAATGAGTGATTATGTAAGATGAGTGAACAGATGAACAATAGTGTTGCCTTTAGAATGGTGGTCAGGCTAGCAAGAAAAGGTGTTCTCCAAGCTGCGTCAACATAATCCACACTGCTTGCATGTTGTAATTCCAGTAAGAATACTATATTAATTTGTGTTCACCTCACTGAAAATTTTGAGGCTGGATTGAGTGTTGAAGCTAGTGCTTCGGTAGCCAAACACATTTTAGTCTCACAACTGAGCACACAACTATGGTACCTGACTTCTGAACAGAGTGCGAAATCTCAACACTCAGCGAAGAACCATTACCAGTGAAAGCATGAAGCATATGTAAAAATTATAGACCTTGTGCTGTTACATGAAATCTGTAGATTTTACAGAAAATACTTTATGCACACATTATTACCAACTTCTGGTGAATAAAATGTGTTTTCGGTGGAAAAAAAATGCCAATTTGGGAGGAAAAAACACTAAACATAATTTGTTGGGCCGTAATGCTGAATCGCGAATTTGCAAGGATCCACAGTTTTTTTGTACTATTTACAGAAATATATAAAAAAGTATTATAAAATATAGTATATTCTTATTTTAAATTTGTTGGAGTACAGCTTTTCATTAAAATGTCCTTTTATTTTTTTCATGTTCATGTCAATGTTTAGCAGCAGGACTTTCCCTTTAAATTGCATTGTAAAGTACAGCTTTAAATATGCCTTGTGTTGTGTTTTGTGGTAAAATGTCTCTCGGGACACATGGTAGAATCAGTCAAAGAGAAGGGGATTACCCGACATCTATTTGATATAATGTGTATATTCAAGGGAAAACTTTATTTGTATGAATGCCTTTTTAATTAGGCTGTCAATCGATTAAAATTTTTGATCATAATAACATGTAACCACACTTTGTCCATGGTTAACTCATAACTAATCACTTTAATTGCAGGTACTTTATTTGTAGTTGCCATACTAATTGTAAATATTTGCAAATATTGTTTATCTTATATTCTATCTAGTACTTATTATATTATATATTATTCTAATTTTATTATATTATCATTAAAAAATGTAATATTATATATATTATTTTATTCATATTGCATTGCATATCTTGCATTGCATAGCTTTTCACGCCCCTGGTGACATTTCCAGGGCACTATTTGAGAAGCGCTGGTTTAAAGTGACACATGGTGGAATCATAGTTGTCATATTAAAGGTAAAAAAGCAATGCAGTGGAAACATCTCTTATTTGGGGCTCGGAGTGTATTAGAGCCGAGACAATATATCTTATTTCTGACAAATAACATTTTTTTCTTAACTTACCCTAGATTTATTTTTGCAGAGGTCAAAAACATTGTCTTGCGATAGAGTGCTAGCGGATATGTGCAAAAGGCCATGATGTCGTACAGGTGATTGTGCTGACACTCCTATTTTAAATGCAGCTATGCCACTGGCGCGTTGCATAAGTGGGCTGACATGCATATTTTTCATTCCCTTCATTCATTCCTTGGCTTGTGTGCTCGGAACATTCTTGCTTCCTTCCTTTGTAGCTATCAGATTAGTTTCGGCTTAATTTTTATGACATGTGAAAAAGTGCACTCTTATTGAAATTGATTCGCATTCTATGTACATCCTATGTACAACATCCTCCTCAGTTGCAACCTCAATGGTTGTGATCACAACAGCACGAGCTTGCGCACTTTATTTATAGTAAGAAACTCATAATAACTAATTGCCTCTCATTTCCAGGTGGTGATATTAACAGTAAAAAGAGCCACGGGAACTTTCTCTTTGGCCGGATGGTGAATATTACCTTAAATGACCTCTCATAGCCGATGATGATTATTATTGCTATTAGTGAAGTGTGACCCCTATTTTATATATGTTAATTAGCATAATTCATTGAGAAAATGCTTTTATGTGATTTGTTTTTTTGCAGTTTGCAATACATTCATTGGCCTCAAAAGAAGTACTGTCTGTATCAGAATTCTACCTCGATAAACATAATAATGCTTAGTTTCATTATTTTAACTAAGTTTATTTTTGTGGTTCTATTTTGCATAAGTATAGAACAGGGGTGTCCAAACTTTTTCCACCAAGGTCTGTGTACTGAATATTAAAGGATGCGGGTAGCTTCTTTTTTTAATATCTTTATGTATTTGTTATTCCAATCCATTTTCTTCCGCTTATTCGGGTCCGGGTCGCGGGGGCAGCAGTCTCAATAGGGATGTCCAGACTTCCCGGTCTCCGGCGACCTCTTCCAGCTCCACCGGGAGGACATCAAGGCGTTCCCAGGCCAGCTGTGAGACATAGTCCCTCCAGCGTGTCCTAGGTCTTCCCCGGGGCCTTCTCCCGGCTGGGCATGCCCGAAACACCTCACAAGGGAGGCGCCCGGGAGGCATCCGGACTAGATGCCCGAGCCACCTCAACTGGCTCCTCTCGATGTGAAGGAGCAGCGGCTCTACTCTAAGCTCTTCCCGGATGGCCGAGCTCCTCACCCTATCTCTTAGGGTGAGTCCAGCCACCCTACGGAGGAAACTCATTTCCGCTGCTTGTATCCGCGATCTCGTTCTTTCGGTCATGACCCATAACTCATGACCATAGGTGAGGGTGGGAACGTAGATCGATCAGTAAACAGAGAGCTTTGCCTTCCGGCTCAGCTCTCCTTCACCACGACGGTCCGGTACAGCGACCGCATTACTGCAGATGCTGCAACGATCCGTCTGTCGACCTCACGCTCTAACCGTCCCTCACTCGTGAACAAGACCCCAATATACTTGAACTCCTCCACCTAAGACAAAACCTCACTCCCAACCCGGAGGGTACAGTCCACCCGTTTCCGACTGAGAACTATGGCCTCGGATTTGGAGGTGCTGATTCTCATCTCAGAAGCTTCACACTCAGTTGCAAACCGCTCCAGTAAACGCTGAAGGTCACAGCCTGATGAGACCATAAGGACCACATCGTCTGCAAATAGCAGAGATGAGATCCTAAGGTCACCAAGCTGGACTCCCTCAACGCCTTGACAGCACCTAGAAATTCTGTCCATGAAGATTATGAACAGAATCGGTGACAAAGGGCAGCCTTGTAGGGGCCAACATTCACCGGAAACAAGCTCGACTTACTACTGGCAATGTGAACCAGGCTCCTGCTTTGATTGCACAATGACCGAATGGCACGTAGTAGCGGGCCACCAATCCCGTACTCCCGGAGCACCCCTCACAGGACACCGCGAGGGACACGGTCGAATGCCTTTTCCAAGTCTACAAAGCACATGTAGACCGGTTGGGCAAACTCCCACATACTCTCCAGTCCCCTTGCAAGGGTGTAGAGTTCGTCCAGTGTTCCGCGACCAGGACGAAAACCACATTGCAACTCCTGTAATCGAAGTTTGACTAACGGTCGTACCCTTCTCTCCAGCACCCTGCAGTAGACTTTCCCAGGGAGGCTGAGGAGTGTGATCCCCCTATAGTTGGAACACACCCTCCGGTCACTCTTTTTAAAAATGGGGACCACCACCGCGGTCTGCCAGTCCTGAGGTACTGTTCCTGACTTCCATGCAATGTTGTAGGGGCGTGTCAACCAAGACAGTCCCCCAACATCCAGAGCCTTGAGGAATTCAGGGCGAAACGCGTCTACCCCCGGAGCCTTGCTATTGGGGAGTGTTTTAATTACCCCAATTACCTCAGCCATGGTGATAGAACTGTCCATGTACGTATCCTCAGACTCTGCTTCCTCTACGGAAGGTATGTCAGTGGGATTGAGAAGCGCCTCAAAGTATTCCTTCCATCGACCAACTATATCCTCCGTCGAGCAAGCCCCCGTCCGCACTGTAAACAGTGTGAACTGGGGGCTGCTTCCCCTTTCAGAGGTGTCGGACGGTTTCCCAGAACCTCTTCGAGGCCGACTGAAAGTCGTGCTTTAACCTCACCGAACTCCTCCCACACCCGAGTTTTTGCCTCGACCACCGCCGAAGCCGCTTGGCCTGCCGGTACCTGTCAGCAGGCTTCGGGAGTCCCACAAGCCATCCATGCTTGATAGGACTCCTTCAGCTTGACAGCAGCCCTAACCCCTGGTGTCCACCATCGGGTTCGGGGGTTGCCGCCACGACTGGCGCCGACCATCCTGCGGCCGCAACCACAACTGGCTGCCTCAGCAATGGACGCACGGATATTGAGGCCCATTCGGACTCAATATCCCGGTCCTCCCTCGAGATGCAGGCAAAGCTCTGCTGGAGATGAGAGTTGAAGACTCTACAAACAGGAGACTCTGCCAGACGTTCCCAGCACACCCTCACTACGCGTTTGGGTCTACCAGGTCTGTCCGGCATCCTTCCCCGCCATCTAATCCAACTCATCACCAGGTGGTGGTCAGTTGACCGCTCAGCCCCTGTCTTTACCTGTGTGTCCAGAACATGCGGACGCAGGTCTGATGATACGTCCACAAATTCGATCATAGACCTGTGACCTAGGGTGTCCTGGTGCCAAGTGCACTTATGGACATCCATATGTTCGAACATGGTGTTTGTTATGGACAAACTGTAATTCGCACAGAAGTCCAGCAACAACACACCACACGGGTTCAGATCAGGTTTTGTTAAAACGCTAAAAACTCTTTACACATATGTATTTAAAGATGTTTTTACCTTGTACTATTAGTTATCAACATTTCAGCTTCTTCGCTTTACATTTTGCCTTTTTGTTCTATTTTTTCCATTTTTCCTGGTGTTTTGGTTGAATTTATTTCTACCATGTGCCCCTGGCCAAAAAACAAGCTGCAAACTAAATGGCCCCTGGGCTGCACTTTGGACACCCCTGGTATAGAATTTCACTGCATCACACTTAGAGGTCTTTCTTATCGTTTATGTTACAAAAAGTTATAATGATAGTCATAATCTTATATTTCATACATACAGTATGTCATACAAAAGCATATTTCTCAGCATGCATCACGTTTCATTCAATTTTTTAAATCTCATTAATTTTGTTTTTTTAAAACAAATAACACCAACATCTGAGGCAAAACTGTAATAAATTGGATATTCCTGTATACAATTTTTTTTAATCTACTATCTTACATAACCCTGTGTTATTAATTTATTTTATTTTTTTGGTCTTTTCCAATGAACAACTTCTTCAATTAATTTTATTACATTTAATAGTTTACTTATTTTTGCCAAAAACACCAACAACTTACAAGGAACGTGACAAAGACATTTACAAAGGTGTATAAACTGTTTCCAGAAAGATCACTCTTTACTACATAGCATAAATTTTTGTTTCTTTTTTTACCCTCAATGCATGAAAGTGTGCAAGTGTGCAAAAATTTACGGAATGTTTTGGATAGTGCTTTTATGTTGAGTCTCATTAGTTCGTGCAGGTATGCATGTGGCCTGTACGTGTCACTCCAACAGAATAATAATAATAAAAGTTTGTGCTGTCATGTCTTCTCTTCACAGCATCTTCATGCTCTTTGTGATCTGGCTTCTACGCCGCTACCACTCATTGGCGCAGGTAAACCTGACACCTTGTCCAGCCGGCTTTTTTGTTTTATTGCCAGTTTCTGTTTTGTCTTCGGTTGCACAGCAGATGTGCTCAATTAGTGCTGACAAATGTTTGTTCTGATAGAGGGCCAGTTAAGGGAAGAGATTAATCACACCTGTGGGGTTAATTGAGTCGTCCGTCGCTCTGCGATAATGACCTGTAGCCCTTCCCTGTCTTTCTCCAATGCCTCGTTTCCCATCCGAATTAGTAATGCATGTATGTTAAATTGAATTGATTTACTGTATATAATGTATTTTCTTTAACCGCTGGCTAGGGGTGCTTGTTTACTTAACCAAAAAGAGTATCAAGCTTTGCTGTTGCCGTTGCTTGATCTAAGGATTTTGCATATTTCAAAAGGAATGTAATGTAACTGCCACTCATAATAATTTTTGAAAAATATTCTTGCGTACTACAGTTAGTAAAGTGCATTTGGAGGCGGAGCTAATGTTTAAGTAAAGATACCTCAATTGAGGTATGCACTTGCTGCACTTCTGTAAGACCATGCAGATGTGCAGTTTGGTTGTCTCACGTTTCTTATGTTTCCATTTGGTTGAATTGAAATGTCACATGAATATAAATATCATAAAAGCTTCGTTTTTTTACAAGATTGTGCAAAAAATGCAAGTGACTGGTGTCTTGCTGAGAATTAACATTGAGAGTCTTTATTTAAAGAATTGTATTTTTAATACACAAGTTTTTAATACACAGTTTTTTAATATGCAGTTCCAGCTGCATAAGAAAGATATTTTTATTACACGTTAATTTTGTTTACACAGTGGCAAATGGCACGCTTATGTTTGTGTTATCTGTGTTAAAAATGAGTGTTCAATGTCTAAGAGAAACTGGGTGCAAAAATAAACCTTTTTCCACTCAGAACCTGCATGTCAACATTGGGCATTGTAAGACCAGACCTACATTAAAGCGGTAAAACACGACGCGAGGAAAATATACTCATCCAGCCCGAGTCGCATGCTAAAATAAGCTTGCTAGCTTCCATTCACACTCCAGCAGGGGTGGTTCCTCCAACTTTTACCTGTGTTTATTGACATTTCAACATGTTTAGTTTGGGAGGGGGTGGTTTTGCGTTTGAAATGAGATTCCACCACAATACAGCCGTTTGCCATGCAATGACACCATTTCATTCACATTATGTCAGTTTCCACGTGATTCCATGTTTAACAGTAAATTCCATTTTTATTGGCCAATTCCCTGATTTTTGACTGGGTATGACATCCCCATCATTAGTATAGTACATCAACAGTGACGTAACCAGGTTCCATGAGTCCAGTTTTGGTTGGATTTCGGTCAGGAAGAACAAAGATCTGGTTAGTTACTTGGGCTACTCAAGTAAAAAGTTTGCTTCTCAAAAGAATATGCATTAAAAAGAGTAAGCCATTTGCTTGACAAACATGCCTCCTCGAAAAAAATCAGACCTCACAAATCGCTCGACTTTACTGTTCGTCTTTTGCCTTATTAATGGGTGCTATGGACTGTCCATTGATGTGTATGTTAAACAAATGGCTGTCACGTGAGCATCGCTGCCATCTATATGTGTTCATATGTGTTCCACAGCTGATTAAGATGCACGAGTCAGCGCCATCAACCATCACATACACAACAATGGACAGACCATATCGTGCATTGATACGACCAAAGAGAAAAGTAAAGGCGAGCGATTTGTGAGGTCTGTTTTTTTTCTTAGAGGCATGTTTTTCATGCAAATGTATTACCCTTTTTAATTCATTTTGTTTTGAGAAGCCCAACTCTACATAAGTAGCCCCAGCAACTAACCGGATCTGCGTTTTTCATCACCGAAATCCGAACAGAACTGGACTCACAGGGGTGTCAAACTCATGCCACGGAGGCTGGGGATGTCATACATCAAAAATCCAAACTATCTCTCACATTGCACTTCAATGGCTTTATTAACAAGTAGAGAACACATGCAGTGAACATTCACACAGGAGCTGCTGTTGGCGGCTCTCTACACTGGTAACCTGCTGACGTCACACACGTCACTTGCAAGGACCTGCTTCTTAAAGGCGCACAAAACAAGTTATAACAAATACTTATATTTATGCCTTATATTTGTATTTATGCCTTATATTTGTATTTTCATTCATTTAGCCTTTTTTATTCTTGGAAATGCTTACTTTAGGCCATGCATATGTACAGTTTGCTTAAACATGCATATATTTTTTACTACTAATAGACTATATTCAAAAACGAAACAGCAATCATTTTTTGAAGAATTTATTTTTGAAAAACCATGATAGTGTGAGGCCACGATGTTCAAACCCTGATGTAGCAAGGGATGGTTTTATATACATAAAATGTCGACTGTATCCTGGAAAGACAGAAGACGTTATGAGGAAGCACTAATCAACAAAGAAGGCTGTTGATTGACACTGTGAATAGAAAAAACATATTCGTGCATGCAATCCACACAGATGGTTTCAAACCCAACTCCCACAGGGGAAAATAGCGAGCAAAAAGGAAAAGAGGTAGACCAATATATTTAGGTGATGTTGGCTATCGCTTATGTTGACGCCGGTTTATTTTTTAAAAAGACTAATAGAGACACGACAACAGTTATTGAAGCGGAGGCCGCCATTTAATGATGTATTGAACATTTCGTAAGTTTCCCAGAGGTTGCCACCAGTGTGTTTGTAAGTGGAGGGAGTCCAGCAGGTTTGTCAGGTTGAGCCGCTCTCCAAAAGTTATCCCCATAATCTGCGGTAAAATGACAGCTTTAGCACGGAGCTCAGGATGGATCCTCTTACCTTCGGACTAGGTCGCCGCCAGTCACTGTCTCCTCCTTCTCCTCCTCCTCCTCCCTCCCCCCACCTTCCTCCATCTCCTTGCAAAGGTTATCCGTCAGTCAATAGTCTTTAGTGCTCTCCCTGCATGGCCCTGCCGAGCGCGTTTCCTCCCCCCAACCCCCCATCCCACAGCCTTGGCGAAGGTCGCCGCCTGACACGTATTGATGAAAGGTTGTGTTTATTTGCACCTCTTTTTTTCTGTGCCTACTTCCTACAAAGCCTCCTTTAAAGCTGTCGATTATTGCAATCACACAACCAAATGAGTTCCGTGTGCGGCGGAGGGGGAATGACAGCATATCCTGTTTTTCTTTTCTCCTCTATCGTGTGTCTTGTGTTTCTCCCTTTTTTCCCTTGCCAAATTCTTAGGGGACCGGAAGCCCCCGGGGTCGGCTCTGTCTCCCCTTTCAACCCGTGCCAATTTGTAATCTATTTAGAGCGCCAGATAACCGCACGGGTCTCCGAGTATTGTGTTGTAATTAGGTTTGCTCTGATTGGTCTTTGGAAAGCGGTGTTGACAGAGGGGACGGCACGTCTCGCAACCGACATACAGTACATAGGGGACTCATTTATTTGTCATTTGTTTTGTCACAGAAGATGATTCTCAGCTTGACTGTGGCGGCCTTCTTTGACAGCCTAGCATATGTCATGGTCAGTTTCTCTTGTCTTTTTTTAAATTAACACACATAATTGCTTCTGGTTTCCTCCCCTTACACACTTTAATGTCCCCCCCCCTCCCTATTTTTTCTAGAGTGAGTCCCACCCAGAGGGATCGCTTTGTGACTTCCAGGCCTGGTGGCTAACATATTTTGGTAAGATTAATTCATAAAGTCTGGCCTGTGTTTGACTGGCGACCAGTCCAGGGTGTACCCCGCCTCCCGCTCGAAGTCAGCTTGGATAAGCTCTAGCATACCCACGACCCCAGTGAGGATAAGTGGCATGTAAAATGGATGGATGGATAATTTATAAAGCTCAATTCAAAATATGAACAAATTAACTATAGCAGTAATGGAAGTAGATCCAGGGTCAAAATATGGCCGCCAAAAAACGTAGCATTTTTGGATATTTAGATGTCATGCAAGTGTAAATGATAAGTTAACCACCCTTAGTAATGAGATGTAAAAACATTCAGATGTCTTAAGACCACATGTGATGATGTGTGACAAACATCACTTTGTATTTTTACATATTTTTTCCTGTAAAGAAAATGGAAATAGAAATAATCTGGTCTAGGATAAGTCTGTGGCGATTGTGAAACCTTTTAATTAATTGTACGGGTTTCAAAGCAATATTTTAACACCCTCAGGTGTCATGCCAGTGTCTTTAATGTCATGTTTGTTGGGCATTTCTGTGTAGAATTAGCATGTTCTCCGAGCGCAAAGGAGGGTTTTCTCTGGGTAAGCCGGCTTCCTCCCACATTCCAAAAAATATGCATGTTAGGTTCATTGGTGAATCTAAATTGCCCATAGGTTTGAATGTGAGTGAATGGTTGTTTGTCTATATGTGCGGTGTGACTGGCTGGCTACCAGTCCAGGGTGTAGCCTGCCTTCCATCCAAAGTCACCTGGGAGGCTCCAGCATACCCTGTAACCTTAATGAAGATTAAGCGGTATAAAAGATGGATTGATGGATAGTAATGCACATAAAAATTTATTAAAATGATCTCAAAAGTCAGCTATTGGCAAATTGACATATTGTTTCCCATATAAAATAATGGAAACACAAATATGTTGTTCCAGGGTCATTTCAACACCCTTAGCTGTCAGGTAAGTCTAAAAATAAGCCCTTAATATGCAACCTTCAATGATGTACGATGAACATCAATGTGGTTTACATTTGTTCTATGGTTCTAATTTTTCTATATTTTAGCGAGCCATATTATACTAAGCAACCAGGACAGTGAGGTGTGTACTGTTCTCAACACAGGAAAACAGAAGTGGCCAACAGGCTAGTATACCGCTTGTAAAGTATATCCATTGATGCAATAGGAACAAAAGCATTACCATTTTCCTTATTAGGTTTAAGCATTCAAATGATTTTGAAGCTTTATACAACGATCTGAGCAGAGATCTGTGGTCATCCAGGACTGCACAACTGTTCCCGATACTGGGGAGCTGTGGTTCATTGAGGGGAATTTTAGCATGCACAGTGACATTGTGAAGTATCATAAGGATGCAATGCGATCAAGTTACAACAGTACTGGAGTTGTATACCGAATGGACCAATTACAACACATTGTAATAAACACCTGAAAATGAATGAAAGTATTTTTACTTTTTGCGGCATCCACTCGCCTGGAAAGACTTGGCATGTGTGTTTGTGGGAACTTTTACTCAGTCAGTTTATTCTGCCCCTCAGTCATGCTTGGAACGGAACTGGGACCTTCCCAGAAACAGTGGCCTTTTCCACAAACTTGGAAGCAAGGGCCTCCATGTACGTGTCCATATACACACTTAAAAATAACACTCTTAAGTGAAGAGGAAAGCGTCCCTGACAGACGGGACTTGCCATCACAACTGTTGACATCACTCTGGCAAGTACACTAAACTCTCATGGGGTTTGGAGTTTTTTTAAGTTTAATTTCTGTCTGGGTAAATGTAAAGTGTCAAAATAGGGAGATATTTGAGTCAGTTCTTCCTTATAGATACACCATTTTTAGTGACACAGATGTCCATTTGTTGGCATTTTAAAGATGATTTCCCTTATTAGAAATATATAACATGCTTTAATCTTTTCCAAGCTCAAACCATAACCATGGCATATACTTTTACTATAGGCAATGTTGTAAGTAATATTTGACTTGTTTTATTTTTCCTACATAATAGAAGAAAATCCAAAAAGAAAGTCAATACTCAAACGCAAAAGCAAAAACATATACATTTGTTTAACATTCCCAGCTGTCATACAAGTGTAAAAAGAAGTTACAGCCAAAAAATGCTCTTTTGAAGATATGAAAGGGGAGATACAGGAGGGTGGTTGCAGTGTGATACTGTCACCCAGTGTCCTTTTTATATGTATTGCGCCAATGAATTAAATCAGTTAACAATGTTATGTCATTTAAAATAAATATGTGGATTTGTGTTAGCATCTGCCTTGAACGGTATACTGATTAAGCAACTGGACAGCTTTTTTTTGCCACTGTAAGTTCCATTTCTGGTTCCGTGGTTATCATTGCACTTTTTCTCTTTGCCATGTCTGGTACCTTTCTGTGGTAGCATCACACAAACACAAAAAAGCTAAAGGAAAAGCAAAGTACACTTAATGTTTGATAAAAATGTACTAGTCACATATCATGACGGTTTGAACTCCAATTTGTACCACTTTCAGGATGTTCCACTGTATGTTACAGTATATATAAATCCACCATACTGTTTTGTTGCTCAACAAGTGGTGCATTCGTTTCAGGCCTTTTAAAACCAAAAGCAACAGATATTTGCATAAAGCTGCCTGTAAAGCAGTGCTTAGGGCTATGATGCTGCACTCTGCTACTACTCAGCACTATTCACACTTCCTCACCATGAATGCCACACCCACGGGGACGGAGGCATAACACATGGTAGTGAAACAGTGTGGCATTATTGGCCATCAGCCAGGTGGCTTCCAAAGCAGATACCACGACACATAATCACCCTTTGAATCCTCACATACGTCTCCTTTATGGGGAGATAATTTTCCTCCAGTGACACACTGACACCAGCATTTCATTTGCATTATTCCAGGACCTTACAAAAGTGAACACACCCTTCACATTTCACCAAGCATTTTAATTGATCTTCACAAGGGACAGTGCTAAAGAAATGAAAGCTAAACACACAGTAGTGTTCACAAATATAGCAGTCCTGTGTGACAAACCAGATGAATCCGAACTTGAAACTTGTATTAAACACAATGAAACTTAATGTTATTTTTAACATGAACATGAATAAAGCCAAATAAGAAATGATCCAGAAATTGAAACTTAAATTACAGTATTTTGCACTCCATAAAAATATCTCCTGTCAAAATTGCACTAGTGAGAAAACTGTACTGAGGCCAAAAACCTTGAAAAATACATAAAGGTATTGCTTTCAAGTAAACATTAAATCAACAACAAATCAAAACATTCATGCATTGCTGAACTTGTGTCTCCCATAGTAGCAGCCTTACTTGAAATTCCTTCACTGCATCATACATGTCAGTGATCATGTGATCGCCCCTGGATCTAAAGATTTAAGACCCCGAGATGTGTTATGTCAGCCAGAAACGCCAACTCAAATTTCCAATTTTTATCCTGCAAAACTATGGATTCTTATCCTTCACTGTCCGTAAACATACAGATTTCCTCGCAGAGCTCAAAAACTCTATTAAGCACTTCCACCCGACTCAGCCAACGCACTTCTGCATGATAAGGAATGTCAGCAAATTCTGAATCTGGGATCGACTGATAGATTGCGATCGACGTATTGAGCACCCCTGCGCTTCATTATGGAATCTGTAGTTTATATGTTATCAGCGCTTCAAATTGCCCGGCCATTAATAATTACAGTATAAAAATCATCCTGTGGGCTGGATATAATTGTACACCAGGCCGGATTTGGCCCGCTGGCCAGTACTTTAACACCCTGGTGTACAACATGATAAACATAGATAAACTACCTGCTGAAAATAAGTTAACACAGCCGTTTTTGTAGTGAACAGTAAGATAATTGCGTCTTGTCTATAGTCAGTCATCATGGTCTGGGGCTGCATGACTGCTGCTCTCACTGGGGAGGTGCGGTTAATCTTTGAGCTCCATGATCACTGTTGTAGCTGGTGGATGTTAGACACTTTGCACTTATTCACCTTACTCCAGCTTGAGGATGCCCCAAAGGTGTTGAGTTGTGTTCAGGTCTGGAGGAAACATACTTGGATACTCCCATTTCATTCACCTTCAGGTTGCTCAGCAATGTCAAATTCGTGGTGTTTTTGGGATTCTTATGTTGGACACCTGCAATGTAGTCCAGTTTCCCAAGGGATAGGCTCATGCACAGTGTCACAGTCCATGTTGGAATTCATGTATCCCGTCAAGTTGCAGGCAGCACTCTTGCAGCCTCAGACCATGATGCTACCACTACCATGCTTGACACAATTATCTTGGTACTCACTTGTGTTAATGCAAAATGTGAATGTCATCGTGGAGCTTAACGATGAACTGTAGCTCGCCAGTGTCAGTAGCACTCGTGTGACCCCAAACCATGACCACACCTATATGCTTTATAGTAGGCAAGACACGCTTATCTTGCTACCCACTTGTGTTGCAAGCTTTTGAGACAATCGTCGCCTGTTGATTTATTTTCACTGTGATAGTAAATCTATACTGCTATACCAGCTGTACACTGACTACTTCTAAATATATACAAATATACAGTATAAATCTACTCTCTATGGTATTATCCTTTGAAGACATACTGTAATATATTCCTCCTGAGGTTTGTTAAAGTTGGCCGTTTTCTTCAATTATACAGCCACTTTAGCCCCCGATTAGCATTGGGATTCTTAGTTAAGACTTGCTGCTAATACAACTCTTCAACACGCTGCTCTTTTTTATTGCTCTCACAGGCAAACACACACACTGAGGCGGATGCAGGGGTAATGGGCGTTGAGTTAGTGCTGCAGGGTTGCTGCGCGTCAGCTCGCTTTATCACAAGCATCCTCACGCTGGGGACAAACGGCTGTATATAAACCTGAACAGGCACTTTGTTCTGTGGCGTCAAGCCTGGTGGGAACCGCCGCCGCCACCACTGCTGCACGGCGCTTTTAAATTCCCGCCAATAAAATGTTATGAAATGTGTTGGAAGGTGTGCCAGTTCAAGCAAAGATCTGCTCGAGCTGTGCTTATGTAAGATGTGTTTTTTTTGAGGAGGGTGATTTGTTGTGAAAGATGACAAAGACAACCGGCCTCCTTCCGTTCTTAGTCAGCGCGTGCCGTTCCTGCTTTGTTTTGTGCATGTGTGTGTGTGTGTGTGTGTGAAGCTCCGGGAATTCATCATTGTGACAAGCGTCCTTGCCTGTCCTGTCAAGAAAAACACACACAAACAAGAAAGGAGGTAAAAGAAGGGGGCTATGCTTTGTTTCAAACTCCCTTTTGTGTCTCGCATTCCACCATGCTGGAATCCCATTGCCGCTCTCTCTCCTCTTTGCACCCTCCCAGCCTCTCCTCGCTCCCCTGCGCCCCCACGCCGCCGTTATCTCCCTGTGCTTTTTTTCCATAGTTCATCATTATCTCCCTCTGCGCTCCCCCGCTCATCCATCACCATAAGCCACAGGTTTCCCTCATATTACTGCAGAATGGGCATCCATTCATCAAAAAATGTCACATATACATATATATGAATGCACGCACACACGCACGCACACACACACACACACGCACACACACATATATATATATATATATCAAAGTTAACGTGATACCGCAATTTTATATATATGTATATATAACACCACCCACCCACACACACACACACATACACACACGCGCAGTATATATACATCCATCCATCCATCAATTTTCCATGCCGCTTATCTTCATTGGGGTCGCGAGTATGCTGGAGCCGATCCCAGCTGACTTTGGGCAAGAGGCGGGGTACACCCTGGACTAGTCGCCAGTCTATCTATATATATATATATATATATATATATTTTCTAGATATTCCTTTATAAATCATTAGTTGTTGGATCAGCAATTTCAGTTAAATATATCATATAGCAGATGAACACAGTGAGAAGTGAAATTAAGTTCATAGGATTTACAGAAAGTGTGCAATAATTATTTAAACAAAGTTAGGCCGGTGCTTAATTTGGGCACATTTGTTGTATTGATTCAAATACCCTTAGCACAAGTTATTGGGTAACAAAATTTGTTTGGTAAGCTCTTTGACCTTTGACCTACATTTACAGGTAAAGCCAATCATGAAAAAGGGTATTTAGGGTGGCCAGTTGCAAGTTGTTCTCCTCTTTGGATCTTCTCTGAAGTGTGACAACATGGGAACAACTGTCCTGACCTCAGAGCAAAGATTGCTCAACATTATGGTTAGGGGGAAGGATACAAAAAGCTAGCTCAGAGATTCCAGCTGTCAGATTCCACTGTGAGGAACATAGTGAGGAAATGGAAGACCACAAGCACATTTCTGGTTAAGTCCCGGAGTGGCAGGCCAAGAAAAATCTCGGACCAGCAAAGCATGCTGAGAACAGTCAAACTCAACCCACAGACCAGCTCCAACAACCGACAACATGATCTTACTGCAGATGGTGTGACTGTGCATCGGTCAGCTATTCAGCGCACTTTGCACAAGGGAATGCTGTATGGGAGAGTTATGCGGAAGAAGCCGTTCTGCGCACATGCCACAAATGTAGTTGCTTGAGGTATGCTAAAGCACATTGGGCAAGCCAGTTTACTTTTGGAACAAGATGCTGTGGACTGATGAAACTAAAATTGAGTTATTTGGACGTAACAAGGTGCGATATGCATGGCAGATGAAGAACACAGCAGTCCAAGACAACCACTTGATACCAACAGTAGAATTTGGTGGTGGCTCCATCATGCTGTGGGGCTGTGTGGCCAGTACAGGTACTGGCAATCTTGTTAAAATTGAAGGTCGCATGGATTCCAGTCAGTATCAGCAGATTCTTGCGAACAGTGTTCAAGAATCAGTGACAAAGTTGAAGTTGCGCCCGAACTGGATACTTGAACAAGACAACGACCCTAAACACTACTCAAAATTTATGAAGGCATTCATGCAGAGGAACAAGTAGAACATTCGGGAAAATTTGTGCACACTTTCTGTTAATCCTAACGACTTCGTTTCACTTCTCAAATATCATCTCAATATAAAATTTTTAAAAGTAATAGATTAGATTGCTACACTGTACTTATGTTTTGCTGATGATCTCTTCCCGTGATTAGCTAATTCTATTACTGCTAGCTCTTTAGCCTCTTTTAGCCAAGTTCCTCCCCAAGTTGACGTAGCTTGTGACAATTCAAATCACAGCAACAATAGATACAAATAACTATTTTTTTGTTGCGAGAGCCAACTGCTAGGGCTTTGAAGCTAAATTTACCAATCAAATGTCCATTTCTGTCAATATTTGTTCTCCCTTGTGATGCCAAAGTCACAGCTACGTCCTCAAGCTACAGTGCGGGCCGGTCAAACAGGATGTGCGCACATTAAACGTCAAAAAAAAATTTTACTTTAAAGAAATTTTGGCGGACATGGCAAAAACATGGAACAGTAGTGAACCTTCCTAGAGTGACTATCCAACCAAAATTGCCCTAAGAGTGCAGTGACATTTCATCCTAGGGGTCACAAAAGACCCTATAGCAACATCCAAAGAACTGCAGGCTTCACTTGCCTCAGTTAAGGTCAGTCTTCATGACTTCACCAGAAGGTAAAAGGCAAAAATTGGCTTACATGTCAGAGTTCCAAGACCAAAACCACTGCTGAAATAAAAGAACATTAGGGCTCATCTCAGTTTTGTCAAAAAACATCTTGATGATCGCTAAAACCTACGGGAAAATACTAAGTTGTCTGACGAGACAAAAATTAAACTTTTTGGAAGGTGTCCAATTACATCTGGCATAAAAATAATGCTGCATTTCAGAAAAAGAATATCATACCACCAGTAAAATGTAGTGGTGGTAGTGTGATCGTCTGCGGCTGTTTGCTGCTTCAGGACCTGGAGGACTTGCTATGATAAATAGAATCATGAATTCTGCTGTCTACCAAAACATCCAGAAGTGCCATCTGCCCAGCCATCTGTTTTTGACTTCAGACTGAATCCAACTTGGGTTCTGCAGCAGGGCAATGATCCAAACACACCAGCAAATGCACATCTGAATGACTGAATTAAAACAAAAGGAACACTTTAAAGTGTCAATATCCTGACCGGACTCCTAATGGAGATGCTGAGGCGTGATGTTAAAATGGCGGTTTATGCTGGAAAATTCTCCAATGTGGCTGAATTATGTTATGATCAAACTACATTGATCTGTGTTCAGCAAGTTGTCATTCCAAAGGACATGTATCGCTCTAACATTGTCTAAAAACTAATCACTCGATAGCATCGATACGATTTAAGAAAGGCAAACTTTATTTTAGCACTTTTAATATAAAGAGGTTAAATGTTTGATTTTGTGTAAGTTGATTAGTCATGCCTGTTGAGTGAGGTTCACAGATGACGTCATGTAAAGGCGACTGTGTCTACGTGTACAATTGCCATATTTTAGCGATGCAAAAATCTGACACTTAGCGTGCGCACGCTGTACGCTGTGATTTGAATTCTCATGGTTTACCTTAACTGGAGACTGGAGCAGTGTAATAATAATTACATTACAATTAAATAATGTTAATATTGTCAACAAGTGTTTTTTTTAGATGAGTACTGTCCCCCCGCTGATTTTTGCTTTAACCTGCAAGCTAAAATTTGTGTTACGGGCTGTCAATGTGACGACCGTGACTGCAGTTGAGAATGGCTGTAAATAGCGTTAGCCGTGCTAGCTAGTCTAGCTAGCAGAACTATCTAGTCACCGGGAAAGATTTTAACACCTCATTAAAGCATACAATAGTGTTCAATATAATAGCAGTCCAATGTGACTGACCACATTAGGGTCTGTTATTGCTATATTTTTATTGCTACATGGCAAACAAGTTACCAGTAGGTGCAGTAGATTCTCGCACGCTCTTAAGGCTGTGCAATTGGGCAGTTAGTTGAAAGAGGTGTGAATCAGGTGGCCCCTTATTTGAAGATGAAACCAGCACTTGATGAACATGCATTTCACTTTAAATGCCTGAGGAAAATGGTCATTCAAGACATTGTTCAGAAGAACAGCGTACTTTGATTAAAAAGTTGATTGAATAGGGAAAAACTTGTGTAGAGGTGCAAAATATTTTTGGCTGCTCATCTAAAATGATCTCCATTGCCTTAAAATGGAGAGCAAAACCAGAGATAAAGGGCAGAAAAAGGAAGACAACTATCAAAATAGAAGAATAACCAGAATTGCAAAGGCTTAGCCGATGATCAGCTCCAGGATGATCAAAGACAGTCTGGTGTTACCTGTAAGTACTGTGACAAGATGTCTGTGTGAAGATGATCTATTTACAATAATTGTTTGCAATGTCCCTCTGTTTAAAAAAAAAAAAAAAAGGCATGTGCAGAAGATGTTACAGTTTGCCAGAGAACACATCAACTGGCCTAAAGAGAAATGGAGGAACATTTTATGGACTGATGACCCCTAAACTCTGAATTCATACCACAGTATGCAGTGAAGACAGTGGGGCACGGCAGTGCAAGCATCATGATATGAGCGTGTTTCTCCTACTATGGTGTTGGGCCTGTTTAACTCTTATCTGGGATCATGGATCAGTTTGGATACAGTATGTTGAAATACTTGAAGTGGTCATGTTCCTTTATGCTGAGAAAATGTTCTTGAAATGGGTGTTTCAACTAGTCAATGACCCCAAACACACTAGTAAACCAGCAAAATATGAGTTCCAAAACAACAAAATTAATGTTATGGAGTGGCCAGCCCAATCCCTGGACTTTAATCCAATAGAGAATGATGGGTTGACTTAAAAAATGCTGTTTTTGAAGTAAAACCAAGAAATGTTAATACATTGTGGAATGTTGATAAAGAATCTTGGAGTGGAATAAGAGCTGAAAGGTGCCACAAGTTGGTTGACTCCATGCCACACAGATGTGAAGCAGTTATAAAAACTGGTCATACAACTAAATATCAGTTTAGTAATTCACACAATGGCGGAATCCTAGAAACAAAAAAGTTAGTACCAAATGTTTTGAAATGGCAAACAATGCTATTTCTTTGAACACCCCTTTTCAACTAATTGCCCAATTCCACAGCCTTAAGAACGTGCATGTCATTAATGCTGGGTCTTGATTGTTTTCCGAGAACGTAATGCACCTACTGGTAACTTGTTTGCCATGTAGCAATAAAAATATATGAATAACAGTGAGTAATCGGGTCAGTCACTTTGGACTGCTGTTATTTTGAACACTACTGTATGTACATTATAGCGATCTAATTGATCTTTTGGAGTCCTTAGAGAAAGTACTAGGGAGTGCTCCCTCGGGGGATTCTCTTGTTCTGCTGGCTGACTTCAACGCCCATGTTGGCAGCGACAGAGGGATCTGGAGAAGCGCGATTGGGAGGAACTGCCCCCCGATCTTAACCCGATCGGTGTTTTGTTATTGGACTTCTGTGCTCCGATGGTGGGGGACGATGCCGGTCAGACCTGGAAGACCCAAACGCATTGTGAGGGTCTGCTGGGAACGTCTGGCAGAGTCCCCTGTCAGAAGGAGTTTCAATTCCCACCTGCAGGAGAGCTTTGACCATGTTCCGAGGGAGGCAGCGGACATTGAGTCTGAGTGGGCGATGTTTCGTGCCTCCATTGTCGATGCGGCTGATCGGGCCATAGGGAACCAGAACCCGTTGGTGGACACCAGTGGTGAGAGATGCCGTCAAGCTGAAGAAAAAGTCCTATCAGGTTGTTTTGGACCATGGGACTTTGGATGCAGCTGACGCAGGCCAAGCGGTTTGCGGCTCTGGCAGTCACTGAGGCAAAGGAGAGACCATGGAAAACGACTTCCGGATGGCTTCGACGAGATTCTGGACCACCATCCTCCGTCTCAGGAGGGAGAAGCTGTGCACAGTCAACACCAAGTATGGTGGGGACCGTGTGGTGCTGGACTCGACTCAAGATGTTGTGGACCGGTGGAGGGAATACTTTGAAGATCTCCTCAATCCCACCGACACATCTTCCAACGTGGAAGCAGTGCCCGGGGACTCTGAGGCTGGTTCTGCTATCTCCGGGGCTGAGATTACCAAGGTGGTCAAAAACCTCCCCCGGGGGTGGGGTGAATGAGATCCGCCCGGAGTTCCTTAAGGCACTGGATGCTGTGGCCGTGTCTTGGTTGACACGACTCTGCAGCATCGCATGGACATCGGGGTTGGTGCCCCTGGACTGGCAGACCGGGGTGGTGGTCCTTCTTTTCGAGAAGGGGTGTGTGCTCTAACTATCATGGGATCACACTCCTCAGCCTTCTAGGTAAGGTCTATTCAGGGGTTCTGGAGAGGAGGATCCGCCGGATAGTCGAATCTCCGATTCAGGAGGAGCAATGTGGTTTTCGTCCTGGTCGTGGAATGTGGATCAACTCTATACTCTCGGCAGGCTCCTTAAGGGTGCATGGGAGTTTGCCTAACCAGTTTAGATGTGTTTTGTGGACTTGAGAAGGCATTGACCGTGAACCTTGGGAAATACTGTGGACCACCTAATCCAGGCGGTTCGTTCCCTGTATGACCGGTGTCAGAGTTATGCATTGCCGGCAATAAGTCGGACCCGTTTCCAGTGAGGGTTGGACTCCGCCAGGGCTGCCCTTTGTCACCGATTCTGTTCATTACTTTCATGGACAGAATTTCTAGGCACACCCAGGGATTTGAAGGGTTTCAGTTTGGTGGCCACAGGATTTGGTCTCTGCTTTTGCAGATGATGTGGTCATATTGGCTTCATCGAGCTGTGACCTTCAACTCTCACTGGATCGGTTCGCAGCTGAGTGTGAAGCGGCTGGGATGAGAATAAGCACCTCCAAGTCTGAGTCCATGGTTCTCACCCAGAAAATGGTGGAGTGCCATCTGCGTGTTGGGGATAAGGTCATGCCCCAAGTGGAGGAGTTTAAGTACCTCGGGGTTTTGTTCACGAGTGAGGGAAGGATCGAACGCGAGATGGACAAGCGGATTGGTGCAGCGTCTGCAGTGATGTGGACTCTGCACAGGTCTGTCGTGGTAAAGAGAGAGCTGAGCAGAAAGGCAAAGCTCTCAATTTACCGGTCGTTCTACGTTCCTACCCTCACCATGGTCATGAGCTTTGGGTAATGACCGAAAGGACAAGATCGCTGGTACAAGCGGCCAAAATGAGTTTTCTCCGCAGGGTGGCTGGGCTCTCCTTTAGAGATAGGGTGAGAAGCACTGTCATCCGGGAGAAACTTGGAGTAGAACCACTGCTCCTCTGCATTGAGAGGAGGCAGATTAGGTGGCTCGGGCATCTGGTTAGGGTGCCTCCCGGACGCCTCCCTGGGGAGGTGTTCAGGACACGTCTAACCGGTAGGAGACCTCGAGGAAGACCCAGGACTATGTCTCTCGGCTGGACTGGGAATGCCTCGACAACTGCCGGGAAGAGCTGGATGAAGTGGCTGGGGAGAGGGAAGTCTGGGCTTCTCTGCTTAGGTTGCTGCCCCCGCGACCCGACTTTGGACAAGCGGAAGAAAATGGATGGATGGATGGATGGATGAATAATTGATCTTAGTTTTTAGGTATTGTGTAAAACTATGCCAGAAACAACATCAAATTAAGGCGACAAAAAGAATACAAAGCCTCCATCCACTAGTCCGAGCCTGCAGGACTACTTTGGCATCCAGAAAGGTGCACCACACAAACATGCACATTAGCACTAAATAAGATAATCAAATCCTACCTTTTATGCATTCGCACATAGTCTTAGCATTTGAAACAAATTGGGCGGATCCGGTTGCCGTAAATCTGGGCCACAATCCAAGGGGCCCAATTTTAAGTTAGCTCCGAGGGGAAACTCTTCACACAGGGCCATGTAGGTTTTGGAGTTTTTTTCTTCCTAAATAATAAAAAGTTTAATTTAAAAACTGCATTTTGTATTCAGTTGTTTTGTCGTTGACTGTATTTATACTATATTATTATTAAATTATTATTATATATTTAAATTTGTTTGATCTGAAACATTTAAGTGTGACAAACATTCAAAAGAAACACTTTTTCACACCACTGCGTATGTATGTGTGTCTGTGTGTGGGTAGTGATGGGAGCTTTGTTTTTTTTGTTGTCTCTGCAGATTGGAGTGCCTTGGCCTGGGTTTGCCTCATCACACTCAACCTGTACTTTAACCTGGTCCGGGAAATGAGCACAAGCAAATATGAAACGTGAGTAAGGGTCACTCTGTCAGTCATCTGCACAAACACATCGAGTCTGCCACAGTGTTCCTGTAGCGCTACCTTTTTTCTCTCTGATGGTGATTGTCGCCAGGATTATTCAAAGACAACACATTTTGGTGCAGACAGATTTTTCAACGGACTGTTGCATATCTCCCTGGGTCCCAGTGGTAGAAGAGTCCAATTTCCCTTAGAAAAAACTTCATGCCACTGTTTTGGTTAAAGGAATTATTTCATTTTGCCTTTTTGAGTCCCCTCTCCCCACAATGAAAACTTGGTAGAGTCCTGTTAGCTCAGGGGTGTCCAAGCATTTTCCACCATGGGCCTCATATTGACACTCACATGGGCCAGTTTGATATTCTTTACTTTTTGTTTATTAACATGATAAAACCAATCCAGTCTAGGTGCAGATATGCTAAGCAGTTAAATATTTTTAAGTAAAAATAGCCTAACAAAGGAAATAGCTTCTAGTATGTCGTTAATTTTTCTTCTATTGCCATTTGGTAATATTAATTTTTTTGACATTATTAAATGAGCCCCCAAAACAAGCTGTGGCCTCTGGGACAGTCCTTGGACACCCTTGCCATTGACTATCTGCCTATATGCCACATCTTATAAACTGTTTTGGAATATTTTGAACTCTTGTTTCCAAGCCAGGAAGCATAATAATGGTGTTGTGCCACAGCCTGGTTATCAAGTGCAACTTCTTTAGACAATAAATTAGTTTAGAGTAAGTCACACACAGCGCCTCTGCTGCTTGCAGCCAAGTAGTGCACTCAAATTTTGTCCCATCAATTAGTTCCCAACTATTAACAAAATTCCTAACAATCAGGTAATGGAGTAATGGATTATTGTGCTCTTTGCTAATTTACTCAAGTGGTTTTGCTTCATTCTTGTCTGAGGGCTTGCTGCTGATTTCTGAAACTGCTTACGCGCCACAATATAGTTGAAAAGCCAAATATGACACTAGACTGTTGGTTATTATGACTTTTAACTGGTTAATGAGGATAAGCAGCATAGAAAATGGATGTCCTTGTACGACATATTTTGATTTATGTCATGGAGTTAGATTTGGGTAGCCTGACTGGTCCGGCACTGCGTATGCCCGGTCATCGAACCAGGGTCTACAGATGTGAGTTGTGCAGCGCTAGCCTACACGCTAAAAGCCCAACCTGTCAACTTGTTGTCCACCGCAGCTCTTTAAAGCATCAGGGAGTGAGGTTTACCAACATACTTTAGAGCAGGCACACGGGGTGGCATCCGTTATGTTGTGGTTTACTACGATTTCATGTTGTACTGTTTGTTTAAAGGAGGCCTTATATCTTAATTAAAGCCATTATTTGCCATCTACTGTCTTGTCAGAGTGCACACTGCTGATTGCAGAAAGAGCTTGCTTACCACAACATGGTTGGAAAAAACAATACAGCTCTCAGTAATTTGTTATTTAGTTCAAGGGATTTATTTGGTCTTTTCATCACTCACGGTGAAAGCTTTCCTTGTGGAATAAATAATTGTGCATTCTGGTCATTTTTCATCATCCTTCGTGTACCACTGTTTATGGTTTGCATTATCAAGTTAGGCCAGTGGTTCCCAAACTTTTTTTCCCGAGATAAAAAAAAAATTCAGCCCCAACACCCCCACTCCTCCCCCCATCCCCATCCACAACGACCCCCTACTGCCCTCACAACCATACGCCGCGGATATAAACGTTGTGAAATAGAAGATTTGAGCCTGTTGACGTCATTTTTGCTCAGTGCAACGCCCTTTTTTTCTAACTAAGCACATCGAGACGCGCAAAAGAAAAAGGCAGACGAGCAGGAGATCATCGCAGCACACAGAAATAGCGTCATTTTTATGACTCATCGTGTAGAGACCACTGGGACGTGTCCAACTCGCTGAGAAAGATCCGAGAGGAAGAAAGGGATGATGTGAAGGGTGTGTTGAACAACGTACTCTGAGCACGCGCGGATACACACGGAAACTTTACACACGGAAACTTAATAAGAGTGTTGTTGGAACACTCGCGCTAAGTCAGTAGAGAATTTGAACACGCCCAAAGTGGCAAAAAAGTCCATAAATGGCGCTTTGTTATTAAAGTCGCTTGGTTCTAAGGGGGAGAAAAAAATAGCTGCTTGTAGTCCGAAAATTCTGTAATAATGAAAAGTGTGCATGGTAGCCCGCATCACCCTCCTCCCGTCATAGTAAGGCACGCCCCCAGTTTGAAAACCTCTGAGTTAGGCAATGTTCTTATTTTGTGTTTTACTAAGATTCTATGTTTAGCTATGATTTACAGTAACTAGCAGACTTTTTTATGTAGCATTACAATGCAAGGCCGTTCATTCCTTTTCAGGATGCATATTGCTGATTACAGAGACTTAGTCACATACGCCACCATTTTTACATGTATTTCTTAACAGTATGACCTTGACAAAGGCAAAGGATTTTGTGCTATTCTATTTTTGCTGTTGAGGTCCGCCTCTCATCACCGCTCGAAAAGGCAGGAAGCTGGGCTAGCGATGTAGAAAAGAGCTGCGCACCCCTGCGCTGATGTCTGTGTAATTGGGACAGCCTTGAACGGCGTTGCGGCTCATTAAAAGCGCTGATGCTCAGGCGCTATTCAAATTCACCCGCTGGGGTGCCATGTTGCTGGCGTTGATAAGTTCTGCATAAACAAGCAAGGCGGCGGAATAGCAAAATAGCATCTCGGCTTATGAGTCTTTTTTTGGGATGGTTACTTCTGCAGGAGTGCATGCGTGCGCGTGTGTGTGTGTGTGTGTGTGTCTGTGCATGTGTGTGTGTCTGTGCATGTGTGTGTGTCTGTGCATGTGTGTGTGTCTGTGCATGTGTGTGTGTCTGTGCATGTGTGTGTTCGTCCTGCCAAAGCATGTGTTTCCCCGCAGAGCCCTGACAGCCATCTCCCCCTCTTTGCCTCCTTCTCCCTCCTTTTCTGTTCCAGCTAGCCGCCACTCTAATTGAAAAGGGAGTGAGTGTCAGCCGCTAAGTGTGAGCTTGTGTGGCACCTACACACACACACGCACGCACGCAAGCACGCGCGCGCACACACACATCTTTACGCTTTGTGGTTCGGCGTCCCCGTCGCTCAAACTCCTCTGAGCGCTTTTCCGCAACGTGAATTTATTTCCTCGCGTGTTTGTGCGCGTGTGTGGTGACGTGTGTGCGTGTAGGAAATTAAAAAAAAATGATTGCACGCCGTGGGTGGAAGAACAAGCAGCTTTAACAAATTAGCAGCCACTCTTGTTCGCCTGGCCAAGTCGATTGTTCCCCGCTCGCGTTCTGTGGATGTGCTTAGGTGTGCACACTTGTCCTGTGTGGGAGGGAGGGTGGTGGGTGTTGGTCGGGTTCCACCCTCCCCTGATGGGAGTTCCCATGCATTGATTAGCAAGCAATAAGCCGGAGGATATAATGGCGGTGTAACTCAGCAAGAGACGGGTTTATGAGCACAGGGACGATGCCTGCATGGAGGTCCAGAATGTGCTCATTCCCGATCCTTATCAAGGATTCAAATGGAACTAGGAGAGGTGTGAAACGGGGACGGGGAGTGGGCCTTTTGTTTTTGGGGGGGGGAACAAAAACAAACCCCTGTTAATCGTTTACCGTCGAGGGGCTTTTGGTGAATCGACTGCACATACGTAAGCCGTGTGTGTTTAGTCGGGCGGGGATGTGGCTTTGCACGCATGCACAATTACCCTTCAGGCCTCTGGAAGCAAAACTCCCACCAGCCCCCCTCGCGTGCAGACACACACGCGCACACACGCACACACACACACACGCACGCACACACTGATGGCTCATTGTGATGGTTTATGAATGAACAAATTGCCGGAGTAGAGAGAGAGAACCGAGTCGGGATGAGCCAAGACTGATTGAAGTGCATGCAAGAGGAGCTGGGGTGGGGGCGGGGGGTTAGCGGCGTGCGCGTGTATGCTAATGCATGTTTGAAGGGCGGATTCAGGCTGAGGGCAGAGCGATGTCAGCGGCGGGAGGTGGAGGAAGGCGGGGCGGGGGGTGGTTTCAGATGGAACCAGGGGGTTTCTCGGCGAGCCTGTGTGTGTGTGCGCGCAGATGTGCATGCAGGTGTGTGTAATAGGGAACGCGGCGTGGCCCTGCTGTGCCTCATTAAGCCCATGTTGCGCCGCGCTCTGGACCTCGTCAGCTCCCTCTTGCTGCGCTGCGAGCGAGCGAGCGAGCGGTGTGTGCGTGTGTGCGCGCACGCTGCAGCCGGTGTGTCGGCGAGCTCTCGACATTGATTTCCTGACAAGGCGCCCCCCCTCTCCCTCCTCCCCCTTCTTCCGCCTCTCCTCCACCAGTCGTGACACCAGGGAACGGCAGCGCTGATTTCACCATTTGTTTCTCTTCTCCTACTGGAGAGCGTGTTCTTTCCTTCCCCTTACTTCCTCTTCCCTTTAGGGTGTAACTTTTACACGATGAAATGAAAATAGATGAAAATTGGAATGTGCATCTCATTTTGTATTGCATAAACTGCCATCAGTATTTATATATCATAAAAACATGCAGAATTCTGTGCTTGTACAATGCAAATACTTTGATACGTATACAGTAAAACCTCGGTTAATGCTTCGCTTAGCATACAATACGACGCGCGTCTTGTCTTGCTGTTAATACACTGCATGAGTTCAACTCTGTTCGGGATATATCCATCCATTTTCTTTACCACTTATCCTCATTAGGGTTGCGGCTATGCTGGAGCCTATCGTTCTGAATATATTTTAATCACAAAACGTCCTTGTTAGCGTCCTATATATCCATCCATCCATCCATTTTCTTCCGCTTATCCGGGTCCGGGTCACGGGGGCAGCAGCTTCAGTAGGGAAATCCAGACTTCCCGGTCCCCAGCGACCTCTTCCAGCTCCATCGGGAGGACACCGCGGCGTTCCCAGGCCAGCTGTGAGACATAGTCCCTCCAGCGTGTCCTAGGTCTTCCCGGGGGGCTTCTCCCGACTGGGCATGCCCGAAACACCTCACCAGGGAGGCGCCCGGGAGGCATCCGGACTAGATGCCCGAGCCACCTCAACTGGCTCCTTTCGATGTGAAGGAGCAGCGGCTCTACTCTGAGCTCCTCCCGGATGGCCGAGCTACCCCTCCGTGAATCACCACCTTACCGCGGTGGAGGGGTTTGAGTGCCCGAGGGATCCTAGGAGCTATGTTGTCGGGGGCTTTATGCCCCTTGTAGGGTCTCCCAAGGCAAACAGGTTCTAGGTGACGAGCCAGACTAAGAGTGATTCAGAAGACCCTTATGAAAAAAATCAAGAGGCGTGACCGCACCTCACCCGGACGTGGGATACCGGGGCCTCACCCTGGAGCCAAGCCTGGGGGAGGGGCTCGCAGGCGAGCGCCTGGTGGCCAGGTCTTCACCCATGGGACCTGGCCGGGCCTAGCCCGAAGAAGCCACACGGGGACTCCCCCCCCCGCAGACCCACCACCTGCAGGGGCAAGCATAACGGTCCGGTGCTGTGTGATTTGGGCAGTGGTCGAGGGCGGGTTTCCGGGCGACCTGGTCTTCGGCGGGCAAATCTGGTTCTTGAGACTATAAAATATTATATATAAAATCCACTCACTACAGTGTGACAAAATTACGATGCGGAGTGTTGTGATTTACTCAAAAACGTGACATGATTCAGTAACTAGGATGCAATGCGATTTACTCAAATTCAGATGCAGTAAAATTCACTTCTATTACAATGCAATATGATATGATTATCTCCATTTTTTTTGCACTACGATTCACTCCATTTCCGATACAATACAATGTGATTGTTGAAACTTGGCCTTGTTCATTTACTCCTTTATTTCCCTCTCTCTTATGTCTAATTTTCCCCTCCTTCTTACGCTCCCTCTTGAGTTTGATTGAAGCATGGTTCTCTTTTTGGGCTCACTGGATTCGAATCTCACCAGCCCTTTCTATTTAAACCAGAAGCCAGCCACACATTGCCTCCCACATATTCACACTGGTGTCCATCAGACGGCTGCAGAGGCGGGAAATGCAGTGAAATGGAAAAAGAGAGAGAATGGGAGAATGTGTGTGTGTCCATTGGGTTGAGTGTGCGTGGAGGGTGGGGCACTAAGAATATGTGTGTCAGCCCTGTCACCTCTGCTTGATTGACCATGGTTGGAAGAAGTCATGGTAGGACTTCCACTCTATTGAGCAGGCAATGCTGTTTGCTCTATAAAATATTGATTAGGGTTGGGCAATATGGACCTTAGCATGTATCACATTATTTTGAGATGTATAGTGATATGACGATATAACTAAATTCAGTCTTATATGAGAAGTTATAACCCATTTAATAAAATACACTTGAATAATGAGTAGCGTAGAGTAATGCAGCTAAATATCATCCTTTTCGACTGACTGTGCAGTCTTTGGCTAAATAATATGACACTGCATCAGTCAGTTCATGCAGTCGTTTACTTTTCTTGTCGTAAGGAAGGCCATGAACAAAAGCGTTTTCTATTTTTGACAGGGTAAGTGTAGACTTGTTGCTGACTGTCTCACACTTCATAAAACACTCTTCGTACTCAACTCTGTGTTTGCGCTTCAGATGGTATAGTCTCTGCCTCTCCTCCACTTTCAGCCATACTAATGTTCTCTCTTTGGTTGTGGTACATGTGAGGTGCCAATGCGTCCCTGCGGCACGCTGTTACAACAAAAACACATCATCAACTCTCCTTTATCCGTTTGAAATGATCATTTATACCGGTGTAAGTCATTTTCTTATCATTGTAACAATTTATACCCATCTTTTAAAATTAGCGCCCAACCCTAGCATTGGTGGCCAGCCCTAAAAGACATACCAGCTTCACGTCTCACACATATGGCGCTTCAAACCCAATGATCCCCAACCCCCAAATTTTGAATGATAAGCTTTTTTAGCCCCTTGAGCTTTCTTTAGATGTTCCTATGAAGGTAAGCTGATTAATGCAAAAAAATAAAAACATAGTTTTTTCCCTCACCATTTACCCAGCTGAGCTCTCAAATTTAATTATGGCAAACACCTGCTGAGGGAAAACTGAGATCCTGTTTGTGTTTCTGCTGCAGACCTCCTTCCTTAAAAATCAACCTTTGCACTGCAGTGGGGGTAATTAGGCTTTATATTGCCTTGTTCTGGCCTCTCCTGCATGTGAGAAAGGGGCTCAGCGCAAGCACCCAGACACGAACAAAGGAAGGAAGAGAATAATTGATTAATCACTAAGGCACTTGGTAGAGCACAGACCTAGCCCAGAGCCAGACGATCCTAACTCGGATCGGTATCAAATTGCTGAAATTTAGTCCGTTTTGTCAAGCTTCATTTTATCTTTTTTGGCATATGTGCCGCATCTACACAATTTATGTGGAAATAGTTTCAGTAGTTTGAGAGCTGAACATGAGCAATAATAACCCGTCCTATTAAGATGCATGGTATTGTTGACTGTCGTTATGATGCGGCACAATATCTGGAGGAAATATTGCTGAGTTTTATATTTCACTGAAATTCAAGTTTCTCTGACAGTGGTTGCAGACCATGCCAGTGATTTACTGTTTCTAGCCAAGTTGGTGTTCTGAAGGTTTGCTTAAGCATTCCACCAAAGAGCAATGACATAATCAAATAATTTGCTGGATAAGAAAATGGATGGTTAATATTGCTTAGTTTTAAGGTTTGGAAAACTTTTCTGAAATCTGTTACTAAAATCTCGCCAATAAACATGCGAAAATAGGCGTTCAGTTATGCGGAATGTTTCGCTGTCAATAATCAAGAAAAGTTTGCATGATCTCATTTATAAACAAAAAAAAATTGTTGGCTAAGTCAGTTAGTATATGGTTTTCTCAAAATTTCTGAATTGGTTGAGAACATTGTTTCCATAATCCCGCCTATGACAGATAATAATGCTCAATTTTTCGGAAATGTTAACATGTAACAGCAGCAGTTATATGTAACATAATCCAGCAAAAGAACAACCAAAAAAACTTAAATCATATGTTTCTTAAAAATTATTGCGGAATTGTGGCATAATCTGAGTGACCAGAAAATGAAACCGACAACAGATATGAAAAGATGCGTAAACAAATTGGTTATAAGGTTATAAGGCTCACTGGATGCAAAAATTGTGCATAATCCAGTCGATAATATAGTTAATAAAAACTATTAACTATAGTTAATATATAACAAAAGTTATATATCAACTATAGTATCACAGCTCAAAGCGAGCTTTTAATAAACATGAAAACACTGTGCGGTAGCCCTGAGACACTGTGCGGTAGAACTGGCGCCTGTCTTCACGGACATCTTCAACATCTCTTTGGAGTCATGCCATGTCCCAGCCTGCTTCAAGCTGTCCACCATTGTTCCCGTCCCCAAGAAGCCCAGGATCACTGGACTCAACGACTACAGACCTGTGGCACTGACATCTGTGGTCATGAAGTCATTTGAGCGCCTGGTTCTGCCTCATCTCAAGTCCTTTACCTCCCCGCTCCTGGACCCTCTGCAGTTCGCCTACAGAGCCAACCGGTCTGTAGATGACGCCATCAACCTGGCCCTCCACTACATCCTGCAGCATCTGGACTCCCCAGGAACCTACGCCAGGATCCTGTTTGTGGACTTCAGCTCTGCATTCAACACCATCCTCCCAGCTCTGCTCCAGGACAAGCTCGCCCAGCTCAACGTGCCTGACTCCACCTGCAGGTGGATCACTGACTTCCTGACGGACCGGAAGCAGCGCGTGCGGCTGGGGAAGAATGTCTCGGACACTCGGACTATCAGCACGGGATCCCCACAGGGCTGTGTACTTTCCCCCCTGCTCTTCTCCCTGTACACCAACAGCTGCACCTCCGGCCACGACTCGGTGAAACTGATTAAGTTTGCGGATGACACCACCCTCATCGGGCTCATCTCAGACGGTGATGAGTCTGCTTACAGGAAGGAGGTGGACCGGTTGGTGTCGTGGTGCAGCTGCAACAACCTGGAGCTCAATGCTCAGAAGACAGTGGAGATGATCGTGGACTTCAGGAAAGTCAAAGCCCCCCTGCCCCCCCTCGTCTTGACAGACTCTCCCATCACAACTGTGGACTCCTTCCGCTTCCTGGGCACTAACATCACCCACGACCTCAAGTGGGAGCAGACCATCAGCTCCATCATCAAGAAGGCTCAGCAGAGGATGTACTTCCTGAGGCAGCTGAGGAAAGCCAAGCTGCCTGTCCAGACGATGGTGCAATTCTACACGGCCATTATTGAGTCCATCCTCACCTCCTCCATCACAGTGTGGTTCGCTGGGGCCACTGCCAGGGACAAACACAGACTGCAGCGCATCGTGCGCTCCGCTGAGAAAGTGATCGGCTGCAGCCTTCCATCTCTCCAGGACCTGTACGTCTCCAGAACTCGGGGGCGAGCAGGCCGGATACTTGCTGACCCTTCCCACCCTGGACATGGACTATTTGAGCCACTCCCCTCTGGCAGAAGGTTACGGTCCATTCGGACCAGAACCTCTCGCCACAAGAACAGTTTCTTTCCTGCTGCTGTTGAACTCATGAACACTTTATAACATTTGCACTATGGTCACTTTATAACCAGTATTTTTGGCACCTTATAATACCTGCACTAAAAACACTCTCATGCCTTTACTTATCAGTGATTTCACCTTTTTACTCAGGGTTCTATGTTTAGTTAGTTCTATGTTTATTTAATGCTCTATGTTTACTTAGAATTCTACGCTGCACTGAGTCGCCAAAGAAAGTTCCTAGTTTGTGAATTGTTCACTTACAATGGCAATAAAGTTTTTCTGATTCTGAAAAATGTATCGGTGGAGATGATAGCAGAGTTAAGTTGTTTTGAAACTTTTGCAAACATTTTGCATGATTAGGCTGACCAAACTTCAAAGAAAACCAAACTCAATGTTTCACGGAAATCGGTTTTGAAAATATTGCGTAGATCAGCAAATGAAAAAACTACATAAACACATTGGCCGATGTATTAATGCTCAGTTTTGTTTAAACCGGTTGAAATTATTGTGTATAACTAATACAAGCAAAACTGACTAAGAAAATTCACAGTGTCTTGGAAATACCAACATTTTGCATATTCCTAACAGACAAAACCTGGTAAAATTACTCAGTGTTTAATCAAAATTTCCCTAAATGCATTGGTGGAGGTAATAATGTTCAGGTTTGCTGAAATTGGTTAGGGAAAGTTTTCATAATTAGCAAATAAATGAACACACAGCATTGAAAGTGTTGGCAAAATGCAAAGTTTAGTAGAAACTACTGACGAAAATGCGGCTTGTTGTTGTCTCCCACAATGAAACACTTGTCTCCCTTTTTTTGTTTTTATCAGCGTCTACCATCTGATGGCATGGGGGGTGCCCTTGGTCATGGCCTCCCTGCCTCTGCTCAAAGGTTCCTATGGCCCTGCAGGACCCTGGTGGTGAGTTGTTTTGCTTTGTCAGGCGGCACATCAAGTAGAGATGCAGTTTTGGCCTCCTTCCAGCTCCCGGCAGGCTTCTTTTTCCCTCACAAGACCCGGCATTATTAAAAAAAAAAAAAAAAAAAAAAAACTAAAAGCGGGCAATTATCAGCTCATCTTTAAACATTTGGAAGCGCCTGCTCTTTGGGCTCTCTCAGGGGCGAGCAGGAGAGGCATCATTGTTTGTTTGGAGAGTCGTTAAGGGGCCGAGGGAAAAGACGACGGTGGCCAAGGAGAGCCGGACGTGGAATGAAAATTGGGACGGAGGCTTAATCTCCCAGGCTCGCCGCTCTCTTTTCCACTCTTGGCTTATTAATAGCCACAGCTGCGCGCCGTTTTTCCCCCTCCGCAGTCAGGAGCCTCTCTCTCTTATGTACCCCGCCTCATCTCTCTCTCTCTCTCTCTCTCTCTCTCTCTCTCACTCTCTCTCTCTCTCTCTTCCTCCAGCTGGATCACAGACGATCACGTAGCCTGGAGATTTGGGATGTAAGTAGACCCTTTCAGCGCCGCCATCAAAGCCTGGTGGAGGGTTGGAAATGTGAAGGGTTGCGTATCATGGGAGCCTGCGGGTTATTCGCCCCCTCCTCCAACCCTCAGTGTTTAGTGTGTGTGTGTGCTTGTCAGATTTACAGGAGTCGCTACTTTTGTGTATTTAAGTGTTCAGGACGGCTATGAAGGATTATTCCTGTCTGCCGCTTTCTGCAGCCGGCCCTAAGTCTGCCAATCCCCCCCGCCCCTGCGCAAGACACTTAAACACACACACACACACACACACGACAGCGCTTCGCTGCAAGCCAAGGTAATTGCGTTGCCGCTCGCGGCATCAGCAGGGAATCAATCTTTCTAAACAAATAAGCGCGCACGCACACACGCAGGCAGGCAGGCGCACACACAACATGCTATCCGCTGTGCTAAACGAGCCTGTGTTTCTTTTATCAGCGCTCTTCTGCTCCCCGGCTCTTTCTAGTTTTCCTCGCTGTTGTGGCCCAGGGGGACGAGCCGCTCAGAGGATCAGGGAATCATCATTAGCTCTAATTACATCAAACCAGATGAGAGATTAGAGGCCAAGGCAGCGCCCGTCAAGGAGGAAGCTGCACACGTGTTAAAAAACACGCCGTCGCTCTCCAGCCAGAGCGGCAGCAAGAGGTGGAAGGGGGAAGGAGGGCGAAAGGTTGCCGCATTAAAGGTGAAAATTAGAAAGATGGAAGGCGCGAGAGAGACCGGGCATAACTCAGCAGGAGAGGGAGGGGAGCATAGCGGGATGGAGATGAGCCTAAGGGAAATGGATGGCCCACGTCTCGTGGCCCACGCTGCGCAGTGTGTCTTCATCATCCGAACCGCGCAGACGCGAATGGCTGCCGAGGCAGGAATGAGGCCTCGTGAGACGAAGGAGGACTTTCAAGGGTTGACTCAGCGCATGCTCGAGTTGTGCTGAGTCACCAATCTCATCGCCTTTTCATCGACCCGTCGTGCTACGGGAAAAGTGTGTTCCAGAATGCATGCTAATGACCGTGATGGGGGAGACATTTATCTGGGGACATGAAACATTCAGTAACCCTGTAATGTTAAGATGTGGTTTGGAGACATTAGACGTAGACGCAGTTTGTTGACTGGTTGACAGAATTGTCGCTCCTGTGCAGCAATGGGAATTAATGGCTGGAACACCTAAAGTCATGAATCTAAAGAGCAGTGCACGTTAGTTCGCAATGGCGTGCAATGTAACGCCATCAAAGTAACTCAGCCACTGATTGGTATCGTTCAGTAAAAGTAGCCCCCAACTAGTAAAGTCGCAGTGCACAGGTGATCAATAAGGGAGTCATCACTCCTGTGCAGCGTTGGGAAGAACACCAAAAGCTGCATTTCCACCAAGCATGGAAGTATACAATAGTTGTGTTCGGAATGGTATTTATGTTTCCCCTGCAGGATGATGACAGCGAAATGCAAAAGGATGCAGTGTTGTGTGCTGGTAGTACCCATGCTCAAACACAAATAAGTGAATTTCACAATTGGCCAGACACTAAGATAAATTTAGGAATTTATCTGTTTTAGTCTAACACACAAATGCCAGTTCTTATTCAACCAATACTATTATATTTATGTGTTTTGTGGACGCAGTTTTTTTTTTAAATAATACTTTGGATTATTACGGAAAGCATTGTTTACTTCTTGTTTATGGACTATTAGCTTGATTAGTTAGCACAAAGCACAGTGCACAAAGCACCATTGTGCTTTTTTCTGAAATTACTTTCTTCAGAATTTTGATAGCTGAAATGGCTTTCGGGTTAGGAATGATATTTGTATAAGAGCCAACCTTTGCACTATAAACCGTTTTTTTAGCCTCTTAGGGTTTTTTTTGGCAATTGGTTGAACAGGTAGGTTGTGATCTTTTTGTCGGTGCAGGCAAGATCTGGCAGGTCAAAGTGGAATCGCCGCAGTGGAGCGCTAACCAGGAACGACAGGTCCCTGCTGCATTCTCATCTTCCGCTGAGCGCTTCCATTAAGGCTTCTTTCATCCGAGCAGCGTCCTTCACTTCACAGGGTGGTGATGGTAGTCGGGGGTGGGGGGATTCAATCTCAGCGTGCCTCTGAAGATCTTTTTCCAAGTTCTAAGCGCCGTAGTCCATCCCGCCAACGCCGTCTTTTTAGATCATCTCCCGTATCCGCCAGGTTCTCTCTCTATTTTTAATCACCTTGTCCCTCTTTCTAATTTTTCTTCTTTCTGTTCCCGACCCATACAATCCTCTTGTCTCCCTTCACCTTTATTCTTCATCTTTGTCATCCCCTGCCCGTTCCGAATCCTCTTCCTCTCCGCCTCTATTTGCCTTTCTTTCCCTTCCCATCTCGCGCTTGGTCTCGCTCCGACTCTGGGTAGCGCTCAGCTGTAGAGCAGGACTCTAATGGCAGATCATTATCATGCTAATTAGAGCACTTTGTAGCTGCCGCCCGTCATTCTCTCCTGTTCGCCGCCTCCTCCCCCTCTTCTCGCTATCGTTAAAAATGCCACCCCTCTACCCCCACTCCCTCCCATTCCGCTCTCCTGCCATCCGCCCACCCCGTTCCACCATCATTAACAGGACGCGCGCTGGCGTAATTGGACGCTGTTTATTCCGGAGAATGGGTTATTAAATCACACGGGGTGACGCTCGCGCAGGTCTCCCTCCTCCCGCCTGCCCCCTTGAAATTCTTTCATCATTGTCCCATGCCATTATTGAACCCGTGTGCACATTTGCACACACGCATGTTCAAAGAGGCTCTTCTTTGTTTATTGACATTTCTGAGCAGACTTGAGGGGAACGCGTATAAAAACAGCATGGCTTCTCTGTGGCACGTTTCCTGCTGTGAAACTAGTGCCGATAATCCCGGATTCCCTCGGTTTTGTTTCGTGAAAGGCGCTTTTCCATTGTAATGCTCCCAGAATTAGATTTATCTTTATAGTTGTTGCTTCAAGTGGCAGTTTTTTGTTATTAGCTTATCTTTTAGATGTAGTAGATCTTGCAAAATAGTGTCGGTTCTAACTTTTGGCCTTTGGAGGGGCAATCATTTTGAATTAGTTTATCATATATCATATAATAATAATTAATGACAGTAATTTTTGATTATATTTAACAAAAATATTCAAATTTCATTATATCACCTTGGGGAACCAGCCTGAAATGGGTTAATTGCCATTTCACTGATTTTTGTCTACTTATTAGTCTCATAAGTAAGCAAGGCATGTGAATAATGATATATAGCTAAATAACTACAATCACCAAACATAGTAGTGCTTCTGCAGTATGCCTCATGTTAGTGTTGGAAGTTTTATTTAAGTGTATCCTTGCATAGTTAATTAGTGTAATAATCAGAATCAGAAAAACTTTATTGCCATTATAAGTGAACAATTCACAAACTAGGAACTTTCTTTGGCGACTCAGTGCAAAGTAGAATTTTAAGTAAGCATAGAGCATTAAATAAACATAGAACTAACTAAACATAGAACACTGAGTAAAAAGGTGAAATCACTGATAAGTAAAGGCATGAGAGTGTTTTTAGTGCAGGTATTATAAGGTGCCAAAAATACTGGTTATAAAGTGACCATAGTGCAAATGTTATAAAGTGTTCATGTGTTCTACAGCAGCAGGAAAGAAACTGTTCTTGTGGCGAGAGGTTCTCGTCCGAATGGACCGTAACCTTCTGCCAGAGGGAAGTGGCTCAAATAGTCCATGTCCAGGGTGGGAAGGGTCAGCAAGTATCCGGCCTGCTCGCCCCCGAGTTCTGGAGACATACAGGTCGTGGAGAGATGGAAGGCTGCAGCCGATCACTTTCTCGGCAGAGCGCACGATGCGCTGCAATCTGTGTTTGGTCCTGGCAGTGGCCCCAGCGAACCACACTGTGATGGAGGAGGTGAGGATGGACTCAATAATGGCCGTGTAGAATTGCACCATCGTCTGGACAGGCAGCTTGGCTTTCCTCAGCTGCCTCAGGAAGTACATCCTCTGCTGAGCCTTCTTGATGATGGAGCTGATGGTCTGCTCCCACTTGAGGTCGTGGGTGATGTTAGTGCCCAGGAAGCGGAAGGAGTCCACAGTTGTGATGGGAGAGTCTGTCAAGACGAGGGGGGGCAGGGGGGCTTTGACTTTCCTGAAGTCCACGATCATCTCCACTGTCTTCTGAGCATTGAGCTCCAGGTTGTTGCAGCTGCACCACGACACCAGCCGGTCCACCACCTTCCTGTAAGCAGACTCATCACCGTCTGAGATGAGCCCGATGAGGGTGGTGTCATCCGCAAACTTAATCAGTTTCACCGAGTCGTGCCTGGAGGTGCAGCTGTTGGTGTACAGGGAGAAGAGCAGGGGGGAAAGTACACAGCCCTGTGGGGATCCCGTGCTGATAGTCCGAGTGTCCGAGACATTCTTCCCCAGCCGCACACGCTGCCTCCGGTCCGTCAGGAAGTCAGTGATCCACCTGCAGGTGGAGTCAGGCACGTTGAGCTGGGTGAGCTTGTCCTGGAGCAGAGCTGGGAGGATGGTGTTAAATGCAGAGCTGAAGTCCACAAACAGGATCCTGGCATAGGTTCCTGGGGAGTCCAGATGCTGCAGGATGTAATGGAGGGCCAGGTTGATGGCGTCATATACAGACCGGTTGGCTCTGTAGGTGAACTGCAGAGGGTCCAGGAGCGGGGAGGTAAAGGACTTGAGATGAGGCAAACCCAAGCGCTCAAATGACTAATAAAGGCTTTATGGTGGTGACGGTTTGACCCTGGAATAGATTATTTCCTTTGTTTGCGATGAAAAATATTATGTCAAAATCCAAACACGCCCCAAAACAAAAATGGTGTCTACCATAGAGATTCCTATGTATGTTTAAAATATCATTGTAACAAATGTTTGTCCATTCACCGCTGCATCAGGTTAGTTAGCACATTTGGGAAGCAGTATTTTTTGGTTTTTTTACTGCGCCACTCTTTGCTTTAACAGAACAGATGAACAGCGTCCGCGGACCTGCCTATCAAAGCAAGACAAAAGCTTTCGTTTTGTGATTACAGGGAGAGGTTGAAACACCTCTGGGCTTACATCACCTCCCAAGAGGTTGCATAACACAAAGCTGCCATTCCAACAAAGCCATCATTGCTGCCGCCAACCTCCCTCTCCCTTCTCTTCCCTTTCCCCTTCCCCTCGCCTCGCCTCACTCGGCCGTTTCCCTTTCTTTCATCTGGTCAGAAATAGCTGACATGTTCCTCGCCACAGCACCTACCCTTGATTGTCAGGCTAATCCCACAGGAAGGTTGTGCATTTTCCGTGGATGTGACTGACTTTGCAGCCGTCTGTCTTTGGCAATCGCCTAAGCTCGCCGGAACTATTGAGTCATACGCCGGCAATTTTAATTAACCCTCGACTCTCACCTATCTGAATTTTAAAAAGTGAAGTGCGTGTGGTTAATCAGAAGAGGAGCTTTGCAAGGTGGTAGGCTTCTTTACAGTGTGCCGACTGTCATGTTCATAAGTTTTTTTGAAAAGTGCTTGAATTTTCCAGTCAAGCCCTGTAAAGTACCACCAACCCAACATTGGCTGGATCCCTCCAAATTTGTGTTAAAGTGATTTTTTTATTAGGTTATATGGTTTGTTTGGTATCACCTAGCTCAAAATGAGACAAGGACGTGGAAAAAGACATTTAGTAAGACACTGTTAAGAAAATTTCAGTTTTTCTATACAGTTTGACAAAAATCTCCTTGTACTGTGCGTAATGCTTTTGACTGTAAAAAATAATATTAGCCAAAATTTTTCATTAACATGTTTACCGCAACTTTTTACATCCTTTCGTCACTTTAGTGTGTCATTTCCAGTCTGCAAAGACCCTTTCAGAAATTAGGAAAAAAATCATTTTCCTAATCGTTTTTCGGCCAGGCTATGAATAGTTTTGGCCCTAAAAATATTTTTAATTTTGTATGTATTGTATCTAATTGTTTAAAAAAAATGTTTGTGGCTACAAATGATTAGGAGTGTATTGGGACGCCATTTATCGCAGTTAATTGGTTGCAGACCCGACCACAGTAAGTCATTTATTGCATTCCGGTCTGGAACCAACTATAATAAAGGGACGACTGTAGTCACATTTACACTACTATTATTTTTTTGTTTACACCTCATTGCTAGTGCGCATGCTAGGGGATCACTGCAGGGACATAAGAGACAGACATGGCCACATACACTGCTTTAAAAAAACAGCATTTCCTTGCTGTTCTATAACGGCATAGAACAGCATGGAAATGATGCTGGTCTTGAGAAATAAAAGTTTGTTGCTTTTGATAAAATGTACTCACATTATTATGCCATGTTTATCATTGCATTAATGAAAAAAAGTCTCAAAAATTTTGACAACAATAGAGTTTATCTGCAAAAATTTGTAAAACAGTTATTGTCTAAAAAGTGAGCATAAGAAAGGCTTTAAAGCCCAAAACTTAAAAGCCCAAAACTTAACACTTCCACTCTGAAAAGTATGACAACTTTTTTCACTGTATCATGTTGGACATGTCATGGCCATATGCAGTGTTTAGGTAATGTGTCATGTCATTACAGTACTGACGCCTACTGGCCAGAATACTACATATAACTTGTGTTTACATTTTCTCTGACTAATAATGGGGACCATAGTCAATCACAAAACAGCAATCATTTATTAATGATATTTTTTTTTGAGAGGCAGTGAGAGTGAGGGAGACATATTTGAACTGCGACATAGCAAGGGACGACTGTAGCTGCGTGGCTATATCATGTCACTCAATGTCTTCCGTGTACACAACAGGTACAGGAACCCAGTGAACCACACCAAAGTGTTAAGAGAATAAAAAGCATTGACTCAACAGCATGTTTTACTTTCTTGTCACTAAAAGATCCAAAAGTCTCAATTTAGGGTCCTGCAGATACCAACAAAACATGATGCCGAAAAAGAATGCACGCTGTGCATTAATAAATCGCATTAAGACATGTGTCTCAAACTTTATGCATCATAGTATGTGTTTGAAATGCGTTGTTCATATTGTCTTCTCTGATTTTATTCCCTCGCAGATGGTACGTGCCGCTGTTCACTCTTATCCTGCTGATGATCTGCTGCTACGCCAGGATCATCTGCGTGGCCAATAACCGCGTGAGTGCATGGTCATTAGGCTGCATCCATATGGTTTGTGACCTTTTTAAGAAGCATCCAATCAACAGTGAAACGTTGACAATAAGTAAGGAAGTGAAAAACAAGAGCACTCATAAGCTGCGCCAAGTCTCTGACTTTACCTTGGTCAAAGTCCGGAAGTGGGCCTATAAATACTTGACATTTTGGGTAATTTGCCTTTGTTGCCTCCTCCAACAGGTTTGTCTGACCTGCCCCGCAGGCTTTTAACACCTGACGCTTTGTCTGTCGAAGCTGCGGCCTTTGCAGATCTTGGCAATGAACCTTTCCCTACAGCATTGTGTTTCTCCATTGGTTGCAGCAATACATTTTATTTCTGTAACCTTGGTTTTGTGCGCTTCTTGAGTGGGAATCTTTTTTTTTTTAAACTCAAATTAAGTCTGCAAGCAACAAATAACGCACCCTGGAATACAGAGTTTGAAGGAAATAGCATTTCTCATCCACTATGTGGCACTGTGACTACTAAAGGAAAAGGGCTTATGAATCTTCTCACCATACACAAGACATCTCATCCAACTCTGAAATGTTGAATTGGACTTCGTACAGTTTTGCGTTTTATGGCGAATTGCCAAATTTGCTAACACCCTGTGCCACGTACACACACTGACAAAAATGATAAAGCTTCACAAGTTAGAATTGCCCATTTGTCTAGTATATATGGTGTAAATTTGGTTGCTCTGCCTCAAATTGTGTAGCGTCTGTGTTTGTAGCTACCCCAGAATTGCCCTAAAATGACCACTTCAAACCAAAAATGTTTGACATACATACTTTTTTTCCAGTGTTTTTTTTGTGTGCTCTTAAGATACTGAGATGAATTAATTAATCTGTAATTAAGTTATCTAACTACCTGAATTTTTAATCTTACCCCAAAAAATTGCTGAGAAAAGCCACCACCTTGAGGTATTTTGATTTAAATTCATTACTTAATTATGGCAGATCAAATGATTGATATGTAACAAAAAAGTGCTTATTAAAATATTTTTTTGTTTTTAACATACTGGAACAGATGCAGTTCCAGTTAAATTTTTCTGTATGTGAGACTAGTCCGACATGTTTCCAGCGACCTTTAGTTCTGAACACCAAGGGTGAATATTGTTATGTTTTTTGTCAATATCCAAAAATATCAGGTCTATATAAAGCGATAAAGTTAACACATCAAAAAACAGTAAGACCATTTTCTGAGCAATACAAGTATTGAGCACCTGTTGCTTTTCCTCATCTTCAAAACAGACCAATCAATCACAGTGGTTAAGGTAGCACATCAAAAATAACATTGTTCATCCTCACAAAGTGAAGCAACACAGTTGGGCAAATGCTCCAAATTCTTCAGTTTTTCTTTTTGCTTTGTACATCTTGTTGATTTTGGTTGTCACTATAGTTCTACACGGTGGCTTGTATGAAGCCATATCGACACGAACTTCAATACACACATTTTGGGGACTGACAAGCAAATATACAGTGAGGGAAAAAACTATTTGAACCCTAGCTGATTTTGTAAGTTTGCCTACTAACAAAGAAATGATCAGTCTATAATTTCAATGGTAGGTTTATTTGAACACTGAGAGACAACAATGACAAAAAAATCCAGAAAAATGCGTTTCAAAAAGAGTTATAAATTAATTTGCATTTCCATGAAGGAAATAAGTATTTGATCCCTTTGAAAAACATGCTTCAGTACTTGGTGGCAAAACCTTTGTTGTCAACCTTTGGTCAGCCGTTTCTTGTAGTTGGCCACAAGGTTTGCACATATCTCAGGGGGGATTTTGGCCCACTACTCTTTGCAGATCCTCTTCAAGTCATTAATGTTTCGTGGCTGATGTTTGGCAACTCAAACCTTCAGCTCCCTCCACAGATTTTCTATGGGATTAAGGTCTGGAGACTGACTAGGCCACTCCATTACCTTAATATGCTTCATCTTGAGACAATCTTTGGTTGTCTCGGCCGTGTGTTTTGGATCATTGTCATGCTGGAATACCCAACCACGACCCATCTCAACCAACACTTGACGGTACATGGCCCCATGCATCCTCCCTTTGATGCGGTGAATTCTCATGTCCCCTTGACAGAAAAACACCTCCAAAGCATAAATCTTGTCCCTGACATCCTTGGAAAACTCTTTGGTCTTGGCCATGGTGCAGAGTATGGCATCTGGATTGATTGATTGATTGCTTCTGTGGACAGGTCTCTTTTATACAGGTAATGAGCTGAGAGGGCTGCCAATGTCAGCTCGTTACCTGTAATAAGATCCACCTAGGAGCTAGAGATCTTGCTGACGGATCAAATACTTATTTCGTTCATGGAAATGCAAATTAATTTTTTAACTCTTTTTAAATCGCATTTTTCTGGATTTTTTTGTCATTGTTTTCTCTCAATGTTCAAATAAACCTACCATTGAAATTATAGACTGATCATTTCTTTGTTAGTTGAAAAACTTTCAAAATCAGCTGGGGTTCAAAAAGTTTTTTCCCTCGCTGTAAGTACTCTAAAAAATATTGAAAACCACAGGCACCGTCACGCACATCTTTTCAGGGGCGCCTGGGTGGAACTTGCCAACTAATTTCCCATAAAGCCTCACATCCCGACGTACACTAGTGTTCAAAGTGATAGCAGTGCAACTTGATTAATCACTGTTATGTGTTGAATCACATGCATTTCTCTTTGAAAGCCTGAGGAAAATACGTCGTTCAAGACATTGTTCAGAAGAACAGCGTACATTGATTAAAAAGTTGATTGGAGAGGGGAAAACTTATGAAGAAGTGCAAAAAATGTTTGGCTATTTAGCTAAAATGATCTCCTATTCCTTTAAATGGAGAGCAAAACCAGAGACATGTGGCAGAAAACTGAAGACAACTATCAAAATGGATAGAAGAATAGCCAGAATGGCGAAGGCTCAGCCAATGATCAGCTCCAGGTTGATCAAAGACAGTTCGGAGTTACCTCAAAGTACTGTCCCAGTTAGAAGACGTCTGTGTGGATCTAATCTAGTTGCAAGAATCCCATGGAAAGTCCTACTGTTAAAAAAAAGGCATGCACATAAGAGGTTACAAGTTGCCAAAAAACACATCACCTGGCCTAAAGAGAAATTGAATAACATTTTGTGTTCTTTTTGGGTCCCACAGTTTGTGAGACGATCCTCCAACCTCTGAATTCAAGCCACAGTACACAGTGAAGACAGTGAAGCATGGTGGTGCAAGCATCATGATATGTTTCCCCTACTATGGTGTTGGGCCTAATTATCGCATACCAGGGATCATGGATCATTTTGCATGTCAAAATACTTGAAGAGGCCATGTTGCCTTATGCTGAAGAGGACATGGCCTTGAAATGGGTGTTTCAACAAGACAATGAAGACAAACACACTAGTAAACCAGCACAATCTTATTTGGTGTTATGTTATGGAGTGGCCAGTCCAATACACGGATCTTAATCCAATGGAGAACGTGTGGGGTGCTGTTTCTGAAGCAAAACCAAGAAATGTTGATGAATTGTGGAATGTTGTTAAAAAATCTTGTAGTAGAATAGCATCTAAAAGATGCCACATGTTGGTTGACTCCATGCCACACAGATGTGAAGCAGTTATAAAAAAAAAAACTGTGGTCATACAACTAAATTTCTAGGATTGCCAAATCCTAGAAACAAAAAAAGTTTGTAAAAAATAGTTTTGTGTTTATAAAATCACCGGCAGACACTGCTATTTTCTGAACATCCCCCTTTCAACTAATTACCCAATTGCACAGCCTTAAGAGCATGCATATTATGAATGCTGGGTCTTGTTTGTTTTCTCACAATATATACTAATAACAGTGATTAATTTGGTTAGTCGCATTGCACTGCTGTTATTTTCAACAATACTGTACGTGTTATCAAATGTGACATCCATGTGCTTGCCGCTCACCCGTCACTGCTTTTGTATCGTGAGTGCAGTGTGCAACTCGTGCGTGCTAGGTGGGCTTTATGTAAGGCAGTCGTACGTTTCACTCACTGGGGTTGTATGTGTGTAGGCATCTTACAAGACTCGTGCAGTCCACTCGCTTCGATCGGAAGATATACTGGCTTCCTGTGGTACCTACAGCTGTTGTGAACGGGAGAACCAGAGTGTACAGTGGGAAGAATTGCCCGCTGTTGCCGGGCAAGGTCGGAAACGCTATGTGAGCAGCCGCTGTGCGTCCACTGCGGTCGGGAGAACCAGAGTGTTGGCCAGGAGGAGCTGCCCGCCGTGGTCGGGCAAAGCGCATTAATGTCAGATACGCTATGTGAGCAGCCGCTGTGAGTCTGTGGAGTTTGGGAGAACTAGAGTGTACAGCTGGAGGCGTCTCACACCACGGGAGAAGCCACTGTCGTGTCTGGGCAATTTTTTTTATTTTTTTTTTAATTTTTTTTTTTTTTTTTGGTTTTTTTTTTTTTCCCTTTCTTTTCCTTTTTAATTTGTTTTTGGTTTTAAAATTTTTTTTTTTTTTTTTTTTTTTTTTCCTTTTTTTTTTTTTATCTATTTTTTTGTATTTTTTTTTTTGGTATTAAGGCTTGCTTAAGTCAATGACCATTTGTCTGATCATTTTAAAACTTTGAGGATATTTGTGTTACATGTATGCTAGCATTTCTTTCAGAGCCTTTGGAGCACAACCCATAGGGCGTGTCAAACCTAATTTATATTTGAATGTATTTGAATATGTTTTTTATTTTCTGTAAAAGACACGTGAGACCACATTCACAGCTGTAGACGACAACATACAGAAAGTCGTCCAGATTCTTGCAATTTTTGTTACACCCTCACACACAACACAAACGCCTTTATTCCTGCCCATTGCTCACTTACGACTACTAATGTGACGTTTTGTCTATTGCGTTTATTTGATAAACAAAAATGCAGGTGCTCTTTGGACAAAAACAGCCTGTTTCCAGTGGATGAATGTCCCTTTTGGCTCGCATAAATTTTGTGTGCTTTTCCACTGCGAGGGTGCAGTCGAGAAGCCCGGAGGCGGCATTCCACGAGGTCTGCATAGCTGACATTCCTCCGATATGACAACACCACGCGCACGCGAAGAAGGCCTGGTGGCTTGCTGGAGTTTAGGATATGTTTTGAAGTGCTTCTTTTAATGAAGGACTTGCATTATGTCGCCATCTTTAATGGTGACAGTTGACAGATTTTGCAGGAAGCTTGCACATTTCCTAATATCCGAATATAGCCACTTGGCATGACAAAATACGCCATCATCTCGCAGTATCCACCTGTCTTGCCCCCTCCCGGTTCGCTGTACGCATATCATTTTTTTTCTTCGCTCTTCTCCCGTCTCGCTCCACCTGTCTCGCCCTTCACTCCGCCGTTTTGCATCCTCTATCACATTTATGAAGAGCTGCGCCTTTATCTCCCTCTCCGCTGCAGGCTGTCTCACTTGAAAGAATCTGAAAAAGCTTTGAAAGCGGGGGTAGGTAGGTGGCGCCTCGCTCAGCGGAGAGACGACTAGGAGTGAGTGAGCGAGCGAGTGAGAGACGAAGGAAGGCGGCGGTGTTTTCTACAGGCCGAGGCGGCGAGATTGCGGGTGATAATTACCGCGTATCTCATTAGTCTTCCAAGCATGCATCACGGCGGGTCGCGGCTTTAAAGAAATAAACATTGAAGGGCTGTGTGCAGAAGGAGAGCTGCATTGATTGTAATTTAGGATTCCTTAACCACCTCCAAACTACAAGCCTTTGAGATTGTTTTATCTGGCATTAATTTAACCTTTGCTTTGCACTACAACTGATGGAATTCAAACGTCTGTCCATGCATGGTCATATTCAATACTGCCAATACTATTTACTGTTACAGTGCTGGCTATAACATGTCACTTGGGGTATGTTTAGACAAGAACAATCCAGTAAAATTGGCAGTGTTGGCTTGGGAATATACGTTTTTGTTGAGACCACTAATTATTCCAGCATTGTGATTTTGAATGCGATGTACCTGCCAATAGACTCATTCTCAAAGACAAATGTTTTGAGTATTTGGATGAGAAAATGTAATGTGATCAACCATTCAACAATTTAGTTAAAAAATAGTCTGGTGGAAAAATGCAAAATCAGTCTTTAGCAATTAATTGTGATGGATTTCCACTAATTATGGCACCAATTGTTGGCATGTTTTAACATGTTGCTTTGTTGCTTGCATTAACTTTCTTAAAAAACACAAACACTTGAAAACATGTCTCAACATACAGTATCTGCTTTTCAAAATTATAACACTCGGTAGAAATAGTAGTCGCATTCAAAGTGGTAACAGTGGAACACCGCATTAGTCTTGTGTTTGTGATTACTATATACGACTAACAATCCTATTACTCACTCTAGCCCTAGGGTTTCTAAAATACTATTTTGTCTTTGAGTTATTTATGTGGTTATTACTAATTATGGTTTAAAAAAAAAGATGTTTTTGTTTTTAGTTGTTTAGCATGGTGCTTGGTGACCTTAGGATTTCGCATCCGCTATTTGCAGACGATGTGGTCCTTATGGTCTCATCAGGCTGTGACCTTCAGCGTTTACTGGAGCGGTTTGCAGCTGAGTGTGAAGCTTCTGGGATGAGACTCAGCACCTCCAAATCCGAGGCCATGTTTCTCAGTCGGAAACGGGTGGACTGTACCCTCCGGGTTGGGAGTGAGGTCTTGCCTCAGGTGGAGGAGTTCAAGTATCTCGGGTTCTTGTTCACGAGTGAGGGAAGGTTGGAGCGTGAGATCGACAGACGGATCGGTGCAGCATCTGCAGTAATGCGGTCGCTGTACCGGACCGTCGTGGTGAAGAGAGAGCTGAGCCGGAAGG
>QODF01000079.1:707332-744787 GCA_024372805.1 Oostethus manadensis | reverse complement strand
CAGTCGGGAGAAGGCCCCTGGGAAGACCTAGGACACGCTGGAGGGACTATGTCTCACAGCTAGCCTGGGAACACCCTGGTATCCTCCCGATGGAGCTGGAAGAGGTCGCTGGGTACCGGGAAGTCTGGACTTCCCTACTGAAGCTGCTGCCCCCGCGACCCAGACCCGGATAAGCGGAGGAAAATGGATGGAATGGATGTTTAGCATGCTGTTAGCCTCGTTTAAAAATCGATTAAAATGCAAGAGCTTGAATACACATTACAAAATGATAGCGTTACCATTTCTGTCTATAAATGCTTAAGTAGCACTATTAAGTCTAGGCATGCGCAAAAGAGTAACGGCAGCACACAGCATTGTAGTAGCATTTGTGATTATAATATAGCACTATAAAGCCAAAGTCAATTCAATATCCAAAAAACGATTTTATTTTCTTTCATATGTGTCTACGAAGCGAGACTGACACCTATTGGCGTGGCATGCGTATCGCAGCATCTCAGCATTATGGACAATAAATGTTGCAAAAAAAGTTGTTCACGAGGTTGTTCCTTTGCAAATGTACCTACACTTTATTTGCCTTTCAGTGCAGGAAAATCAGCAAGGCAGCCATTACCAGGCCCGGCAGGGTGGTCCAATAGCACAGTGAAGTGGTTACGGATGTGATTTGTCCGTGCCCGTTTCCTCCCCTCCATCACATCTCGACACTTAATCTGCTGATGTGCTCGCCTCGCCGTGTCATGGCTTAAGAGAAATTGCAGCAAAGGTCAGGCAGGCGCGTTGGTGACTCGACAGCGCCGGCGTTTGTTGATTCTGATTGATAGCGGCGCTTGGCCCAGGACGTAAACACGCTGCGGTCACACTTGCATTTGCGATGACGGTCTGAAACCATGGCAACCACTAGTTAATAAATGGCTGAACGGAGTAGCAGGGCACGTCGTTTGTGCCCTCTTTTGTGTGTGCGTGTGCGTGTGCACACATGTGTGTCACCACCCCCTAACCCCTCTGGGATATGTCTCTGATGTCTTGTGTTACATAAAAATTCTGGCTTCCTCCTTCACCAGCACCACCATCACCTCCAGCTCACCATTACCAATTCCATTCAATGTTTGGGCCTGCACTTTGTATTGACAGCCCCCTACCCCGAGCCACCCTCCACCCCCCGCATTCCCCCGAGAGGATACAAAAGGAAAAGTATTCCCACATTGTCTTCGAAGGATTTCAAGTTGCCTGCCATGGTTGCTTCGGTATCGTGCTCCCCCTGTCTCTCCCTTTTCTTCAAAGATTTTCTGCTTTTTTTTTTTGTGTCATGTTTTGCGCACGGCTGCTAATCATTTCACACTTTTGAGTCAAGATGCCAACAGGGTGGGGAAGCGCTCCCGTCATCTTTTTCCACACTCTCATGCACAATTATTGGCTTTTTCTTGAATGGTTGAAGGTTTTTTGCATTAACAAGCGATGTTACTTTTGGCTTTCTTTATCAGACTGGAATCAACAATATTCAGTTGGAGTGTGTTTGGCTTTTTCTTTGGCTTTTATGTGATGGCAAAGTGGAAACGGGTAATGATAGCTATAGAATCAGTCATGGAACTTAATGCGACATCAGCAGAATTTGATATATATTGTTCTTATAAACTAACTGTTTTACTCTTCAACCGCCTGTGGTATACTGTTAGAGCCAGCCAAAGCCTTCTTTGCTAGCCTAAACACTTTCAAAAGAAATTTAAATTATAGTATTTGTTTTATGTGCCCTGCGATTGACTGGCGACCAGTCCAGGGTGTACCCCGCCTCTCGCCCAAAGCCTGCTGGGATAGGCTCCAGCATCCCTGTGACCCTAATGAGGATAAGCGGTACAGAAAATGAATGAATGAATGAATGAGTATTTGTTTTATGAAACTGGATTAATTTATTCTCTATAGCAGAAGTGTGGACTCAAGTCACACAACTTGGACTCGGGTCGAGTTACAATTTTGATGACTTTGGATTCAAATTGAAAATATCACCAAATACTTACAACTTGGCTTGGATTTTGACATCAATGACCTGGTACTTGACTCAGACTTCAGTCTGATCATATGAAAATACTGTCATTTTCATGGCATAGAAAATGGATAGATGGATGGATAAACAGTGCTTCTAACCTATGAGGATTAAAATTTAAAGTCTTTGTCTTCAGATTTAACTCTACCTGTCTTGTCTTTACTTGAGACCTGACTCAAGACTTGAGACTTGCACAACATGGACTCTGTTCCATCTCTACCCAGTAGTCTACTTTCATTTTGTGTAGCGTGTCTTTCTTCTTTTCCTATGTTTTCTTTTTTGGCTTATCCCTTCAGGGGTCACCACAGCAAAATTGCCTCCATCTAACTCTGTCTTCTGCATCTTCTTGTCTTGCACCAACTACCTTTATGTCCTTTTTCACTACATCCATAAACCTCGTCTTTGGTCTTCCTCTAGGCCTCCTGTCTGGCAGTTCAAAACTCAGCATCCTTCTAGCAATATATTCACTATCTCTCCTCTGGACATGTCTAAACCAGCTCAATCTGGCCTTTCTGACTTTATCTCCAAAACCTCTAACATGTGCTGTCCCTACAATGTACTCATTCCTGATCCTGTCCATCCTGGTCAGACCCAAATAGTAGTGTATGTGTGTTAAATTATCCAAGTCCAGCAATACCCATACAAGACCACTAGATGACAGCATTGCTTTCTAAACACCTCCCTGTCCTTTTTCGGCACATCTCTGTCACCGTTTTACTTTGTTTTCAATGTATTATACTGTATAGTGGTTGCGTTCATTTTACATGCCTCTTACAAATGAGAATATTACATAAAACATTGCCTGTTCATTTAATAAATGTTCTGTCATGGCGACAGTTTAAGCTTGGAATACTCTAAGGGATGCATTGTTTGGAAAATTGGAAGTGAACCAGCGTCACGTGACCGTTCCCTTGTTTTAGGGACATCCACCTAAAACTCCTCTTCATTTTATGTCCTCCCTGAACAGATGCAGTCATGGCTGGGAACGTTCAACCCGGAGCGAGAGAGACGAAAGGTAATGAATGACCCGTCTGACCGCCGCTTTCCCCCGACACACACACACAGGGAGAACGTGAGGATAAGAGTGTGTGCGGGATTAGCTTCTGCAGTCACGCTGAGCCAGTTTCAAAAAAGCAGCAGGGAGTGATTTGACCTCTTGACACGCCTCCCGCGCAGAGTGCTTTTGCATGTATATAAATGCGGATGTGCACATAAACGTGTGTTTAAAATCGGAGGTCGGCGGGGCCTCACTTTGACCTCAGTGAATTAGCAGTGAAGGGGGCGAGCACGGCGAAAAGCTAAACGATTCATTCAGAGAGAAAGATCCACTGAGGTGAAAAAATTATTTGGATTAACAGCTGGTATGTTTAAGTGCGTCATGTCACTCCAGTTTAGTGCATTAAGATTGACATGTGCCTCTTAGCTCTTGAATTCAATTAAAATGAGTTCAGAGGCCTTGAAGATACCGACAGATTGACTTAGGAACTGATTCATTCTGTTTTCATTTTTTCTTGACGGAAAATTTTATTCAAAATTCAAACAATTCAGAGGCTTGACTTTAGACTTTCCACTGAATTATGTATTTTGTATTTGTACGTGAACTCATTCTGCTAATAACTGTTTAAAATACATTTTTGACACCCCCTATGGGTGGTGGTCAAAATGTTTCGGAAGACATGCAATACAGATATCGTCGTGGTAGAAGAAGTCAAAGACTTATGGACAGTTTGTTACTATGTCTCTGATGGCGGCCATGTTTTTCAACGAATCTCGCTCAAATTTTACACATGTGACTGCCAGCCCTCTAAAGGTGTGTGCTAATTTTCACGGTGATGCGGGTTAGCATGCTTAAGGTACAGTGGATGTTTTGTTTGCTGTGGTTCGCAAACTTTTCACAGTCACGTACATCTTCAGGCATTTGACCTGAAGTCATGTACCCCCTGCACATTTTAAAAAACATATACCGGATTATATCATCTGTATTTAATGAATTATTATGTGATTATATACTTGATAATTTTGGAAAGGAATATTTTTACAGATGAGCATGTCCTCCTTAACTGTCCCATCACGAATGTACGCACATATACCAGAATATTTAATTTGGCTTCATTGGCCAATCCAGGTTGTGCAGGGGCGTCAAAGTTGGCGTTTGACGCCTGTAAACTGACCAATTAATTGGCTCATACTGGCTGTAGTAGCTCTTTTATATTTATAACCAGGGGTAGAAAGCTGTGGTGAACTGTGATCTTTATGCTTTTTTGCTGTGGTCTGCAACAAGATACAAAGAATATCAATAAAAACAAAATCAAACTCAAATTTTGCATAAATGTAATTACAAAAGTATGAAAACAAAGTACAGAAATCAAGAATTTGAGGCTTATTCCTGAGCTGAATGGACATTCCATTCCATTTTGTTCCACTTATCCGGGTCAGGAGGTCTCAGTAGGAAGTCCAGACGTCCTGGTCCCCGGTCTGCCCTTGGGCCTTCTTCCGGCTGGGCATGCCTGGAACACTTCACCAAGGAGGCGTCCGGACTAGATTCCTCAGCCACCTCAACCGGCTCCTCTCAGTGTGAAGGAGCAGCGGCTCTTTTCTGAGCTCCTCCCGGATGGCCGTGCTCCTCCCCCAATCTCTTAGGGTGAGTCCAGCCACCCTACGGAGGAAACTCATTTCAGTTGCTTGTATCGGCAATCTCGTTCTTTTGGTCACGAATCAAAGCTCATGACCATAGGTGAGGATGGGAATATAGATTGACCTCTTCTCTCTTCTTCACGATGGTCGCGTACAGTGATGCATTACTGCAGACCCTGCGCCAATCCGTCTGTCGACTTCACGCTCCACAACCTTCCCTCATTCGTGAACAAGACCCTGATACTTGAACTCCTCCACCTGGTGCAAGACCTCACTCCCAACCCTGAGGCTGGGACCTGGTGGTCGGTCCTTCACCCATGGGGCCCACACAGCCCCACTACCTGCAGGGGCAAGCATAAGGGTCCGGTACATTGCGATTTGGGTGGCGGTCGAGGGTGAGCACTTGGGCGACCTGGTCGTTGGCGGCCAAATCTGGTTCTTGGGTTGTGAATGGACATATGAGCTCAAATTGCATGAGATTAAGTACCAAACAAAAATGCGCAGTAGCACTCATACACAGAGCTAACAACATCATTAAACCTCACCCCTATGCATTAACATTTGTGATTAAGGACCAGGTGATAGGAAGAATAGAAAATCTCTCTGCAGCGTTGGGGAAAGCCATATACATAAGTCTCAATCGGCACATTGTGGTGCGTTTAAGGACCACTAGAGAAAACGCCTAAAGAAGACACATCATTAGTGAAACATAAAGAACACAAAACATGCAAAATTGTGGCCTTTTTAACTTAGTCACTGCATCCAGTCAAGAAACTAATTGGAGGCTTCTACAGCTCAGAACATGCACTAATTAGTTACAGCACCGTATAAGAAGACCCGCTCTCATATAAGCACCCAACATATATGAAATCTTCAAGATTAAGGAGTCTTAAAGCACAACATAACACACATAACAATGAAAAACATCATGTTTTGTACACATACCCTCCTTGGAAAACTTACAGGTTTAGTAAAAACGCCAACATGTGGATTTGTCAGAAAAGTAATAACACAGTAGGAGTGTATGTTCTGACACATTTTCAACTTTTTGTGTGCAGCGGTTCAGGAGTAGAAGAGTTATCTAATACATATACATGTTGTTCAAATTTACTCAAATGACATTAAAGAATCTAATATATAGCAGATGTCTGACTTTTTATTTCAAAACAAAACAACGATATGTGTTTTCATCCTCAGAATAGACTCAATCCAAAAATACAGATATATTTAATTTTGTGGTCTTACTTTGTGCAATTTTGATGTATATTTTATTCATTTGTTTGCTGTTATTTATCACGATCCTCCCGTTTCCTTAATAATGTGCTCTGAAAAGGACTTTGCACATGTAAAGTTTGCTAAAAATGTTTTTTTTCTGACACATCTGTCACATTACTTAAATGTATAGCATTGAGACAATGATTATGACTATGACTATTAATTATTTTATACATTTTGGGTACAGGAAGGGAAACAAATGTTCTATTATGGTAAATCAGATTAGCCTACGAAAAAATTTACCGTTATTCATATTCATATTAATTCATTTTCTATGCCGCTTATCCTCATTAGGGTCGCGGGTATGCTGGAGCCTATCCCAGGTGGCTTTGGGCGAGAGGCGGGGGCACACCCTGGACTGGTCGCCAGTCAATCGCAGGGCACATATAGATATCCCTAATAAATATTAATATAGTATAGTATAGCTAGAGCCCCGTTGCTCTCCGGTTCTGGGGTACTTCGGAAGAACAAGCATGTTTAAGCAACTCCCCTACCAGGGGTGTCCAAAGTGGTAGAATGCAGTATGCATTTTTAGTGAGATTAGATATTGCATATCATCTTAGAATATACACTCCTGATCAAAATTTTAATACCAGTTGAAAAATTGCAAGAATTTATATTTTGCACGGTTGGATCTTAAGGAGGCTGTAAGTAGAGCTTCAAAATAGAAAAAGAAGGGTGGTGAGACAGTTATTTTTGATTAATCACATTAGTGCAAACAGCCACCTAACTTGTATAGGCTGGTCCTCAGCTGATCAAAAGTTTAAAAGCAAACCTTCTTCTTTTTTTTGCATTTGGAAGCTCTACTTACAACCCCCTTAAGATTTAACCATGGAAAATATGAATTCCTGCAATTTTTCAATTTGTCCTAAAATTTTGATCGGGAGTGTATTGACCTATACATTGGATTGCTTTTAGCATCTGAACAAAACGTTTCAAAGTGGCCGCTGCACCCTTCAATTTTTGTATGTGGCCCTCGGTGGAAAACGTTTGGACACCCCTATCCTGTGCCAAATAACATTGGTAATACGTGATTGCTCCCCAACTCCAAAGCGTCTTCACGTGGTTAGCGCAGCTCGTCAGTCCTCACTCGCTCGCTTCATTACCTCTTGCACCTCGGCCTGCAGGGTGAAGGCTGCGAGTGAGGGCAAGTATAGGGTTAAGGTTATGTAAATGCTGCCCCTAAGTGGCAGTTGTAATTACTGCACGCTCAACCGTGCTGTGTGTCAACAGCACACACACACACACACACACACAGACAGCTACGTGTAGGGCATAGTGCAAATAAGATGGTGATGGGTATTTTTTGGTGTCTCGTTCCTCCCCCCCCTCCTCTCTCTCTCCACCAAACACACACTCGACCTACAGCGAAACCCCCACTTCCCTACCCCTTCCTCCGCTTCTGTCACTCTTGTTCTCGCAACCCGGCATGAATAAACCAGCACGCCAGGTTCATGCGTGTGAATATTTATGAGAATTTATGCACGCGCTGCGACTCTTTAAAACAACAACAGCCTCTCCGTTTGTGCTTGCCAAGACAGCGGGCCTCGTTGTGTGTGTGTGTGTGTGTGTGTACCAGCAGGTGTAAACTACAGAAAGTGATTCCGGCTGGGCGCACCGGTCTCTGGCAATTTCCGTTTCACGTCAACACGTCTTCCTCTACGTTGCTGCTTTGCGTGTTTTTGTTTCTCTCTGAGTCAGCCTACCACCTCCTTCTCCCCCTTGTCCGTGAGTGTACGTGGGTGTGTGTGTGCGTGTGTGTATGCGGGTCAGGCAGGAGCGATGACGTACATAACAAGTGTCGGCAGTTATCTGGGCCGTCAGTCACATGGCCGCCGCACATCTGTGTGTGTCTTGACTGATTTGTTTGAGGTCACGCATGAGCACGTGCGCGCACACACGCACACACACACACACACACAGCACAGGCCAGTGAAAGGATATTCTTTTTAAGTCTAACACACACACAACATGGGCGCACACACAGCAGCCCAGTCCCCGCCAGGTTCGCGGGAAAAAAAGCTGGCAAACGAATGTCCCGCTTGTGTTTGTTGTGCTCGTTATCTTCCCCGACAATTTTGCTCCCTGATTCACACTGACTTTGCCTTGAGCAACAACGCAAACGTGGACCGCATTGCTATGGCTACGTGCAGTACAGCGTAATGTACTTTGGTCCGTCAAATGCGTTCTTATTAAATGTAGCACTCGATTGCTGGTATTTCTTAAAATGTGTTTTTTTTTTCTTAGTGATTTATCCTTTTGTCCACACAGAATTGTTATTTTGGGATCACTGGGTTTACACAAAGTCAACCTTGTAAAACCGCATGGACATGCAACACCCCACCCCCAAAAAATGCTGTAATATGCATGCCAGATCGCAAGTTGGCGATATCACTATAAAAAACACTAATAAAAATATACTGTTAAATAATTTATTGATCATTTACTGTGTTTGCCATTGTAACTGTGTTACTGTTTTTACTTTGATATGTCTGATGTGCAATCAGAATGCTAGAAGAATATGTTTTATTTTATATCATTTGACCCTTTATCCGCAGTCAGTCTGTGTTTTTGGGCCCCTGAAAATAGACTTCAGTTCAGGGTGTGCACCAAGTTAAACTTGTGAAACCACCCCAACCTGCAATAAAAACCCATCACAAAATGCTGTAATATGCATGCCAGGCCACTAGCTGGTGATGTCATTTTGTTAGGAAACTCACAAGATCCTGTGTAGCATAGAGATCTTAAAATCAATTTATTGCGAGATCAGCGTGATGATATTTGTCGTTTAAGAGAAAAGCTGTCTCATGGGAACAGGGCCGTAAGAAGCCAGCCGGACTGTCATTTCTACTGATACACGTAACATGGAAGTGGCAGTGCACGAGGCAGGATTGGAACCGCACTTTGGGCAGGCTGTCAACCTTGCTATTTTTTAATACCCCTCAAATCCTTTGTTTGTAACCTTTCCAGGAAAAAACTGAAAATGTATTTTTTTGGCCTTTTCCGAAACAACAGTGCGATTATCCTTTGTTTCGTTTTTTTTTTTATTTTTGGAATGATATTCCAGTGTGCTCCATTGCGCTCCACAACAAAAATTTGATCCAAAACTTGTTTTGACTTTTACCTTTCTAACAGGAAGATGACATGGTTGTCAATTCCTCAGAGCTAGCCACTCGTGATCATCTCAGGTCTGAACAGGTCTGTTTTAAAAATTTGGCCTGGTTTGTCTCAGCGGGCCTCTTAGACAGGTTGAGTGGTTTTGACAACACGCGTCTTTTTTTACGGGCATCAGCCCTGCAGCTAGTATGTAATCAGCATTAGTGCTCGCTCAGCTGTGTCCTTTTATTGTTTCCGCGGTTGCACTTGGACAATTTCCATTTGCCGTCGCCGCCACCGCTGCTGTTGTTGTTGTTTCTCTGCAAGAGTCCTCGTCCCTGTTGTCGGACATGTTTGACATTGAAAGGAGACCTTGGAGACTGCAGCTGCGAAAACAGCTTTATGAAGAAGACAAGACAGTGTGCAAAACTTTCTTGCAGATTCCAAGAAGGTGGCACAAGTTTTTTTCAATACCACTAAAACAGCAGTAGATTATTAATAGTTAATTAATATTATTTAATATTAATTAGTATAAGTCATGTACAAGTACTTACTTAAGGTGGAATGGGAAGTTTTACTATAAATATTTTCAATATTTTTCTGGCTTTCTGTTTGGACTACAAAAAGCATCTCGTTTACATGAGCTTATTTTTAGCTTTATTTTTTGGGGGGTCATTGTATTTGTGACATTCCATTCAGTCCACCTTAATTTTTATGGTAATGTATGGTTTCATGATCCCTCAAGTGGGCTAAAACGGTCTCACGTCTCAAGGTTATAGCGCCACTTGTTGCCAGAGTTGTGAGTAAGTCACTCATGTGCAAGTCACACACAAGTGTCAGGTCATAACCTTTTAGTCTCAAGAACGTCCAAAGTCACTGTGGTGAGAATCAAGCAAGGCAATTCAAGTCATTGCTCAAGTCAAGCTAGTGAAGTTACAGATAAATCTGATGATCTACCCCAGTTTTCACATTTGAATCAGTAAAGACAGTGGTATACAAATTCACAAATTCATGCATTCACAAATCATTCATTATGCAACATTTTCAAAGCTGATTATTACTGTGCATGGGTATGCTATTAAATGACCGTTAACAAGACCTACACTTCTTAGCTTTCAGAAACTTTAAGGAAAAAAAACTTAACGATCAGAAAATAATGCAACTTATTTAATTATTATTGAAGCAACATTCGCGGTGTACAAAACTGTGGTGAGACCAGCGATACTGTTTGGTCTAGAGACAGTGCCACTGAGGAAAAGACTGGAGGCAGAGCTGGAGGTAGCAGAGATGAAGATGCTGAGGTTCTCTTTGGGTGTGACCAGGATGGACAGGATCAGCAATGAGTACATCAGAGGGACAGCACATGTTAGAAGTTTTGGAGATAAAGTCAGAGAGGCCAGATTGAGATGTTTGATTGAGATGACATGTTCGGAGGAGAGAGAGTGAATATATTGGTAGAAGGATGCTGAGCTTTGAACTGCCAGGCAGGAGGCCTATAGAAAGACCAAAGAGGACATGAAGGTAGTTGGTGCGAGAGATGGAGGATGGAGGCAATTGATTAGCTCTGTCGACCCCTGAAGGGATAAGCCGAAAGGAAAAGAAGAAGAAGACCATGATAAAAATCAACACCTGGTATGTAGCGTCCTCCTGTCCACTTGCTTATCCTATCAAAAACATAATTTTACTTATATAACAACACGTTAATCTTATGTATCCTTTATCCTAAACTGAATGTTTGTTAAAAGAGGTACGTTAGCATTCATGATAGTAAAAACATTTGACCCTTTTAAGAAGCCATTAAGTTAACCAAATACGCCTTTTTCGCACATTTTATGTGCGAGAAGACATACACATTAAGTAGCGTGTTTAAGCTATGGTTGTGTTAGGAAACTTTGAAACAGCTGACTAAAAGACACATTCATGTAGCTTGCCGTTTTTGTGGGTGTTGTGGTGATTGTTGAAGTTGGATGTTACGTTGGTCCGCCTTTCTCTGCTTAATATTGTATTTGACCAATTATCCTTGAAGCCAGCTCCATGACATACTACTGTGTTGATCTGCTCCTCTGTTGCCCTGTTGGTCGCTGTTAGTCTGTGCAGCACATAAAATCACGCGATCCTGTTTCAAAATAAAACATAATTTCCTACCTTATCTAACTTTTAAAATGCAGATATTTAAATTACAGATCTCAGTCTAAGTCAGAGGTTCTCCATTATTATCTGTCAAACTGAATTTGAAACTGAAGCCAGGAAAATGCAACAAAATTAAGAGCTATGAAGTCTATTCAAGAGTCAAATGGCATGTTAGTATAAATATAATAATAGTATAATAAATTTGGACATATAGGCAGGTTTACACGAGTATTGAAAGTACTCCCTGCTTCTTGCTGACAGTTCACCGCGCGCCCCCCCCCCCCCCCCCCCCCCCCCCCCCAAGGGGACCCACCAAGGAAAATGATAATGTATTTTTTCAACCTTGAGATTTTAACTTCTTACTTTTGGTATTTTAGCATACAGTAAGGAGAATCTCCAATGGCAAACAGCCCAAAAGTTATACAATATGGAATTCAACAAAAAACATTTGGGGTGGAGTTCTTCAAAAATCACACTCACTGAGCATTGGCAAGTGCAACATACTTGTTCATTTAATGTGCATTTAGGTTTTTCTTTGGCTTTTTTGATTTTTTAAAAATCTGTTGAAGGCCACGGAACTGAACTTTCGGTTATTGCATAACTGTATAGATTTTACCTAAAAAAAACCAACCAACAACTAGGTAACAGTATTACTTTGGAAACACTTTCCATTCACGTGTCTTCAAATCATGACTCATTTTACTTTGTTTTAGTTTTATACAGTGGTTAGTTCCCTTCAAAGCATTATGAAAGTAAAAATTATTGAAATGTTACTGAAAAAATTTAATTAAACAATTAATACATTGTTTTGCAAACAATGGCTTGCGAAGACAGTTCCCTGTCAAGTTAGTCGTTTTCCAAACGTAAGTCATTTTACTTACCGTAATTTTTGTTTCATTATACGGTAGTTGCCGTTCTGCTATACTTCACTTTCAATTTTTTTTTCCTGTGAAAATTGTCTTGAACTTAGAACTAGAACAGCATCAAAATTTCCTTGATATTGGTTAAATACCCACGTACTAGTTTAGACATGGGTATTGGTTCCGTGCAGCCTGGCCGGCGTAGTCAATGGTCCCGCCTTCTGATTCCTGTCTGTAATCTAGAATGTGTCATTAACGTCGGGACTGCTGTGCCCCGCCTCGCCTAATTATGCTTTCGTTCCCCCTCTTGCTTCAGGGGTCCACGCTTACGGCGGCGTTTTGATTAAAAACACGAGGCTCTTTAGCTGCACCCTTCCTCCTCCTCTTTCTGCTTCCTGTCTGTAAGCGCACCAAAATTCCTCAAATGCTTTTAACTACACTTCACCGAAAATTTTATATTCTGGCTCCGTTGTGTCATTTCTGGAAGCTTAGTCTCCCTCCCCCAAATGCACTGCGCTGGAGGCTCACTGGTGTTGACATTCCCGCATTGCCCTCTATCACGTTGGATCCGTCAGCCTCGTGGTTTGCCCTTTCAGTCGGCCGATGAGACATTCCTGCTGGGGCGTGCACGTAAGCGCACGCACGCTCACGATGATGTCACAGCTCGACGCTAACAGGCCTAAGCTTTGTGTTGAGACCCGTGGGGGTCATGCCGTGGCCATCCCCGCCGAGCACGCATATGTTGCTCCGCGGAAACTTGGCGTTTAAATACTTTGCACGAGCGACACGCCAGTGAGGAGATAAAACGCCTCCACGGTGGGGATCTTGTGATTCTCCTTTGGATTGTTTTGCAAAGCCTGCGCCGGGAGCTCAAAAGCCCCCCCACCCCTCGAGGTCTTTCTGGTGACTAATTAATTTCCAGCATGTGGGGGTAGAGGCCAAGAGCTCGTGGGCCTGCCTCCTGCCACTGGCTGCATGTTTCCGAGGCAGAGGAGGAAGGAGGAGGAGGAGGGAGGAGGAGGTTTCGCTCTGGCTGTGCCCCAGCCTGCAGGGAAGGAATGGAGGGAAGGAGGAGGGGTGAGGTTTTGACGAGCAGAGCGCAGAAAATCGATCCGGGGGCCTCGCTTCTCAGCCTCTTTCCGGACGCGGGAGTCCTCCTCTCCTGGGAATTAGATAACAGCTTGTAAAAGCCCTCCACCGCCAGGCGCTACGCTCCCCTCCTCGACTCAGCCGCCGTCACATCCCCTCCTCCTCCCTGCTTCCCCGCTCTTTCCCTGCCTGCCTCCCTGCTTGCTTGTCCACCAGATATTGAATTCATCCCTTTCCAATTACGTATTGGCTTTCGCTTTAATTGGACGCCCCGTTTCTTCCCATAACGGTGTGGATATTGCATATTATCAGCACGTTAATATTTTATTAGATTTTAATTGGCCTTTGTTGTTTGTCTCAGCGCACCACTGCACCCATGAACGTGCCGCCGCTGCCGCCTGGGTGCCTTTGTGTGTTTGTGTTTGGAAAATACAAAACAATCGTCCCTTTCACACTGCCTTGTCGCGCTGTGGATCGGCAATTTTCCTGCTTCGGAGGTTGTGTCAGATGTGGAACAGTGGCAGGAGGCTGTCTGTGTAAAAGGCAAATGAAAAATGCATTCTGTAGCTACAACATAGTAATTTGTGGCATCTGTTGGAAAAGCCCTTTCACACTGCAAATGACAGATGGTAATTTTTCACTGTGTGAAGCGCACCAATACGTAATCAGGTGTCAACCAGCAAATTTGACGGCGTTTAAGGTTGTGTCAGAGCGTTAACTGAGACAGAATGCGGCCTGTGTGAAAGGAAGCTGCAGAATGCCGGGACAGGGGAAGTGAGTTGTTGTTGTTGTGGAGCTGTTGTGTTGTGTTAGCAATAGTCGCCGTCCGTGTGTTTTTTCTCCTGCGCCAGACGTCTTTATGCATCTCATTATCTCATTGTAAGCTTCTGTGTCACTTCCTTTGTTTTTGTGTAAAAGGCACAACCGAATAAATCAATTCTAGAGATGTTGTTACAAATCTGATCACAGCAACTTTGCTGGACCTCTGTGTGGAACGCCTTTTTTGATGCTGCTGGGCTGTGGTATGGATGGTAGGATTTATTTTTTTCAGATATGCATAATAAGTTACACCAAGGAATATCACATGATTGTATGGTATAGATGGTCGTAATTCAACGTGTTCAAAAAGGAGTAGGAAGAAGTGGATTTTACGGTTTATCCATGTCTATTACTGATAATTCATTCATATTTTTTACATATTCACACAATATTTGGTTTGTTTACATTTTGGAACTTTGTTGACTTCCTGTGTGAAAAGAAGGAAGGTGCAGTGATAAGAAAAAGTACAAAATAGGAAATAAAAATGTTAAAATAACATTGAAATGTTATAAAATAGGAAGAGATGTGTGTTTTTGTGTTTGAATAAATGTTAAAAGAAATTAAAATAAAAATCTAATAAACTCACTAAATAAATAATACAAAAATTTGAAAAGGTGGGGCCATTGAATAATAAGGCATGACAATGAGCATAACTGGAGTAAATATGTTGATGGGTATGCACGATTCATGAGTAATTTCTAGATATAGATGGAAAAACCGTATTAGTCATGTTCAGTGTATGAACTGTATTGCTTAATATTGTTAAATTTGGCACTATCTTGTCGAATGGTGATGACTTTAAACAATACAATGTCTGTGAGCTGTGTCTGTTCTTTTCCTTCTTCAATATTTGTCTAGTTTCTTGATGTCTTTGCCACAAGTACTCGCCTTCCTCCAGTCTCCATTTAACTTCTTGTAGATTTTGCGTCTTAAATCTCCCCCGCTTCCTTAAGTTGTGTGTTTACTTGATGATGTTGGCATTGCATTTGTCATATGACTCACTGATGTTTGTTGCTTTCAGCTTGCTTCTCTGCCTCGGGAAAGCCACCATGTTTTTTTGGATATTTTTGGTGAACTTTATGATAATGAGTTGTGGTGTTGTTATTTCTGCAAGACATTGGAATGCTGGTATTGATGTTATTTACGTCTGTAGGCACTTGTTTCTCTGTTAGGGAACATCATCTTTTTCTCCTCTTGGGTCATCAGCTGGCATAAGAACCCCACATGTGTTGTGGAGCCCAGTCAGGATCACATTGTCCATGCCCGTGGATTGTCCAAAATATAAATTCTGGACATCATTTGAGATATAATGCAATTATTTTCAACATTTTGCTTCTTTAAGTCATCCACAATTTTGGTAAAGAATTGCAGACTGAGCCACTTGCAACAAGTGATATTCTGCAAGTAACAATTTGTAAAAAAAAATGTATTCTCTGTGTTCCTTAGTGCTACTGGATTTGCTCTAACAGTTATGGCAATTTATTGAAATCATTTGGTGAGTTTATTACCATAAATTTCCTTGTATAAACCACTACTTTTTCCCAAACTTTTAAACCTGCGGCTTATAAATGGGTGCGGCTAAATATGCATTTCGGAAAACGCTCTTACTGATAAAAGTCCATCAGGATTTCAGGTGAAACGTTTAGAAAACAAGCAAAAAACACCAGGAACGCCTTCATTCTTGCCGTTTGCTAACCCTGTCGCTCTAGTTGACTGGAGCCTGCACATTATGCAGTTTACAGTGAGCAACAAGCACAGTTTTTACTAAAATGAAATGTAAAACATTGTTGGATTTGCATTAGTTAATCAACACCATAAATATACAGCCAAGATATCAAAGCCTGTTGAATGAAAACAAAAAAAGACGGCACATACTGGAGTTTGCGCAGCAATCGTGTTGTTAACACATACCTGCATCCGCCAGGAATCCGCGCGCTATGATGACTCAAAGGCGGCCACAAAGGTGCCACTTAGCTTGGTTCTTATGAAGTCCAGAGCGATAGCAGAAATAGTGTGTAATATCCAGTAATTCCCAGGTGTCCTTGCTTAGAACTTACGCAATGTACGTAGCGGCACAGTCTCACACGTCATATCCGCTCACCTATATAATCTGTATACATCAATAAATGGATATACAGTGACAATAAACCATATAAAACAAAACATAAAATTCCATGTTTTTCTCATGGAGATAAATAAAGTTGCTATATGTCCTGACTGACTGCCGAAAAAGAGTCTTCTTCTTTTGTTTATGGCAGGGCGCAACCAAGGTTTAGGTGCATACCGCCACCATCTGTACCGGAATGTAGGCACGTGCACATGTGCTCTTTTGTGTAAAATGCATAGGCCAAATTCCTCTCTGATGCAGCGATTTTTGCCGCAAAGGTCTCTGTGTGAAAGAGACTGTTGCCTTTCCTCTTTAGCCTCCATAAAATCATTGTCTCTTTTGCAGGTGTCCCTGGCCGAAGAGATCAAGCCATTGAAGTGGTATCCATCTGTTTACCTGCTGGTGTCTATCTTCCCGCTCATCAACAGGTAAGGCAAAACACGCACTGTGTGTTATGCCAGCAACCACCCCCATTCTTCCAACCCCCAACCTTCTTGTTTTATTTGCATGTTGGCTTATCTTTTAGCCGCCGCCGCCACCGCCGCCTCCTCTTTTTCTCTGGCTCTTGCTTATCGGGCTTCTTAGAAGCACCGCTCTCCCTGTAGCGGCCAGGCAAGTTTCTGTGCGTGCATATTTGTGTGTGTGCGTGTGTGTCGGCCGCATGGAGCATTTTATTGGCTTTTTTAAAGTCGGGGCTTTGTCAGGCGAGGGTTGGCGGGGAGGAGGCGGGTGGTCCAGTAAATTATAACCTCGGTCCTGTTATTACGTCTGCACCCCCACCCCCACTTCCAACCCTCACGTCCTCTACCTCTGTCTCTCTCACTCCATCGACCCCCCCTTCCTCTTTCCATGTAGAGCGGGTGTGATTGACAGGTCAGGGTTACTAAGTGATTAGCTGCGGCGGCTCTGCTTGTTGCCACGGCGATGTAGGCAGAGACGCAGGTCAATTACAGGGTCAACGTCTCTCAAAGGCTTCCCTCCAACGCCACATCTCCACCCTACCCCAACAACCCTGCTCGCCCTTCTCCTCCCCCTCCTTAACCTCTCCATCCATTCCAGTCGTCCGCTACCCACCCCTCTCTCCAAACTGTCGGCTGATGGAGATGACAAACTGCATCCTGTGGAAAATCCGAATTGCCCCACCCTCTCCTTCGACCCATCCACCTTTCCTCTCCTTTTTCCTTTCTGAAATGTCGCTTTTCCTCCTCTCCCTCAGAATTGAGGCAGGGGGGCGGCTGTGTGAAATTTCAATTTCATTGTACACTGTAGAATGACAAGATCTGGCACTGGTAAATTTAGTTCTAAGTGAAAGGGTATTCCTCGATGCTGAATCTTTTTAAAAACAGTTTGTTTTATAAATTTTGGGGGATTTTTGGTATTGTTTTTTTTTTTTCTTTTTTCATATAAAAGTGTTGGGTAAGTCAAGTAAAATCACACCCGTAGCACATTTAAAACAACCTAGGTTGACCAAACATAGGACACTACACAATAAAACCAGTGTAGGAGCCATTTATGTTCTGTTACGTTGTAGTTTGTCTCATTTTGGTGCTGGTGTTTTAGTTATGTTAGAGGAATTAATTGTGTTTGACCACTGGTGGCAGTATGTAGTCACACTGTTTAAGTGCGGAAGTGATGGGGCATGGGTGAGGTGACAGGAGGTCACGCGGTTTTTACCGCTCAGCATAGATTCGCCGGACAGTCATCGCACTTGTGCTCGCTGCACCATGCCTCCACAAATATCATACATACAAGCCAGTGACACACAGCACCACACCAAACCACAGATTTATTCTTTCATTCATAACTGTGTGATAAATGGAATCACTCTAAAACAAGCAAGTTTGGACATTGCATTATTGGAGCGCATTATGCCCCGGATACCCTGCACCCAGAAGGAACTAAAGGGTAGGACTAGATAGTCACTGCAACCAGTAAAAACAAGTATTGACCAGTAAACGAGTATTGACCTACATCTAAAAACTTTTCTATCGGCACTCTGTGCAAGCAGTCGATTCCAGACTCTGCCCCAGCACGTCTATCCAGCAGCGGCGAGATAGAGCCCACGTGATCGCAACAGCCGCATGTGCTAACGGGTTAAGCACACAGAGTAGGAGTGATGTCGGAAAAAGACGTTGCAGCGGAGTGCAATACTTGTCGTGTACAACAGAAAAGATGAACACCCCCTGCCTGAAGCTTGTCTTCTTCTCACTCCTTTTCGAGCAAAATTTTTTCTGTTGTGTGTTTTGATTGTGTTCTGTTAAGTGTATTTTGTGTGGCTCGAAATAAGGAATCAATCATTAATGTCTGTGTTGAGTAAAGTCGGGTTTGAACATTTAATTGAGGACCTCAAACCTTGCTATACAGTTTTATGCCTAGCCGCCGCTACATTGTGAATAAAACTATAACCCAGATGCATAAAGAACTAAATGCTCGTTTTTTTTCACTTACCTACTGTTGCTGATTATTGTTCTCTGTTTGAGTAACAAGCCACTTCCAGCATTTTAAACTACAAAATAAATAATAAAAGTATGCATGATTTGTGCTAATATCGGATTGATGTCAGTATCGGTTGATATACAAGGCTGCATTATCGGTATTGGATCGGAAGTGAAAACGTATCGGGACACCCCTGGTAAAACACTGAAAACTCCAAATTCTAGCTAAAAAACGAAATAATATACGAAACAAGTGCATACTTAAATGTTTTGGAGGTGGAGGAGCGAGCCAGTTTTGCTTACACAATGGGCTTAACGCAGAAGTATAAACAACTTTTGCAGCATAGACATCTGTAGCTGTAAGAGTTCAAGTATCTCGGGGTCTTGTTTAACAGTGAGGGAAGTTTGGAGCATGAGGTTGATAGACATCAGTAATGTGGTTGCTGTACCAGACCGTCGTGGTGAAAAGAAAGCTGAGCCCGGCAGGCAAAGCTCTCTATTTATTGGTCAATCTATGTTCCCACGCTCACCTATGGCCATGAGCTTCAGGTCATGACCGAAAAGCGAGATCCAAGCGGTGGAAATGAGTTTCCTTCGTAGGGTGACTGGACTCACCCTAAGAAATAGGGTGAGGAGATCGGCCATTCGGGAGGACTTCAGAGTAAAGCCACTGCTCACATTGAGAGGAGCCATTTGAGGTGGCTCGGGAACTGGAAGAGGTGACCAGAGACTGGGAAGTCTGGACTTCCCTACTGAGACTGCTGCTCCTGCAACCCGGACCCCGATAACCGGAAGAAAATGGAATGGAATGGAACATCTATAGCTAACTGCTAACTGATAGTTGGCAGAGCTCCAGGCTTTAGATGTGTAGCGAAGCCTTTTTTTATCGTGGCCATATACATAGAGCGGGAGTAGCTCAGGGTGGGTTAAAGCGTGCGTTTGAGTGCATCTTCTCTCAAAAGTGGAGCAAATAAGGGAGGGAGATGATAGAGTTTTTTCTTTTTTGGGACACGGGGACACATATTACTGTAAGAACATCATTAAAAACTCGATTTCTTATAATAGGGGACCTTTAATTAGCATTCGCTTTGTGGGAATATCCCACTTCTCTGGGTTCTGTGCGAAAGACACGGGTGGCATTTTTGCCGGCATCTCTGTGTGAATTGCACCAGATTTACCCTCCTAATTTGCCAATCTCTTTTTCCCCCTTCGTCACACAAAGCTTCTATCCCCCCATCTCTCCTCTCTATCTCTCTCCCCGCCTGTCTTGAGCAAACACTCTCTGCCTTTCTCCCGAGAGCGCACGGGGGGATAAAACGGGAATGAATTGCTCTCTCGTTGTCGTCTTCCACCGCCTCCCGCCGTTCCCCAGCTCCTATTAATTTGTTAGCCTCCCCCCTCTGCGCCTCCCTCCCTCCCTCCCTCCCCCTTCTCCTATTTACTCGCCTGCCTCCCCCTGGCTCATATCCTCCTTCATCCCCTCCTTCCTCCCTTCCCCTCAGCTGAGGGGCTGGGGTGTGTAAAGTGTTTGTCACGGTGTCGTGCCGATGCTGCTGCGTGGAAGGAAGGAAGCAAGCGCACAGGAAGACAGCCTCGGTGTGTGCGCGTGTGTGTGTGTGCGTGTGTGTGTGTGTGTGTGGTTTTTTTTTTTTCTCCCCCCGCTGGCGTGCGTAGGCGGCTGCTTGGTTTCGTGTCAAGGCAAATGTGCTGTCGCCGCTTGTTGCCGTGTGTGCGCACTTGTTTGTCTGGCTTGACGGCCGCACGGCTTTTCCATCCTGTGTGTGCGCGCCTGCGTGTGTGCGTGTGTGTGTGTGTGTGTCTGAGTGGGGGATTATTTCTATCTGAGCTCCAAAGCCTCCTAAACAGGGCTTAGAGAGACGGCCCAGGGCAGCAGCTAAAGCTGTCGGCTAGAGCGCTCCCTCTCTCCTGCTCTCTCTCTCTCTCTCTCTCTCTCTTTGCCATTTTCTCCCGGCCTGATCCATCCTGTTAATACGCAGGCACTCCCACACACAAACACACTCTTGTTTTGGCCCTCATCTGCTGCCACACACACACGCATGCACATAAAATGCGCAGACAGTCACACGCCACACAAGCAATTTTAATCTGTTCCAAATGCACGCTGGTAAATGTGTTAATTCGACACCAGCTGTTGCGAATTGAAATGGGAAAGCGTTCCTACTTTTTCTCCTCGCTCACGCTCTCTGTGCGTGCGTGCGTGCGTGTGCGTGCGTGCGAGCTGCCCGGGCACGCCGACGACAGTTTTCACAGTCTGCTTCTCACATCGCCTCCCCTGTGTGCTTTTTAGTGTGGGTGTGTGTTTGTTTACAAGGCTTGTCTAGATTCCTACTGTGCGCGCCTGTACGCCTGTTTGCATAAATAAGCCCTCTCCTCGGAAGCCTCGCTGCCGACGATTCCGGTGGCACGTCGCCGCTCGTCCCTCCCGGACAAACGCGCTCGTGTTTTTTTGTCACTGGGAAACTCTTTGGTCCTCACTAAAGCAGCCTCACTACCAAACAGTACACATGACACGGTTGACAACTTTTTTGGTTTCCCTTGTTGAACATATAATAAAAGTACAAAAATGAGCGCTAGAATTTTTTTGGGCGTTCTGCCATTTGATGTATGGTACCCAAAACACTGCAGTTGATTGATTGGTTGAAAGATTTTCTCCAAGGAAACCCCCAACTAAGGACATCAAATAAACGCCCCTTTCATACAGCCTGTAAAAGGTCTGGCATTTTTCTGTTTCACGGTTCTGTGTAAAAGGTAAGAACACAGAATGGGGGCTACAAACGCTTCTTTTGCACTGCTTACAAATGCTGGTGTTGCCGTTTCATTTCACTAGCGTCGACATGGAATGCTGGGCTCCAGAATGCGTATTAGGCTTTTTTCACACTGCAGGTCAAGTCCGATTTCTTTGTTCTTATGCGACCCGTATCGGATTTTTTTTTTATGCTAGTGTGAACAGCACAATTTCATTTTTTTCAGGTGACACTCAGGTCTCATTCATATTTGGATATAAATGGGATATGTATGTGACGCGACTGCAGTATGAACACTCAGGTGGCATATATCCAACATACATGTCATCAAAAGGCGTGTATTGCCGTGCTTGGCGAGTCTTTGAATGTAGGCAGTTATGGAAAGATGTAGTTTATCGTGCAAGACTTGGAAAAATGTACTCACCCATTTAGGCAAAAGTTCACCCAAAAGTTATTTTAAAAAGATGTTAGTGAAGCAGCTGTCAGCACTGTCTCGTCACTCCACCCACATGCACCTTGGAACAGACGTGGCAACAAGTTGTCTACAAACTTCCATACCAAAATTCTTGCCATCTTTCTTCTTAACCTTCTACCGTATTTTCGTGACCACATGGCGCACCGTATTAAAAGGCGCTTACATAAGGCGCACCGTATTATTGGGTGCAAGCATGGTGAAGGCTAGCGTATGTTTTTAAAGAGGCGGGCAGGAGCAAAACTGAGTTCGGTTGTACTTTATTGAAGTATTTAACAATGTACTCACAACGTACCGACTTATCGTGCCCCTTTGAGCGTATTGCTACCGTGCTGCTCCCCTTCGTCTCTACAGTGTGGTTAAGCGGGATGTCGAAAGCAAGCGGCACCTCGTCCATGTTGGTGATGTGGTTGGGCTGGATGTGTTTGTCTGCAATTTTTATACTGCAGTAGAAGCGGGAAATGGCCAGGTTTTCCTTGAAATCCGCCTGAAGTTGTTGCGCCGTAGTAGTCTTTGCCTGGATGGCTAGATGGCGCCGTTTCATAAAACAAAAGCATCAAGACAGACCTTGAAAATGTTGGATTTTCATTTCTTCTGCAAGCGTCATTGCCCTCAGTCGAATGGTGACTGCAGAGATGCATCTCCTGGCTGTTCTTTGATCATTAATCCATTCCTTGATTTGGTCTTCCAACTCGGGCCACATCGTCTTATTTCTGCGGAAACTCAGCTTCGTTTTCTTGACTTGGCGAGGCTCGTTTTCCTGCTTCCTCCACTTGTGAACCATGGATTCGTTGATCTTGAATTGTCTCGCAGCTGCTCGATTCCCATGTTCCTCCGCGTTACTGATAGCTTGCTGTTTAAACAGTGATTCGTAAGCGTGTCTCTTCATAGGTGCCTTTTTTGGGGGTCCTTAGCCAAACCGATGTTGTTTTGCACAATGCATATACAGGCACTAGATACCTACTGGGGGTGTGCCTTTAGCATTATAAGGCGCCCAGTTCATTATGGAGAAACTTTTAAGATCGCCTTGGGGTTATGAAAATACGGTACACCGAGTCATTTGGATGAGAAAATATTGACTTCCTTTGTAGTTAGCTCTTCATGCTCTAAAGTCAAATTCTGAAATCAAAATTTAACACTTCAGATATATTATTTTGTCCTTTTGTTTTTTCTGAAGTTGTATATTAGCTTGGCTATATTGTAAATCACACCAATACCTCAATATACTTCAGGGTATAATATAAATCAATAAATGATGTCCTGTATTCTTTATGCTATCATTTGAAATACTGTACACTATTTAAAATTTTACAGACACGTTAGGTGAATTTGCACATAGTATTGAATTGGTATCACTGATACCAGCCTGAAGTTTACCCAGTATCAAATCAGAGATCAAATCAGTGGTATCGCACATCACTGGAGCACGCACCGCGGCAGTTTTACTTCCGTAAACACACGGTAGTGTCATGCTTCTGCGCATGCACGTCACTTTTCAGGCACGTTTGTTCACATACCAGGATGCATTTGTTTGGTAATGTGAATGACCACATAAAAAATCTTATTTGAAACAAAAAAATCACAATTGGGAATCGTACCCTGCAGTGTGAACGCAGCCTTACACATGTAAAGGAGGTGGGATGTGTGACAGGGAATAGCTGAAAGCTGGGACAGCACCTGTGGCTCACTTCTCTTGCTTCGTCACATTTTATTTTCTGATTACAGAATTCCGTGTCACTGTGTGAAAACCTACACACAGTTACAGCAGTATCTGGCTTTTTTGGGTTCTGCAAGATCTACTATTATTTTGTGAGTCTCATAAGCTTAAGTTAGCAATATTATACGAAAAATACAAAACCGGTGTTCACAAAACTTTGTAGAGGCGTGTGGGTAAGGTTATAAAATCTCAAAACAACAACAATTCTGGGCCGAAAAATTGTGCCAACCGGGGAGCAGTGCCCCGCCAGATGGAGCTGTGGTGAAAAATACACAGCTTTGCTATGGTTCGCAATCATGGTTCCCAAACGCTAATCGTCAACAAGGCAACAGGGAGCGTCACTAAAGTTAGAATTTCCGACACACTAAATATCAACATCGCAAAAATGTGTGTTCCCAGAACAGACAACATGCTCATGGTTAGCGCATGTCACATTGAAAACAAGAATGGCAAACCAGCAAGAGTATATGTTGCTCACGATAATGCTGAAAGCAAGTAATACTTCAGAAGAGTGTGCATTACACATATACCCTCATAACCCAGATAGGCTTTAAAATAACTTTTTCAATTAGGATTTACTTTGCAGCGTGCGTTACCGCCGCAGAATGGAACACAAAAATTGGCTTAAATAAATGTAAAATTTTGTCTTCTTCATCTGTTGCGAATTTTGTACAGGTGTGAAAACAAAACATTTCCAAGGAATGTGAGTCATGAAAGAAAGAATTGTTTGGGATTGTTGAGCCTTGGAGGAGGTCTAGGCACGATATTTTGGTTATCTGTTCACGTTTGCAGAGTTACATTCCCTCTTTTTGGTGAGTTAGGTGGCAGGGTATGCTGGCTTTGATGTCACGCTGTTTATCTAGCTACGTGTATCACCAGCCCGCCTACGCACACGCAGACAAGCCGGATCGGGGTTTATTGTTCAAAACCATACCGTAGTGGCGGAAACACAATGCGACTATTTTTTCCTCACCTTTCTTTTTCCCGCAAGGCTTAGTCTACAAGTTTTGCAAGGCACAAGGCAGGCACGCTTGTTGCCTGTGAGCGATTGAGGTTGCGCTACTTCTTTCAGAGGGGATAGATTTGTCCTGGCGGTGCGGGCTTGAACTGGCGATGTGTCTGCATAACCTTGAGTTCACCCTGTCGCCGCAGGGTGCATCCGCCATCCTCCTTGTTGTTCCCGGCGTGCCTCGGTGTTTGTTTGTTTTTTTGTCTCGTGGTGTGTATGTGTCCGTCCACATGTGCTTGCAGGGGATTTTTTTTCTATGGGCTCCCTACAAAGCCTGAACCTCCCTTGCTTTCCATCACCTCCTCCACTACCTCACCACCCCGCCGTTCTTTGGAGGAGATCTGATTTCCCTGCTCCAGGCAAGCAGCGAAAACAAGACGGCGCGTACGTGCGACTGTGTGTGTGCGTGTGTGTGCGCGTGTGTGTGTGTGTGTGTGTGTGTGTGCGCGCCGGGCCCAGGCAGACCTTCCCCATCTCCGTTCGGCGCTTTGAAAAACGAGGAAGGAAATCTCAGAGCAGCAGTTATTATTCATCCCTCAAAGAGAACGGGGAGTGGGAGGAGGAGGGGAGGATGCGAGGATGGAGGGAGGAAGAATGAAAGAGAGCGCCTAACAGGAGGAAAGATGGGGGTAGTGGTGACGGGGGGTAGTAGCGGTCGGGATACATTAACGCTTATCTGGCTATATTTTGTATTTTGCATCCCAGGATGTGTTCTTTCGTTCTTTTTCTCCCTGCTGCTCTCTCTTTTTCATTTGCTCTGTTCGCTGCCTTTCAGAATAACTTTTGCGGGTTTTCTACGGTTTCGGTGTATTTTTGGTATTTACATTAATGAGCAAGCGTCTCACATGCGAGTTTTTGTCTGTTTGTATACATTTATTTCGCTACAGTACAACGGTAGATTGAACAACAATAACAAAAAAACATTTTGAAGCCAAATTATGTATTTTGCTGTTTTTTGGACGTCAAGTATGACACTTTGATCTGGAATCACGATTCCTAAACTCTGGTTTTCAACGACAAGGCTGCAGGATGCGCCACAAAAGTCAGAATTTTCTGCCTATTATTATAGGGTTAGTTTACCCAAAAAATTTTCCAAAACATAGCAATCCCACTTCTGTCATCATGGGATGGGAGGGTGGGGGGCACTTGTTTCACAGTCCCCTGTATATTACAGGCGGTGTTTAACCTACAATAAAAACACTCAAATGTATTGATCCCGCTTCTGACACCATTAGCTACGGAACTCCTACCCTTTTCCTACCAAAACTGGTGGTAGTTCAACTCTCATGCCTCNTTCGACCGTGTCCCTCGTGGTGTCCTGTGGGGGGTGCTCCGGGAGTACGGGATTGATGGTCCGCTTCTACGTGCCATTCGGTCCTTGTACAATCGAAGCAGGAGCCTGGTTCGCATTGCCAGCAGTAAGTCGAGCTTGTTTCCGGTGAACGTTGGCCTCCGCCAAGGCTGCCCTTTGTCACCGATTCTGTTCATAATCTTCATGGACAGAATTTCTAGGCGCAGTCAAGGTGTTGAGGGAGTCCAGCTTGGTGACCTTAGGATCTCGTCTCTGCTATTTGCAGACGATGTGGTCCTTATGGCCTCATCAGGCTGTGACCTTCAGCGTTTACTGGAGCGGTTTGCAGCTGAGTGTGAAGCTTCTGGGATGAGACTCAGCACCTCCAAATCCGAGGCCATGGTTCTCAGTCGGAAACGGGTGGACTGTACCCTCCGGGTTGGGAGTGAGGTCTTGCCTCAGGTGGAGGAGTTCAAGTATCTCGGGTTCTTGTTCACGAGTGAGGGAAGGTTGGAGCGTGAGATCGACAGACGGATCGGTGCAGCATCTGCAGTAATGCGGTCGCTGTACCGGACCGTCGTGGTGAAGAGAGAGCTGAGCCGGAAGGCAAAGCTCTCTGTTTACCGATCGATCTACGTTCCCACCCTCACCTATGGTCATGAGTTATGGGTCATGACCGAAAGAATGAGATCGCGGATACAAGCGGCGGAAATGAGTTTCCTTCGTAGGGTGGCTGGACTCACCCTAAGAGATAGGGTGAGGAGCTCGGCCATCCGGGAGGAGCTCAGAGTAGAGCCGCTGCTCCTTCACATCGAGAGGAGCCAGTTGAGGTGGCTCGGGCATCTAGTCCGGATGCCTCCCGGGCGCCTCCCTGGTGAGGTGTTTCGGGCATGCCCAGTCGGGAGAAGGCCCCCGGGAAGACCTAGGACACGCTGGAGGGACTATGTCTCACAGCTGGCCTGGGAACGCCCTGGTATCCTCCCGATGGAGCTGGAAGAGGTCGCTGGGTACCGGGAAGTCTGGACTTCCCTACTGAAGCTGCTGCCCCCGCGACCCGGACTCGGATAAGCGGAGGAAAATTGATGGATTTTGATCCAAAAATTTGAAATTGATGGATGGATGTTCTTACATTTTCACAAAAAATTGTGTTGTTTTGCCCACTTGTTATGCATGCGTTTTAGAGACGGAAAAAATATATATTTGACTAGAAAAAATGGATTTCAAGGAGGACGCATTTCATTCATATTTAAAACATCTTTCTGAGATAGGAAAATGTGTCCAGTCTAGCATACGTCATATTCCAAACAAAAATGGCGGAACACAGGGGCCATTGGTATGTGTACCGTTCACTTTAATGCAGTAGATAATGCTTCAGAAATGTAGTATGCTATAAATAAATGTATATGCAAATTTATAGTGTTTTTTGGGCATTTTTGCAATGGGAATTATTTTGACAACGTTGCTGTCTGGATGTAAAACTTTTCAAGTACGCAAAGAAAAAATGGTTTTAACAAAATCGTTCCCAGGTAAATGACCATAGTATTAGGTCTCTGTATATGTATGATAGCTTTTGGGTTTATTCATTGTTCTTGACGTAGTAAGAATTTTGTAACAGTACTTGAACCTGGACCAAAATTTGTATTTTCTTGCTGTGACTTTATGTTATGACATTTCAGCAAGTATTATGACATTATGTTATTCTGAAGTTGTGAAATTTTTTTGCAAATATATTTTTCTCCTTTATTTCAGCCTACTCGATTGTTTGGTTATGCAACATTTATGGTTTGTTGAACAACTTTTATTGTATATAAGCCTATATAATATCAAATTGTTGAAGAATGCCTGGTCTGATGCATTGCGGTTCTCTACAACCATGCATTTCAGAATACATTAAATTGTCCAAAACACATGCATGTTAGGTTAATAGGTGACTCTAAAATCCATAGGTATAAATGTGAATGTGAATGCTAGTTTGTCTATATGTGCCCTGTGATTGACTGGCGACCGGTCCAGGGTGTACCCCTCCTCTCGCCCAAAGACGGCTGGGATAGGCTCCAGCATACCCGCGACTATAATGAGGATAAGCGGTATAGAAAATGTACGAATGAATATTTGAAAGGATACAAATGTCCCAAAATGCCAACTTTTTTCCTAGATAATGACAATAATGACGTTTTAGCTGCAGCCCTTGTGTGTGGATTGCCTTTACATGGACGCTTGATGTAACGTGTCAGGTAGCGGTCGGTGCGTAACAGGAGCGCCCTGTAGCTATCCGTCTCCCCCTGTTGAGCGGCGCTAACGTTCGGCTATTCATCCCCATTTAGCGAGACGGAGCTGGCCTGCGGGGCCGAGTGAAAAAGCATGCACCTACGGGGAGGAGGGTTGGTGGAAGGCGGAAAAGGGGGGAGTGGGGGCGGCCATGCCCAGTCTGGGCACACAAAAAATAGGCGAGGTTGTGTGTGCAGAATGAGAATGAATGTATGAAAACTCTTATATTGTACTTGAATGCATCCATGCCTATGCATGACGGTAATTATTATACAAAAAATAAACTATGGATATACTATATGCTCTATAAATATGTTTACATAAAGGCATGTACATGTAAAGGGAATATGCATGCAAGATAGCCTTGTGGACGTACACGCACTTTTTTGTGTGAGATGCAAGCAAAAGTGTGCACGCACACACACACACACACACACACAGTCCGCTATAACATCCACTCCACCACCACCAGCCCCCTTCCCCACCGCGCTTTCAGGCACGTCTTTAAATATTCATCACTCTGGCTGCTCTGAGAGTGCCGTAAACGCTGCCTCACACTCCGGGGAATCGCTAAAGCCTACTCTATCATCTGCTCTACCTTCCTCCTCTCGCTCTCTTTTTCTCTCTCGCATTTTTGCTCTCAGACATATTGAAGCACGGACACGCACAAAGCTAAACTCACGTGCACAAACACCCAAAAACCAAGCCCATTGTTGTACTGGCTGGACACACGCTAAGGACCATACATTAAGGAGGTTCCTTAAAAATATTCAGTGCAGACAGTTGGTCATTCAGGGACCCAGGACATCTTTTTGTTTGGGTTGCAATGCTTGCCACCCATTCTCACAGAGCTGTAATGTAAAGTACCCTCAACCCACTTATGATCATTAACGTCATCTTTTAGATTAATAAACAAATCCTAACAACTATCCCACTTCTGACACCACCCAACTATGAGCAGCCGCACCCTCAATCTATGAGTTTGAACCCAACATTCAGTGGTTTTAACCTCACCTCACAGCTAAGCATCCCACTTCTCACACCACTGGTTACAGAACTCTGAAGAGGAGTACTCTCAACTCAAATTTGAAACCGCCATTTACCATGTAGATAATTGAGGACTTTACTGCACAGCTAACCACCCCACTTCTGACACCATTTATCACAGAACTCCGAAAAGTAGTGCAGCCTGTTTTATTTGAACCCACCCACTGAGCATGCAATCATATGCTTAAATACACTTGTATGCTTCACTGCTCTCAGGGGGCAGCCCTGATAATTGTCAAGATTGTTCTTTATAAATCATTAGTTTTTGGATCAGCAATTTCAGTTAAAGATATCATATAGCAGATAAACTCAGCATGAATGCCTTCACAGAGTTTGAGCAGTGTTTCAGGTCATCTTGTTGAAGTGTCCAGCCCATGCTCAACTTCATCTTTGTCACTGATTCTTGCAAGAATCTGCTGATACTGATTGGAATCCACGCAAACTTCCATATTAATAAGATTGTCAGTACCTGTACTGACCACATAGCCCACAGCATGATGGAGCCACCACCACATTTTACTGTGGATAGCGTTGCGTTTGTCTTGGAATTCTGTGTTCTTCATCTGCCATGCATACCACCCCTTGTTACGTCCAAATAACTCAATTTTAGTTTCATCAATCCACAGCACCTTGTTCCAAAATGAAGCGACTCCGTTTGTGGTATGTGCGCATAAACGACTTCTTCCTCATACAGCATCCACTTGTGCAAAGTGCACTGAATAGTTGACCAATACACAGTCGTTGGAGCTGGTCTGTGGGTTGAGTTCGACTGTTCTCACTATCCTTCGATTCTGCTTGTCTGAGATTTTTCTTAGCCTGACACTTCAGGCTTTAACCAAAACTGTGCTTGTGGTCCTTCATTACTTCACTATGTTTCTCACAGTGGAAACTGACAGCTGGAATCTCTGAGCTAGCTTTTTATCTCCTTCCCCCAAACCATAATGTTGAACAATCTTTGTTTTCAGGTCGTTTGACAGTTGTTTCGAGACTCCCATGTTGCCACAATTCAGAGAAGATGCAAAAAGGCAGACAACTTGCAATTGGCCACCTTAAATACCCTTTCTCGTGATTGGCATGACCTGTGTATGTAGGTCAAGGGTCAATGAGCTTACAGAAACAATTGTTGTGTTCCAATAATTAGTGCTAAAGGTATTCAAATCAATAAAACAACAAGTGTGCCCAAATGTATGCACCCGCCTAATTTTGTTTAAATAATTATTGCACACTTTCTTTAAATCCCAAAAACTTAAGTTCACTTCTCATATATCACTGTGTTTGTCTGTTATATGATATATTTAACTAAAATGTTTTTCCAAACAACTAATAATTTATAAAGGAAAATCTTCAAAATTATCAGGGGTGCCCAACTTTTGCATACGATATGTACATAAAGATCAGTGTCTTATTCTGATAATATATCAGATATTAGACATTGATCTTTATTATTCTATAATATATCAGATATTAGATATATATTTTATTCATGTGATTGTTCACATGTTCATGTATTGGAATCTGCAGCAAAAAAGCCTTTTTGGAGTATTGCTACTCAGGACAATTTAGTTGGAAAACTTCTTTGACATGGTGGGCAAATTTCATATGCAACTGTTGCGGGAGCCTCTCCTGACACCATTGTTCATGGAACTCTGAGTCAGGCTCTTTGTCGTGTACACAAACAATTATGTTTTTGCAGATGGAGTTTTTTACATGCACACACCAAGAATTTGTTTAGGGTGTCCAATATGTGTGTTTAATTAGAGTCACACTCAAAGTAAAACGTTCTACCCGTGTTGATCTTGTGATCAAAATAAGATAACGTTGGACTTATCCGAGACCATTTGAATGCTAACATCAGAGCTGTATGCACATTTTGGTGGCCAGTCACATGATGCTGCTGCACAATAGAAACTTATCCTTGTGCATTATACTGTAAAATTATATTTTAAAGTACAGATTCTCCGTTAGTTTTTTGACATGCTCATAAAGTTAGTTAGCCTACAATATACAGTATTTATTCTAAACTTAAGAAACGGTTTGAGACTGTGTGGGGAAGTAGGACAAAGTCACAAGCAAACAATGTACCACTTCCACACAGAATGGGAGAACTTTTTTCCACTACGTCCATGGTTGACTCGATGTATTGCAAGTTAAAGTAATGCTTACACTGACACTTATTACTGACAGTTGGTGACCAGTGTAGAGTACAACATGTGACTTGACTTTTAATATTGTGTGACTAATAATTGGCCATAGTCAACAAACTGATCTTCATTCATTTTCTATACCGCTTGTCCTCATTAGGGTCGCGGGTATGCTGGAGTCTATCCCAGCTGACTTTGAGCTGGGAGGCGGGGTACACCTTGGACTGGTCGCCAGTCAATCGCAGGGCACATATAGACAAACAAACACATACAAAGATTCACACTCACATTCATACCTTCATGAATGTGACAATTTAGAGTCGCCAATTAACCTAACACGCATGTTTTTGGAATGTGGGAGGAAACCGGAGTACCTGGAGAAAATCCACGCACGCACGGGAAAAACATGCAAACTCCACACAGAGATGCCCAGCAGAGATTCGAACCAAGAACCTCCTGACTGTGAGGCCAACATTTTTTAATGTGATGGAGTGAGGGAGCAATGTTCGAACTGCATCAATGTTTTTGTTGTGTTTTCAAAAGCAAAAAAACAATTATATGAAGAGAAAAGTATTCTGCTACTGCATATAAATAATAAACAGAAGTGCAATTGCAAATGCCTTTTGAAACAATGGCTCTGGTTCAAGGTTTAACAAATGAATACTGAAAAAAGAGAAGGGAACATCAGGACTCAGGTCAAGCATTCCTCTGTCTAGTAATTGTAGCATATTTGTAGGTGACAAAGCTTGTCCATATGTCTTCGAAAATCTGTTGTCTGCCCCTTAGAGCAGTGGTTCCTAACCTTTCTCTTTTTGGAAGTCGTAGGCTCTCCCCCTGTCTCTTCTTTGAGCCTTTTTCCTTTGCAAAGGACTTTGCAAAGGACTCTTACTTTCCAAAGATGTCTGTTTCTTACTCATTTTTTTAGCTTATGGCGACGGGTTACATTTTGGTGTTCATGTGGCCGAGACGTAACCTAGAGAATCTGGTCATTTTCAGCAGCCTAAGCAGGGAAGCCTAGACGCCCCTCTCCTCGGCCACTTCGTCCAACTCTTTCCGGCGGATGCCGAGGCGTTCCCAGGCCAGCTGAAAGACATAGTCTCTCCAGCGTGCCCTGGGTCTTCCCCGAGTCCTCCTACCGGTTGGACATGCCCTGAACACCTCCCCAGGGAGGCGTCCGGGAGGCATCCTAACCAGATCCACACCACGCAGTCCTCAACTATTTTTTTATATGTTTGATGTAATCTGTAAATAGAAATGTCATACGTAAATCCTCTGACTTCTTCACATGAATTAAAAATAATATCCCTGTCCTGACAATGTAGCACTTAATGTAGTTTTTTTAATCTTGTATACTTACATTTTAAAGTCACTCTTTTCTCTCTGTTTAGAACGTTTAGAAATATTTTTTCAAAAGTGTATGTGTCCAGGATTTTCGGATATGGAAGGCTTGTGAAGGATAGTCTTGATGAACACTTCAAGCTAATGGCAATGGAGGACACATTTGTCCCACAAATGCACACGGTGAAGGATGCAGAACCTGAATTTAGACACAGCTATTGATAAGCAGGACGTTACCTTAGAGGACATGACCAGAAAAAAATCTCCTCCTTTGGCACCAAATAAATACAGCATCCAAAAAATAGTTGCTATTCAACAAACAGGTCTTTTTTTTTGTCCTGAAACAAGTCTTCCCTTTCTTTAGAGGTTCCATATTTGCAGATGTTATGGTGTCTCATGGTACATTTAAGGCAGTTTTTGTAGCACTCAACCTCATTATCAAAGGTCATGTTGTAAATTTTTGAATATATAAAAAAGAAGTTATATTCGGAGTGTTTATTTACCTCTGAATATGGGCCTGCGGGCATTGAAATATCTATTGAATACACTTTGCTGAAATTAAGCCCCCAGTTTGAACAAAGCTTGATGTTGACAATAATGTGCCCATCTTGTCTCCATTATTGGACTCAAGACTCAAGTTTTTTTTTTAGCCAATTTTCGATTAGCTCAGGCTAGCTGTAGACTAAATTTCTTGCTCTTTGAAGACCTGTCCTTGGCAGATTAGATGGTTGTTTTGTGTGGCAGTTGATCAAGGGTAAAATCCTGTTAAAAAAAAAACCAGGTCCTGTTCTAAACAGAGGTTGGGAATCACGTTTCATCAGAAACTTTACATCTTTGTTTCCACATTGTGAATATTTTTGGTCATGTTTTGTTTCAGAGTTGATGTGTGCTGCGGAAGAAAAGTCCCTTTCATTCCCAGGGGTCAGGTTGTCTCTTAAAAGCAGTGTTGCGGGCAGCGCAAGGGCCTTGTTTTGGCACTTTGAACCGTATAACTCGTCTGCAGTGAAAGAGGGGGAAAAAGCAAGTCAGACAAGGAGAAGAGGAAGTGCAATCAGAGTCAGGATGACTGTCTTGGCCGCCTTTGACTCTCAGGAAGGAGGCTCTCATGCAACAAGCGGCCTCCCATTGGCAGTAGATGCTAGACACTGCAAATACGTTTTCATACGTGTTTTCATCGAGTGAGAAGGTTTAGCTCAGCTCACAGATGTGCAATTTGTACCGACAAACCTTTCAAACCTTTCATCCACTGTCGTTCTACAATCGAATGTATGTGTTTGTGCCAATCCAATGTCACTCTTTGACAAGTGACGTTTAAGTCAACCAGTCGCTGGACTGAATTGCGTCTATTTACCACCCTTCAATTACCATACCTCACGACTGTGGGTGTCAATTATTTTGAGACAGCGGCAAACCTGAATAAGGTAAAACCACAGCACGGTACTTTACAATCGGTGTCTGATGTGCGACGGTTAGTTGTGAGGCCATCGGTGATGTTCTTTACTGCGAATACCCAAACAACGGAAGCAAACCTAACTACTTGGTGGAAGTAAGGTTTTCTAGACTTCCAAGTAATCATAAACCAACACTTAATAGTGGTACCGATCCATTTTTGGTATCCAATTAGATTTTAAAGCTACTTTGAAATTGGTGTCAGAAGTGGCATGCATTAAAAAAATGAATTAACCAAACTGTTGTGCTTGGCTAAACGGGCGGTATGACAGCGAAGGAGTGCAAGCAGTGACTGGATGACGGTTAGACTGGCAGGGCAGGATATTGGATCTGATGCAGACAGATGAGTAAGAGACTGATACGACCTATGAAGCGCTTGTCAAATAAGCAGCTTCACGGTTGCAGCGATTTGACTTCCTGGGCCCCATTAAAAGGCGGCATTTGTTGATCGCTGCCGGCCAGGCCGACCTCTGGTGTGCACCGCATCGTTCTCGTTGTCCCGACACCTGCCAGGCTGAGTGTGAGGTCCGCTTCACTGCTCGCACACGCACACACACGCACACACACATTAGCCCAGCCAGGCATCGGCCGCAGACACACTTCCCGCCTTCCCTCATTCATCTTTCATTAGCGCGCCGCTCACGAGAGAAGCAGAGCACACACACCTCCCCTCCTTACCCATCTATCGCATTGCAACCGTAATCTCCCGGTTTGTCTCGCTCGTGTCTTGCTATCTGTCTTTCTTGATATCTCGCCTCCTTCGTCCTCCCTCGCCACCTCGGCCTTTCCTTTCACCCCCACCCCCGCCACCTCCCCCCCTCCTTTCTCTAAGGGCCCTCGTTCTCCTTTTCGCTGCCTCACTCTTGCACATTCTCACCTCTTTACTGTGTTCTTCCTCTTCCACCACTTACCCCCCCCTTCCTGTTCAGCGCCGTTTCTCTGACACTCGCCTTCCACAATCGCCCCCCCACACTCTAACCCACCCGTGTCTCTCTCCATCTTTCTCTCTCTCTCACTCCCTTACCCGCTCTTTCTTCCTTTCATTTCGCTCTCCCTCGATGGAGGGAAAAGGCTCTTTGCCTCTAATTGCGGCTGTTCCGTTGCCATGGTGCATGTTGCTCGGTGCCGCGCTCATTCATGTGTGTGCGTGTGTATGTGTGTGCGCGCGTGTGTATGTGCGTGTGGCAGGCAGATGATTGCTTGCTGCCAGCTCTCGTTTCCCGGACGCCGATCGTGTTTCTTTGCGGCAGCAGGAGGGGAAAAAAAATGAGATGCCAGAAATAGCCCCCTTCACACACACACACACACACACACACACGCTAGCTCGCTAAGAGATGCACACACACACACACACACACACACACACACAAAATGCACATTCACCACCTTTCCACTTCACCTGACATCCTCGACGCATGTGACCTCACATGCACAAACCTTTCTGTGTGAGTGTGTGTGCGTGTATGCACGTGCATATGTGTGTGTGTCCTGCAGCACCAAAGAGGTCGTGCCGGGACTTTCTGATTTATTTCACCTTTAATGGGAAGTGAAATGAATGTGAGCAGCAGCTGCTGTGCTCCTCTGAGATACAGCGGTTAGGCGGCCCACGTCCGTCGTCGCAATGCCCATATTTAGGCTCTGTCCACACAGGAACGTTCCTGGGGGAGGGGGGTTGCTGGTCGAAAAAAATTTGCATCCACACTGTGCCAGATTAGTAAATAGTTGAATCCGGTGGGGAACGATGTACTACACAAGGCACACCTACGTGTGCCGCTGTAAACGGACACGCAGAGAGAACACACGTAACACACCAAACTATAGAAGAAGAAAAAGCCAAGTCATTTTGGAGAATAAGACAACAAAATATCGGGAGAATTTCAACTGGGGTGAGTCTTGTCTGTCAAAAATATTTAGATATTATGTTGGCATTTCTTCAAAGCTCACTTCTGGTCATGTGACGGTGACAGCTCGCTTTTGTGTCTGCTGTTTTCACAAAAACGAAAGCAAGCATTTTCAGATATTTCTACTCTGGAAGTTATTTCCATAAAATACCTTTCAATTTTTGAGACTGCCATTTCCGTGTGCATGGAAGGCTGAAACGATACTTTGCAGTTTTGACCTGAAAACATTTCCGTGCGGTTCCTCAGTGAGACTTATCATGACGTTTTCACTCCTTAAGCAGACCTGCTCCCAGTACACATTTTTGTACTAAGCATTATGGATCCTGAAGATCGGATCGGGATTGGCCGCTGATTGCTGTATTTTGAAGATCGTAAAAGATCGGATTCCACCGCGAAACCGGGCCGATCCGGTTGCCGTAACTCTGGTCCACACTCCGTCGTGGTGGGTGCTGTAAATGGGCCTCAAAGCTGGTTGCCGCTCGACTCCCGTGAACCGGATGAGAAAACGTATTTATTTGCTTGAGAATACAGAGCACACAGTACTTTTTTTTTAGCATTCAGTCCTTCGAGCAGACGTTCCACTTCCTAGTTTTCTTATTCCGCGCACTTGAGTCCAAATGCTTGCTCTAACCAGCATGCTGAACACCACTGCCCTCTTTAGCCCAAACACTAAACAGAAGCCTGGAACTACACAATATACCTGTCTCTGCAGTATTTTATTGGATGGACTTTTATTTTCATTAGAGACTGACGCACAGAGATTTGTTACAAAAGCCAAACAATATTATTGGTCATGCTGTATAATAAAACATTCAGCAATACTGGTTGCATTATTTTAATGCTTTGGAGAGCTATTCTACAAATTCATGTTCGTATGACCTCCAGCAAATTCCAAAATTGTCTTGACTATACTCCACACATGTCCAAGCGAAGGGGAAATTCGAAACCTGGTTTTCCAGATTTCCTGACTGTGGGACCAACACGGAAAATCAACAAAAAACATATGTTTTTTTTTTTGTTATAAAAATCTGTTCTGTATAAAAAGTATAAATTCCGAGTCCAGGGTTATGATAGCACACTTGTGTTGCAGCTACTTTGACAAACAAAAGAGAGGTATTGCTGACATATCAGCTGCCTGTTGGAGACCTGTGAGACAAAAACAAGCTAGCTAGCTACCACCAGAGAAGCAGCTCGAAGCAAAATGTGTAAACAATAATGCCAGAAAGGCGAATGAGATTGAAACATGAGTGATCACACACACTTGCATGTGACAATTTCTCATTAGTTGACTACACATTTTTACACTTTTTTCGGACCTTTTTTTTTTAGGAACAAAGTGAACATCAACACAAGACGTGTACTTTTATCTGGTCACACATGCGCAAGTGTCAACAGGACAGACGGGCAATTCTGGTGATTGCTTATCAAAATAGAGTGTAGTGAAATATTGTTATATATTATATAAATACATATTTAGATATTTTTAATTGTTTTCAAAGTAATTGTGGCCAATATGTGCGTAAATAATAAGCTAAATACAGTATGTATTTATATAGCATATATATATATATATATAT
>QODF01000079.1:632932-707223 GCA_024372805.1 Oostethus manadensis | reverse complement strand
ATTGCATGCTATTTCCTGTGTGTTTCCTGTATGACTCCTTCAGAGGGCATTCAGCCCGCCTGTGAGAACTTTATGAACTGGATTTGCAATAAATTATTGCATTAATTAGTTCTATTTGCAATAACATTTGCAAGTTCCATTTGCGAAACAGCAAAAATGCAAAAAATAAAGCAAAAGCATAATTATAACGAGATAATGATTTTTAATGGCACGTACCACCAAACCCATACTCCCGGAGCACCCCCGACAAGACACCTTGAGGGATGCGGTCAAATGCCTTTTCCAAATCCACAAAGCACATGTACTGTAGATCATTTGTGCAAACTCCAACATACCCCCCAGTACCCTTGCAAGGGTGTAGAGCTGGTCCAGTGTTCCGCGACCAGGACGGAAACCACATTGCACCTCCAGTAACCAAGGTTCGACTAACGGTCATACCCTTCTCTCCAGTACCCCGGAATAGGAGCTTAGGTGCTATTTTAGGAGTATGATGCCCCTATAGTTGGAGCACACCCTACGGTCACCCTTTTTAAAATTGGGAATGTTGAAAAGATGTGTTAGCCAAGACAGTCTCTCAACATTCAGAGCTTTGAGGAACTCTGGACAAAACTCGTCCAGCCCCACAGCCTTGCCATTGGGGAGTGTTTTGACTACCCCAAATATCTCAGCCACGGTAAAAGAACTGTCCGTGTACGTATCCTCAGACTCTGCTTCCTCTGCGGAAGGTATGTTAGTGGGATTGAGAAGGGCCTCAAATTATTCCTTCCACAGACCGACTACATCTTCAGTCGAGATCAGCAGGCCCCCGTGTCCACTGTACACACTATAACAGTGTGAACCAGGGACCATTTCCGCTTTCTAAAGCGTCGGCGACGGTTTGCCAGAACGTCTTCGAGACCGACCGAAAGTCATGCTCCATGGCCTCACCGAACTCCAACCCACACCCGAGTATGTACCTCGACCACCGCCAAAGCCGCATCACGCTTGGCCTGCCCGTACCTGTTAGCTGCTTCGGGAGTCCCACAAGCCATCCAGGAGCGATAAGACTCCTTCAGATTGACGGAAGCCCTGATCTCTGGTGTCCACCATCGGGTTCGGGTCTTTCTGCCACAACTGGCACCGACCTCCTTGCGGCCGCAACTGCGACTGGCTACCTTAGTAACAGAGGCGCAGAATACAGCCCATTCAGACTTGATATCATCGTCTTCCACCAGGATGCAGGCGAAGCTCTGCGGCAGGTGAGAGTTGAAAACTCGATGAACGGGACACTCTGCCAGACTTTCCCAGCACACACTCACTACATGTTTGGGTCGCTGGGATGAGATTTAGCACCTCCAAATCCGAGGCCATTGTTCTCAGCCATAAACGGGTGGATTGTACCCTCCGGTTTGGGAGGGAGCTCCTGCCCCAGATGGAGAAGTTCAAGTATCTTGGTTTCTTGTACACGAGTGTGAGCAGGTTGGAACCTGAGGTCGACAGACGGATTGGTTCAGCGTCTGCAGTCATACGGTTGCTGTACCGGACTGTCGTGAAGAAGAGAGAGCTGAGCCGGAAGGCAAAGTCGATCTATGTTCCCACCCTCACCTATGGTCATGAGCTATGGGTCATGACCGAAAGAACAAGATCGCAGATACAAGCGGCTGAAATGTGTTTCCTCCATAGGGTGGTTGGACTCATCCTAAGAGAGGTGTACCGGGCATGCCCAGCCGGGAGAAAGCCTCGGGGAAGAGCTAGGACATGCTGGAGGGATTATGTCTCACAGTTGACCTGGGAACGCCTTGTTGTCCTCCCTGTGAAGCTGGAAGAGGTGGCCGAAGACCGGGAAACCTGGACTTCCTTACTGAGACTGCTGCCCCTATGACTCGGACCCGGATAAGCGATGGAAAATAGAATGGAATGGAAAGTGGTGGGGGTTAGCACTCTTCAAGGTTGACAGGTCTGCTTTTGTTTGGTTCTTGGCATCGTAAGGTTTCTTTTTTTCTAAACTGTTGTCATGCCATCCCTGTATCAAGGAGGTCTTTTTATCGTCACAACTTTTTCCGGTGATTTTTTTTTTAAGTGTGGACAGATTAATAGAAAATAAACCTTCCAACCTTCTGCCGCAAAAGAGGATAAGAGAGGATTATAAGCAGATTTGCGAAACAAATCTACATAATCATCTTCCGAGCCGCACACCTGCAGTTCTGTCTTGGGGTTTGACAGAAAAAACCTCAGCTGTTTTTAACCAAGCGTGACGCAACAAAACCAGGGCTAACCTATAGAAAAGCTGCAACACTGACTTTAGGAGCATATTCTCCCAAGGCCATTTATAATATACTCGGGAGTTTGATTTTGTGAATGAATTTGAGTTTTTCTGTTCATTTCTGTTAAGAAATGTGGTAGTTATCATTAATAACTGTCTGAGTGATTGTATTACAGTATTACAGCAACAAAAACGTGAACGATGGTTAAAAGTAAAAACCAATATAACATTTACAATATTCATGTCAGTTTTAGGGCATGTCCACAGGGAACCCTCCTGTGGTATTATTACAAGGCAGTTACACTTTCTGATCTTTGGTATGCCTTTATACTATCCCAAATGTTGTGTCCTAAAAATTTGCAAATTACAATTACAAACATATATACCGTACACCCCTTTACATTGGGGATGTCAACAAATTCTTTCCTGCGATTGGTGACCAGTTCAGGATGTTATCCGCCTTTCGCCTAAAGTCAGGTGGGGTTGAATTGGCAGACGTCTCAAATCTACAGTGTCAATGTATTTTTACAAAAGGGGCAAAATAATGCAAACAAATGAAAGAAAAATGTCTAAAAGTGTTAGTGCTGCTTCTTGCAGCGTCTCGTATTACAACCGCTGTTCCTTGCCAAGCGCGGTCAGGTTTTCCTCCCCCGTGGCACACAAGTAGCCTGGGGATGACTTTCCCGAGCGCCGAGGTCAACCACGGAGGCAGCGGCGGCGGCCTCTTATTTTCGGCTCCGGCTCGTGGGAGTCGCTGTGTGCAGCATATGCTTTGATTCCCTGGCTAATAGATCAATAAAAAAACATTAGTGGCACGCTAACCCCTGCAAGGAGCCCTTAATACAAGGTTAATCCAGGGTTAATGGCTGGCCGGCGTCTTTCTTGGGGGTGGCCATTTGTTTGCGCACAGGCAAAATGAATCGAGTCAGTGATGAAAGCAGCAAGCGGGCCAAAGAGGGAAAATGTGTCAAGCGGAGGGGAGGATGCCGTGGTGAGAATTTTGGTGACCGTGGATGAGAGAAGCAAAATGGAGCGACGCGGCTTCCTCGCCTCTTTCCCCCGTCCTTGTAAAGTGCTGCGTGCTGTCGAAGCGGCAGCCAAGAATGTGTCAGCCCAGACGTCTCGCGCTGCCTAATGGGCTCTTAAACGCTGATATAAAGCTCGCCTCGCTCCTTTTCGCCCTCCCCCTACGGCTCTCGCCCCCCATCCTCCCTTCCCCAACGCGACTGTGACGCTCGCACTCATTACCTCTCGTTTTCACCCTTCCTTCTCGCTCTGTCGCACACTTGTCCCGTTCCTCACTCTTCCGGTTCATCTGTCAACCTCTCCACCTTTCCCCAACGGTTTTTCCGTTTCCCACTTCAATGGCTCCATCCTTATCTTTGAAGGAGGTTGTTTCCTTTTTTTTTATTTTAGTTTACAACTTACATTTACCACTTTGTCTCCCCTCTCCCAGGCTCCATAATGCGCTCTACCCGCAGGCTCCTTCCTTTACCCTCACCCTGTTGCACGTCCTGTCCGCCCCACTCCACGGCTTGGCCAATGCTTTTGTCTTTGGCCTGGATCGGGACTGGTGGAGCCTTCTGAGCCCTACTGGCATGCAGGTACAAGCATACACCTTAACACATACACAGGATATCTGATGGGTTTTACAAAGTCTAAAATCCAATAATTTGAATTTAATACCTTAAAATGTCTAAAATTCTTATAAAATCTCATAAAATCTTATTTTAAATGTTCTTAACATCTTAACGCCTTGAAATGTATTAACATTAGTTTCATTTAAAACAAATGCATAAACGTCAGTCTCTCTTTTCATGTTGATATTTGAAGGCGCTATAAGATAACTACAAAATGGAACATACTGTAAGTACTTGTGCAGCCTGATCACAATTTATGGAGCGCAACCAGCTACTGTGCTTTGTGCGTGCTGTGGTGTGTAAAAACGGAGAAACTTTAGCGAAAGACCACAGCAACAATGAATTACTTGTATAACTATAATGTTTTAAAGCGGTGCCCGTTATGTCGATCAACCAGTCTATTCTGATGGTACCACCTGCCCGTTTTGGAAGAATGGAATGGAATGTGCAAATCCTCGCACAGGCTAGGGGATCTCTGTAGGGACACGAGCTAACGAGTTTACTTCCATTTTATTTCTCTAAAATAAGCAGCTACTGTCTGGACTATGCTGAGTCCATGCAGCGCAAGTTAGGAAGGAAAGGACGGAAAATGTACAGCGTTGTATTGTGCAGTATGGGTTCATGCAGTACTGCAAAGTACACCAACATATAATGTACAATTATATTTTTAAATATACGTTGGTGTGAAAAAGCGGTTGTCCCCTTCCCGATTTCTTTTTTTTTTTTTTGCATGTTTGTCACACTTAAATGTTTAAGTTCATCAAACTAATTTATATATTAGTCCATGACAAAACAACTGAACACGAAATGCAGTTTTTTAATGAATTTTTTTATTATTAAGGGAGAAAAAAATCCAAACCTACATGGCCCTGTGTGAAAAAGTGATTGCCCCCGGAACCTAATAACTTAGCAGCAACTGCAATCAAGCGCTTGCAGTAACTTGCAATGAGTCACTTAAAGCACTGTGGAGGAATTTTGGCCCAGTCATCTTTGCAGAATTGTTGTAATTCAGCCATATTTTAGGGTTTTCGATCATGTACCACCTCTTTGAGGTCATGCCACAGTATCTGAATAGAATTCAGGTCAAGACTCATTCTCCTGTATGTACGTATGTTAACTTGTCTACTAGCTTTCTTTCTGACTGATTTTTTGTCACGTTTCCGACTGACTGCATTTACTATAGTTTTCAAACTTTTCCCACAACTAAGGCTGTACGATTTTAGAGGGGTCGGCATGGCAACAACTATAGGACTCCTTTTCTGCAAAAGCTTAAACATTAGTGTGATTTTGAACTTTTACTTTGTCTCCACTTTGCTGGAGTGCTCCATTTATTTTGCTTCCTTTGAATGAATCTATCTATTATCTACATTCCGAAAATAAAAAATACTAAAGACCCTCATTCTTCTCCACTGCTGTTGTCTGTTAGCACATCTCCTTATGACTGATGCATTAACTGCGCCATAGTTCAGGAAGTTTACCACTGCAAAGGCAGTAATATTTTGAAGGGCTCACCATGGCAACTACAGAAACTGTTGTTTTAACATGAAATTGATTCACAGTGTTGTTCATGTATCATCTCTGACCAAAGCCCCAGTCTCCACTTGGCTGCAGCGTTTCATTTTGTTGCTGCCCTCAGTCTCCTCTCGGATAAAATATTGTCAGCAGTCACGTTCCTTTGTTCTCCTCTGCTGGTGTTGTTTGTCAGCTCTTCCGAATGATGTGTTCCATGTGGGGCGGTTTTCCTACTGTCCTACCTGCGACGACTGAGAATTTTGAAGTGAGTCACAAAGTGTACTCTCAAGTCTCCATGGCGACTGCAAAATTCTCCGTTCCTATAAGTTATACCATCGACATGATTTTGAAACATATTTTCGATCAAATTTCAGGCATTGTATTCTATTGACAATTAAAAATAACAGGCCTTACTTTTCACCTTGTTCTTAAATTCAGCTTTTAGGCAAATGCGTGGAAGAGGTTTTTACATTGGTACTGCCTAGATGCATTTCAATAAACACCCCGATCGATACTGTTCCCCCACTGATTTGTCTCAATCTACAACATTGACAGTACTTGCGGATATGAGCTGCCGCTAATATTGAACTACAAGGGTGGGAGTGGGTTTGGGGGGGAAATAGTCTCTTGTGTTGTCACCCACTCAGTATGGCCGGCCAGGCTGATGACGGGCCATGAGCACAAACTGGAAGAGTGGAATATGTGCTATGACCTTCAACGCAAATGTCAATGTTTCGGCGTGGCAGGGGGGGGGGGCAAAGAAGAGAGAGAACGAAGACAACACAAGTGAAATAGGATCGCAGCACATTCGTAAATCACAGTGGAAATGATGTTTGTGTCAGGGAACCAGGGGAGAGGCTACGGGAATCAACGACAGCGTCAGCTGCGTGCGCGCACATGCACACACGCAGCAGGCAGACAGGCTCCGTGTGCGTTCGTGACTAACAGCCGGTTGTTATTCATCTTGGCATGCGACTCCCAGCAGCCCCCTCACATCAGGTGCGAGATTGGCGGCAGCGGCGGTGGAGGGGAGGGGCGCGCGGGTGACTAGAGGAGGTGGTGACGGCGGGGGTGGGCGCGTGTGAGAGCGTCAAAACATTCCTGCCTCGGCGCAACGAATCTGCGCTTTCATCAGACATCTCATCACCAACTAAACCCCCCACCCTCACCCGTTACAACCGCCTCCTAGCAGCCACTGGCTCGCTTGCTTACTTTCTGTCTGCCTCCTTCATGCTCGCCGTTTCCAGGCAGGTTCTTTCTCATTAGCGAACTACTTGGCTTCCACGTTCCATGGGACGTGAGCCACGTTTAGAACGGTTCGGTTGATTAGTGTAGGCGAGATAGGGATAGCCGTTACAGCTAGGTAAATATGTAATATGACGTCAGTAGCACCCAGACATAAACAAAAAAGATAAACACGACACAGAGCGGGGGTGCATGCTGATTTTATCTGTAAACAAGTGGCACAAAAGGCACTCTGAAAGGTATTACCATACTGACCCCAATATAACACAAAAGACCTATTTGGGACAAATATTAAGAGAAAATGATTTTTTTTCATGTTGTCAATATCACTGGGTAAAATGCAATGAAAAAGTATATTTCTTGGCTGATGACTGCTCTTTATAAATCTTTAGATGCTGAGTATGAGATGGCCTATCTGTTTTAGAGCTTTGTTCTAGGGATAAAATAGGTACAAGTGCTGCTCAATGAATTACAAAGTTGGTATTTGTGATTTCAGTAATTCTGTTCAAATAGTGAAACTCATGTATTGTATAGATGCATTGCACACAGACTGATATATTACAAGTAGTGTTTTTTTCACTTTTAATTTTGATGACGGTTACTGACAGCTATTAAAAACACCAAGTTCAGTATCAGAAAAGTAGAATTTTGTGAAAAGGTTCAATATTGAAGACTTTTTCTAATTAGCTAATTCTCTAAAAACACCTGCAAAGGCCCTTAAATGGTCTCTCAGTCTAGTCTTGTAGGCTACACAATCATGGGGAAAACTGCTGACTTGACATTTGCCCAAAAAACTATAATTGACCCGTTGCACAACGAGGGCAAGACACAAAAGGTAATTGCTAAAGAAGCTGGCTGTTCACAGAGCTCTGTGTACAAGCATATTAACAGAAACTATTGGACTATTGCGTGGTTTAAAGTTATGTTCTCTGATGAAAGTCAATTTGGCATTCCCTTAGGAAAACAAGGTCCCATAGTCTGGAAGAAGAGATGAGAGAGACAGAATTTACGTTGCCTGAAGTCCAGTGTAAAGTTTCTACAGTCAGTGATGGTTTGGGGTGCCAAGTCATCTGCTGGTGTTGGTTCACTGTGTTTTCTGAGGTCCAAGGTCAGTGCAGTTGTCTACCAGGAGGTTTTACAGCACTTGATGCTTCCCGCCACTGACCAACTTTATGGAGATGCAGATTTAATTTTCCTACAGATCTTTGCACTTGCTCACAGTACCAAAACTACCAATACCTGATTTAAGGACCCTGTCCTTCATAGGCCAGCAAACTTGCTTGACCTCAACTCCATAGAAAATCAATGGGGTACTGTCCAAATGAAAATGCTATGTGCCAGTCCCCACAATGCAGATGAACTGTAGGCAACTATGAGATCAACTTTGGCTTTCATGAGGAGTGCCACAGACTGATTGACTACATGCCACGCTGTACCTCCGCGCAAGTAACAGTAACTCAGGCAAAAGAACCCCCGACCAAGTAAGTGCATGTTCATACTTTTTCAGCTGACCAACAGTAATATTTCATTCGATACTGAATTTGAGATTTTTATTATTTTTCAGTTACAATCAACAAAATTACAATAAACATTTGAAACATATCAGTCTGTGTGTAATAAATGTATATAGTATACAAGTTTCGCTTTTTGAATGAAATTACAGAAGTACATCAACGTTTTGGTCATATATATTCAATTCATATATGCAGTAGATACATATATACAGTGCTGTACTCTTATATTTGAGTCATTATGGTATGGCAAAAAATGCTGGTATATTCAGGTCAATACCTCTGTTTGTTAGTTAACAAGGTTATGCAATAACTACACCAATTCTAATGAAATTTTGCAAATAGATTGCAAATCGGTATGAAAATGTAGATGAGATGTTTTTTCTCTGCTCCATTTGCTGTTAACCTGCAAAAACCTTTCCCCACAATGCCGATGGTGCAGTCTCATTTCCACATTACACAAACTTTATGAACCTTTAACATAACGCATATGTACATTTAACATAACACATATAAATAATAATTAGAATAATCTCATAGTAATACCATATCAAAGGAGTTTTTCCTGCAATTTTTTCCACAGTATTTTACCCTGCCCCGCAAAGTTGCCACAGTCTCATATATACTTAACAATCAGAATATCAACATTATTTTATAGATAGATAATGTCTTTGTTCATAACCTCATTTCAGACTTGGCAGATTGCCTCATTGCCTGGTAAAAGTAGGACAGTGCAGTTTGCATTTATTTTAGGAGTCTTTGCAATGGAAGCCCAAAAATATGTAGCATGTGCACCAAAATGGAATGGCTTCTTGCTCTCCACAAATTTTAATGAGAATTGGTGGCGTAGGTGTGTGATGCTGCGAAATAACACACAAACCAACCAACCGAGTGAGAGCTTTTCTTCCTGTCATACTGAACATGATTGACACCCTCCGCACACACCCCTCCCCAAAACAACATTTCAATGTTCTAAATATGTCAGATTCCACAATTAAATAAATCTCTTCAATTTTATGTATGTGAAGTCTCTGTTTACTTCTTTGCACTATTTCAAATTCAATGGTTGGCCCTACACTGTGTGCCTCAGAAGTGCTGGATGGCACTTATGCTCCAGTCAGCGCAAATGTATGGTTTTTCCAGTTGACCTACCAGTCACATCACAACAAGGCATATTGGCAGCCTTTTGCAAATTGGTAACAGCAAATGCTGACATGAATGAATTAACAGCTGAGTACACTTTAATATTGGTACACATTAGATCTATTATGGAACAAAGACTCTCGAAATGTAACTGGCAGCGGTATGCATGTGCATGTTAACGAACACGGCAGTTTGTCTTCCTGTTGGTGGATTTATTGAGCTGTGGTCTGCAACAAAATGACTTTTGAGGAGTCATCGGAATCATCTCATGTTACTCACAAACGTAACCATTAAAACAAAGCTATGCAAAGAAGAACATACAATAATTGCGGAAAGTATGTGACAGTTGTGGAAAAAAAATATTTTTAAAGAAAATATACAAAATAAAAAAATACATAATTTAAGTTGCCAGCTCTCAAATGTAATGAGGTTTTTTTTTAACCTTTTTTTTAGTGCATGTAAACCTAATGTCATTTAGAGGCAGCATTGGAGTCAGCGTCAACCGTTTCAGGCTCTTTGGCGGTTGTTGCAAAACAATCATAGTCATAGCAGCCACAAGCCATCTCCTTGGCTCGTCATTCGCTTCCAAATGTCGGCCACGTGTTTGCGGTTATTTGGACCATGACTTTTCTTTCAAAGGGAATATAATGTCTTGTTTGTTTTTCTATCAGGTTGTGTAGCACCACTATCAAGAAATAGTTGCTGTGGTGACAATGTTGGCGCACTAGATGGGAGGCATTGGTGTTATCCTAAAAGCAAATTTATATACAAAACTAATTGTCAGCCAACTGTTGTATCCTACTGCAATATCATACAGTGAAAGTCACTTTCAAAAGATCTAAATCCTGGCTGCTGACCTCAGATCTTTTTTGTGATTTGAGTTTAAGAAGTCCATGTATTGCTCTCCTCAGCTTGAACAAAGACACAGGCATATTCTCCTTGGCTAACCGTTTTCTCCAGGTACTCCTGTTCCTTTCCATATTGCAAAAACATATACCCTAAATGCTCCAATTAGCCATCAAGTCTCCTATTGTGCCGGGTGCATGGTCTGCGAAAGCAAATAACTACCAGGATTTCCAAAATGGCCAATTGGCATTACAAGAGCAGTAGGTAGGTACATTTGAAGTGTCATCGTTGGTCGGCATACAGCGCCTGTATCTATCTCCGCATGCTATTGAAAATGTTGCTGCTCAGCTGCGGTTTAAGATTTTTACAAAGACTTATTGTCATTGAGAGGTTAATTTCATATGCTATAGCAAGACCTGTTGTATTTCTACCGCATTGAGAATAGTGTTGGGTTCAAGAACTTAATGTCAGGGATAAAAATGGCTATTTATAAAGAAAGCTCTGCGGGGCAAAACAAGAAACGCTGCATAAGAAAACTATTTAAAAGAAGGCGAATTTTCAAGGCTACCAACAGGTATTGCTTTGTAGTGTTGATGGGCAAATTAAAAAGACGCACTTTTTTCAGAAGAGAACGAGCTGTCTAGGATCCATCCATCCATCCATTTTCCACCGCTTATCCGGGTCCGGGTCGCGGGGGCAGCAGCTTCAGTAGGGAAGTCCAGACTTCCCGGTCCCCAGCGACCTCTTCCAGCTCCATCGGGAGGACACCAAGGCGTTCCCAGGCCAGCTGTGAGACATAGTCCCTCCAGCGTGTCCTAGGTCTTCCCGGGGGCCTTCTCCCGACTGGGCATGCCCGAAACACCTCACCAGGGAGGCGCCCGGGAGGCATCCGGACTAGATGCCCGAGCCACCTCAACTGGCTCCTCTCGATGTGAAGGAGCAGCGGCTCTACTCTGAGCTCCTCCCGGATGGCCGAGCTCCTCACCCTATCTCTTAGGGTGAGTCCAGCCACCCTACGAAGGAAACTCATTTCCGCCGCTTGTATCCGCGATCTCATTCTTTCGGTCATGACCCATAACTCATGACCATAGGTGAGGGTGGGAACGTAGATCGATCGGTAAACAGAGAGCTTTGCCTTCCGGCTCAGCTCTCTCTTCACCACGACGGTCCGGTACAGCGACCGCATTACTGCAGATGCTGCACCGATCCGTCTGTCGATCTCACGCTCCAACCTTCCCTCACTCGTGAACAAGAACCCGAGATACTTGAACTCCTCCACCTGAGGCAAGACCTCACTCCCAACCCGGAGGGTACAGTCCACCCGTTTCCGACTGATAACCATGGCCTCGGATTTGGAGGTGCTGAGTCTCATCCCAGAGCTGTCTAGGATGAACGTACAAATTCACTCCCACTCTTTTTTGTTGGTCCAAGAAAAAATCCATCTTGTCGTTGGCCATTCTGTGGAAAACCATCAAGTACCCCCCCTGCCCCTTTAAGTATTGGACAACTACGTCATCGTCCATCAGCAGTCTAATGAGGAGTCACAACTTTTAGACCTTCTGTCACCATCTTCTAGCTGGAGGAAAGCTAAAGTTGGCAGATATTGTTCTATTCAGCTTCTTAAACGCCTGCTGTGCGTTCAAACTGCTATTCCTACTAAACTAAACTACATTTGAGGACCAAATAAACACACACGGTAACTTTAGCTAACCTTGTTGCTGTATCGTACTTCTGGACACTGCACTATTATACTCCACTGTCTCTCCTTTGCTGCAGGGTTCCATTTTCTTGTTGCCCTCGGTATCTTCTAGGGCGGCGGTCTCAGACTTGTGTCATGGTTTTCTTTCCAGCCGGACACTAAAGCAGCTGATTTTAATGACCTCTTTCAATTTGAAGGAGCTCATCAATTAAAATCACCTGACGGGGAGAAACTGGTTGAAGAGAAAACCTGCAGTGTCTTGGCCCTCCATGGCACCAGTTTGAGACGCCTGCTCGAGGGTGAAATTTGTCTCTTAAATTCGAAGATTTAAATACCCGAGGCCCACGCATGCTAACAATAGTTTACCCTCTTGCTCTGCCTTAGCTCTGGACACAGCAGTATTATACTCCGCAGTGTCCACTTTGCTGCATCGCCCTTATTTTCTTTCTGCACTCAGGCTCTTCCCAGATGAAATTTGACGACACATGCTTACTCTGCCTTAGCACAGTACGCTGTAGACTGTGGAGCATACCTACAATCTCTTCTTTACTGCAGCGTTGCTGTTTTTTTGTTTTGCCCTCAGTCTCCTCTTAGATGAAATTATGTCACATTCTGAGAAAAAAAACACTAGAAACATGTTAACTTTAGCTTACTTTGTTTCTGTGCCTTATCTGCTGCTGTATTATACTCCACAGTCTCCACGTTTCTTGCCACCCTCAGCCTCTTCTTAGATAAAAATTGGTCACATTATGAGAAATGAATATTGGACAGCCTCAGCCTCCTCCATGGTTGTTGGCATGTCGTGTTCGTTCCAATTGAAGGGGTCACTTTGATAGTAATTCTATTCTGCGACATGTGGTCTGTTTTCTTGCTGCCCTCAGTTTCTTAATTTGTCTGCTTACCGAGCAGGACAGGACATCTTTGTTGTTGATTTTTTGTTTGTCTCTTGGTTGACTGATGCATTCACTGCAATTTTATTGTGTCCGCCCTTATTCATCTCCAAGAGAAATTCACATCTTCTCTTTTTTTTATCAGTGCGCATGAAAAACTTTGACCATGCAAAATACAAAATTTGGAACCAAAGTTACTTGCCTATTAAAATTCATTAACCATTTAATCATGTTCATTCATTCATTCATTCATTTTCTGTACCGCTTATCCTCATTAGGGTCACGGGGATGCTGGAGCCTATCCCAGCAGACTTTGGGCGAGAGGCGGGGTACACCCTGGACTGGTCGCCAGTCAATCCCAGGGCACATATAGACAAACAAACATTCACACTCATACCTATGGACAATTTTAGAGTCGCCAATTAACCTAACATGCATGTTTTTGGAATGTGGGAGAAAACCCACACACGCACGGGGAGTTCATGCAAACTCCACACAGAGATGCCCAACGGAGATTTGAACCCAGGTCTTCCAGATCTCCTGACTGTGTGGCCAATGTGCTAACCACTCAGCCACCGTGCGGCCTTAATCATGTTTAATATTTCAATTTAATGAAGATTAAAAATGGTTTATGTGTGCAGGAATGGGGGATACATGGCTTCAATTCAAATGTCTGACGGGGTACGCCACTGTGAAAAGCTTGGGGACCAACTTTTTTTTTTTTCAAGTAGACAGCTACCCGACCACCTTACATAGCACTGAAACGCTACTATGCAGTAGAAATGCGAGGTAGGACTTTTAGAAAAAAGATCTGTAGTCTTCAATAATTGTGAACTTTATGTTCCCCAGCTGGCCTTGCAGTCGCGGCTGTGTGACAGCACCCGCATCGGGGAGTACCACGCCGGCACCGTGCGCTACACACAGGCCGACCTGGTGGAGCTGAGCGACGACGAAGACGATAAGGACAACACGCTCTTCTACGCGCCGCACATGACCCTGAAAGACCGAGGGCCCTGAGGGGGAGACAAAGGACGGCGAGGACTGACAAAGAAAAATGCGGCGGATTAGAAAGCAGGGAGGGAAAAGAGGCTGGGGAGAGAATGGAAGGGAAGATTGGGGGGAAAGTCAGGCAGATAGAAGCCGGAGATGAGCTGTCAGGTTCCATTATTAATCCCCATCCTTTACTATTTAATATCCTAAAGACGCGCACATGCACATACTGAGCAGGGCTGCAAAACTACAAGCCGAGTGCTAAAGATCCTCCTCGTGTTTAAAAAGGCTTCCGCTGCTTCCCGAAGGTCTTAAAACATTCCTCATCACTGCCCCCTCGACTCCTTCAATCTGCACTTTTGGCATACCACCAAGATGGAGGAGGAAGGGGAAGGGAAGAAAAGAACCGCTGAAAGGCAATCATAACAAGGTGCTAGTTTAGCATTCAGAGCAATTACCTTTTCACCTCTCTGCAGGAGATGAGGAGAAAAGCAGGCCTTTTTTTGTGTGTGTGCTGGAACAGGACCACTCTTCTTCCTGCGTACTTGCACTGAGGAGGTGCGTATGTCCATGTTGTTGTTGTTTTGTTTTTTTGAGTAATTCTACATGATTAACTATGAAATATTTGACGATAAATTTATTGATTGTTATTCTGAATTGCTGTTTCCATGCCATCATCACACTGACTTGCCATAGTATTTTCCTTCACCATCAACAGCGCCTCTGCTGGTTGCAGCCAAGTATTGCACTCCATTTTGCCTCAATTGTTTCAGAACGGCATTAATCATAAGGCACGCCACAGAAAAACTCTTCATAACAAAAATAATTATGTTCATCACCAAACCGCAGGCAACAATGTTATCGTTTTTACAAACATGACTTTTGCTATAGCCGTAGATGTAGAGTACGCGCATTTTTACGTGTTTTTTTTTTTTATTACGATAAAGAAATCTCATGTCGCATCAGGATTGTAACAAATGACAGCGAGAATAAACGACATGTTGGTAAAGTATGGCATTGACATTTTACAATACAATCACTGTAATTATAAGCTAATGGCTAATGTAGCCACCCGGTTTTGACCCCAATGCATCAATCAGACTCAGCTTGGTGAAATTTGACCTTTATTTATGATTGGCAACAAATACATTATGTTCAGCTTGTGTCCAAGGCCGTCGTATCAGCACTTTTTGAATGCCGGCGCTGAGAGCTAAAAGGAGTGACACAATAATGGTCATAAAATGGAAATTTGGAGGACGATATTATTGTTTTCTTTCCCACCTAATGTCATATAGTATGCTGTGAAAACGTTGTATCTCCATTTTTTTAAAATCCACAGACCAAGTTGATCACGATCAAATTTTGCATGTTTTTAACAGTCAACTCAAGATGGGCCAAAAGGAGTTTCTAAATTCAAAGGTGTTTTTTTTTCCCCCTATTTTTCGGTGATAATATGAGAGTACTTTTGTTTACTGGTATGCATAATGTCGTGCTACTTCCAAATGTTGGGAACACTTTGTTCCACCTGCTGTAATGTCTGACATTTTTTGTGCGCTGAACATGTGTCACAGTTTTATTGGGACTATGGTCAAATTTTGCGTGTATGCGACACTGACATTTCAACATGGGTCAAAATTGGTCTCTTTTCCTTCAATTTTGTAAAAGTTACATCATCAACTTTTATATCCAATATCAAACAATGTATAATGTCCAGTGAGACAGATGCACATAAGTGAGTTTGCAGAAAGATGTATTTTTTCTAGTGTACAGTGACGTTATGACAGTATTATTGTTTACATTTACACTTTATGTTGTACAATGTCCAATAAAAACCTTGTACAATGTTTATTGCGGGTAATTGTGTCCAGACCCTACCGCGATAAGTGAATTTCCATGAAGTAGGATCCAATATTAACCTCTGGCCATGGCTCTAACTGTAAGCAAGCTATCAAACCTGCAATTTAGCCTCCAATATAATTCCTGTATTCTAAACTTATGAAATTGAGTGATGTATAAGGACAAAGAAATGCTTGACTTACCACTTCCACACAGAATGGGAGGAAAAATGTTTTGACTCGATCATGTCAGACATGCCATGGCTGACTCCATGCAGTGTGACGGTAATCTATTGCCATGTCAAAAAAAATTTTAAAACACGATAAAGTAAGAGAGAAATATTTGAATCGAGATATTGCGAGGGAGGACTAGCTCCAAATGAAATTTTTTCTTTTATATGGAAAAAAAAAACATATATTTTTGAGTCATCGTCATCCATTCACCTGGCCTAACTTTTTCTGTCATTTTTAAAAATATTTTTACATGGGTAACGATCACGTTTTGCATGTTTGTAACAGTATGTGAGATCTCAACATGGGCTAAAACCGTTTCTTTAAATGTACCAAATTTGGAGATGTGTGTTATTGTTTCACTTGACGCATAATATCCTATGAAAACCAAAAATCTCCACATTTTGTTGTTTATTGTTTCCCGACATTTTTTGTGTGCAGAACACAGGTCACAGTTTTATTTAGATCACGATCTAATTTTGCATGATCATAACAGTACTTGAGATCTCAACATGATCCGAGAACTGTATCGCTTTCAGTAACTGTGATCAAATTATCACATTTTTTATCATATTTGATGTCGAAATCGCTCAAAATTTAAGGACATAAGTTTTTTCAGTTGGACAGGAACAAAAGGGTTTTTATTTTTTAAAGCCTTTCTGTTCTTTTTATTTGTAAAAATGATAGTGCTCTTCGATGTACTGTATTTATAACGTGTATATTCAAATGTACATTCTGTATCTGTATGGTCCTAACCCGCTGCTCAGCTATGTGAACAACAAAATATTTCATGCACACTTTTTCCCCTTGAAAGTTCAAACAGGTAAATGATGGCAGAGGGCTAGCGCTGCTTAGCAACAGCCTCTGACAGTTCATCATCTCATGGCCCGTGTCAGTGATGCCATGAGATGTGATTGGCAGCATAATGACGTCCATTTAAATTCGGCCTCGCCCCATTTCTTCGTGTTGTTTACCATTTTTTCAGCGGCCGAGCTGTGTGAAGTGACCGCTGTCAGTGGCCTCTCTTGACAAGTTGAACTAATGACCTGACACTTGACCCCCTTTTTACCCCCCCAGAGCTGTTGAACTTTCCCGCTGGGTGTCAGTGCGACTGAGTTAGCACTTTAACGGAGCTTTGCCACCATCTTACACACACACACACACAGACTTGCATCCCTTTCTGTATTTTTGGCAGCGTCGCCGGTTTGACTTGACTTGCACTCCATCAAATAAATGAGCAGCAGAGACGTTTCATAACAAAGCAGCGCCTGGGTGTGTTTATTTCTCCTGCACGCTGACGCTTGCTTTGCAAAGTATGCTCAACTGCGCTTGTGGGTGCTGTACCAACACGCTACCTTCAAAATGAAATAGGAAATTAAAAAGTCTCAACATTATAACTACTTTTGCCTTATTTTTCCAGTGACTTTGACCAAAGAACTGTAAAATTCTGAATTTTCTATATACAGTATATATTGTGCCCAAACACCTCCTTGAATTAGAGAGAAGGAGCTAATCAATGAATGCCCTTCGTGGCACGAGTTTGACACCCCTCGCATAAACTCTTCATATTCAGCCTCTCCGCGAGCGGAAAAAAAAAGACGAAGGAACAGCTATGAGGGAAAAATCGTCATTTTACGAGAATTGATTTAAATGTCATTAGCAAAAGTGGTATGTTTACGAGAAAAATTTGAAAATGTACAAAAATATTCATAAACTACATAAGCCTAAGGTTACAAAAAATGTTCCGAGAATAGTCATTGCATTGCAAGATGTTGATGGGTTTTTTTTCAAAAATGACACGAATTGTTGATGAGGAGCCGGGATATTATGAGAAAACACAGAAAGAAGTTCTGTTACGAGAACGAGAGGCAATTTTAAGAGAAACAAATGATTATTATTTCAAATTACAAAAGTTATGTGACAAAAATAGTCATATGATAATGAGACAAACGTTGTCAGGTTCTGAGAATAAGCTCGTAAAGTTACGAAAAAAAGGTCGTAATGTTGTGGGAAAACAGGTTGGGCGGAAAAAAGTCGAAAGATTATTAAAAGTGTTCCAAGAAAAGTGGTCGTGTTTTTTTCAAATGCCGTATGATCATAAGAAATAGTGTAGTGATACAAGAATTGTCATTTTAAGTTCAATGAAGTTAAGTGGATGTACTTCCACGCGAATAAAAGGCAAGTGTGCCAACTGAACGGGGAACGCGTTGAGATGTTCAGTGTTGCCCCGTGACCCTAATGAGGGTAAGCGGTATGGAAAATGAATGAGTGTTCAGTGTTGGTTTTAAACCACGGCTGTGAATTTCAGGCTGCCCCCTGCTGGCCGGGGCTGGTCTGTGCATACGCGAAACAGGATTTTGATTAAAGAAGGCAGAACGCCTGACTTCAGCTTTGCCCTCGAGCCAAAACAAAAGGACCCCATACAGATGCTTAAACATTTCAAGACCCGCACCATTGGAGCCGAGGAAATAAGCGAATTTCCCTGTCATGCGGGAAGAATTATTATCCCCCCGCCCCCGTGCCCTCCGCTCCTTGGTATCGTTGCATGCTTCGTAATTGGATACAATTTAACAGCCGCGGCCCACGGGCATGTCGGCAGGCACGCGGCCTACTATTAGCTGTCCTCGACTCGCCGGCCTATCATTTGTCAGATCTGCGTGTGCGCGCGCGTGCGCGTGTGTGTGTGGCAGCTGAAACCCCCGCCATTGTTGGAGTTCGGCCATGACGCACAGAGGAGGGAGGAGGGCGGCCAGGCGAAACGGCGGCAGCGGCAGCAAAACAAGGTGGAGCTTTTGTCACCTCGCAGCCATGGTGTGCCTCGGGCCCGGCGGCTGTTTGAGCGCCACCTGTTGTTTATTACAGCCCGCCGTATTTACAGGCAGTGATGCGGTCGCAAAATCCCTCATCACCGGCCGCTTTGGTTTTAATGGCGAGATCACAGGCGCACCGCCCGCACGCAATGGCGTCTTCAAAGAGGAGCCCCTCACATCAAATAGTTCAATTAGCTGCTGTGGCTGCGGGCTGTTTGCTTCGACTCCCTTTATAAGCGCTAGCATAAGCGCTAGCATAAGCGCTAGCATAAGCGCTAGCATAAGCGCTAGCATAAGCGCTAGCATAAGCGCTAGCATAAGCGCTAGCATAAGCGCTAGCATAAGCGCTAGCATAAGCGCCGCCGAATTGACCCTCTACTTAAAACAGCTACTCAGTTTGCTATGGACACCAATAAGGGGAGTTTTGCGTTTTGCGTTTCCTAACGTCACATAACGTATGCGGTGTGACGTCACACACCAGACCAGAAACAACATGGATGCCCTGGGACACAGACAGTATATTTTCTGGCGTCTCGCTGACTTTGTATTCTGAGTCAGCGAGAGTTACCTCCTTGTCAGTCCACAAGAACGAGCCTGGCGCCGTGTTTTACGTTTGCGGAAGTGACGGGATGACAGAGGATGATTCTGATTGGATAGAATTTATGCGGTTACACGAGAATGCGGGGTTTTTTTTAACCACCATTTGCCGTTTTAAAAATACCGTGCTATGTGCTATGACAAGGCCTCAGTCATCGTGCGACTTACGTGACAAGCAGTCACACCAGTAGCCGCCAAATTGTCCCCGTGGCGACAAACATCGCAATATTACGAGAATAATGTTTTCACGTCGACAAGAGCAAAGATCTATTTCTTGCATCATACGGGAAATAACGTGTTCCGTAAATAAAGTCGTAAAGTGACGAGGGTTCATTTGTATTATGAGAGAAGAGTTACAACAAGAAAGTTGTCGTGTTGTGAGGATAAGTTGGAATTTTATGGCGGCAAAGTCGTAATCTTTTTGGCAAAAAGGTAGCAGTGTTGCCAGATTTAGAAAAAAAACTGCTTTAGCTTACAATGAAAAGTTGAACGATTACTAGAATAGAAAGACTAATGTTACCTGATATAAGACATAACATAGCGGGGGAAAACACAGTAACGGGACAGGAAAAAAGTTATAAGGCTATTAGAAGGAAGTCGTAACGTTACGAGAAAAAAAGACGAGCTTTTTGGAAGAATAGTTGTAATGTTACTAAAAAATAAAGTCATACGGTTGCGGGAAAATGGCAGGATGCTGTGCAAATAAAACAGTTTACCAGAAAGTTTACCAGAATATTTAAAATGTTGCAAGAACAGTAAAAGAATCTAATAATAATAGTCATAGAATTACAAAATAAAATCATTTTGTGCCAAGGATTTAGTCGTACGGGCACGAGAAAAAAATCCTAATGAGAAAAGTTGCAATGTTACAAGAATAAAAGTCATAAAGTGAAAATAATAAAGCAATATTCTGGCTTTACAGCTGGGATAGGCTCCAGCCTATGCCAGTGACCAAGTGAGGACAACTGGCATAGAAAAGGAATGAATGTTCCGACTTTATTGCTGTGAAAGTACCAGCAAAAAGTTTAGAAAAATAAACTTGTAACACTCACAGAATGTAGTAGGAATGTTACTCTATATGCAAATGAAGAACTAACGTTGTCGTAACAACACAAGTATAGACTGCTTTTATTAATAAAAACGTCTATTCATCCATCCATTTTCTATGTCGCTTTTCCTCACTAGGGTATGCTGGAGCCTACCCCAGCTGACTTTGGGCGAGAGGCACCCTGGTCTGGTTGCCAGTCAATGGCAGGGCTTTTTTTAAGTCACTTATTGTGAAAAAGAGGTGAAAACAGTCACAATGTTGCCGAAATAAAGTCGTCAAGCATCATTCATTATTATCAATTTAAGGAATTGCAATAACGATTGAAAAAAACAGTAACTGTAAATCCAAAATATAGACGAGAAGCAACAAGTTTCTGAGAGGTGACGTCATGAAACAACAACCAATCACAGCGATCCCGTTTTCGGTATTCATATTAATACTATTATTATTATTATAATGAGGGCCTGAGGTTCCGTGACGTCACTGCGTGTCCTGCTTGCTGCGCAATAAGACGGAGCCGAGCCAGCCTTTTTGCTTCCATCCTGGAAAGAGTTAAATTCATCGCGCGCGCGCGCGCGCGCACGCACACAGCCTGCCACCGCCCCAGATAACGGAGGGGCGCCTCGCCAGCCTGCCTCCGCTAATCGCAGTGGCGGGGGAGGGACGGGGGAGGGGGGAGCGAAGCGAAGCGAAGCGCCGGCGGCCTCTCCTCACGTCGCTGGGCTTTTTTATTGACGCGCGCGCGCGCGTGTGTGTGCGTCAGCAGAGCGCTAAAGAGGCCTGTGTGTGTGTGCGTGTGCGTGGAATACTGTGCATGCGTGTGTGTGCGCTGTAGTGAGGTGTGTGTGTGTGCGCGCGTGCAGCAGAGCGCTAAAGAGAGGCGGCGTGTGTGTGCGTATGTGTGTGTGTGTGTGTGTGCGCCGGCAGCGGAAAGCAGGCAGGGAGAGGCGGGGAGCTGCGAGGGTGGGTGGCGAGGTTATGAGCGGAACTCGACAGAGGCCGACAGACGCGAGGGAGGAGGGGGGTGCGGAGGGGAAGGAAAGGAAGGGGAGGGGAGGGGAGGGGGTGCAGCTGCGCTGAGAGAGCCGCCGCCACCGCCGCTCCTTCTCTGATAACACTCGTTTGAAGCTTTTTTATCGCCGCCTTTCAAATGAGCGCGACGCCGCTTTTCCCCGCCGTCCCTGCGAGGCGCTTGGAACGACGATCCCCGCCACGTCGAGGTGCGACGATTGATTGCGATGTGAAATAAATGGCGCGGCAATAAAGTGGCAATGTTATAAGACAATAAATGGCGATCGTGCGAGGACGAACTTACACTGTTGCCATGGAAAGCTCTAATGTCCGTAACGGGAAGAAAGTCGGAATGGTCGGAGAAATGCTGCAGGAAAAGAATCAAGTTGTGATGTTATGATAGAGTGGCCGTGGTGCCATGTAACGCTCTGCGAACAGATCCAAAGCGCAACGTTACAAGGGCTGCGTTCCCACTGCAGGTCAATTCCGATTTCCTTGCTCATATTGAAGGGTTTCTGGGGGTTTTTAGGTCCGCTAAAGCGCCAAGCATACATATTATATTCAACAGTTACAGACAGATACTAAACACACAAAGCTATCACATACCTGACCCTGACTTACAACTGATAAACTGCCCAAAGCCGGAACACTCAGACTACAAAAACCTCCGGTTCCGGACAGCTGGCTCCAACATCCACAGCGAAGACCATCTTCACACGGGAACCAAGGCCGCCTGCACGTGAATAACTGCTGCCATCGTCTCCTTGCTAATTGGTTCCTGGAAGCTGCGATTCTCACATTGCGGCCTTATCTGACCGGATCCATACCATCTGCAAACCAGGGCGCCGTCTTCACCCATTGGATGAGACTCAACCGACATTTGCCTCTTCAATGTACAAAAGGCCGGGGAGGGACAGTTAGTTGTGTTCTCGTCTGTCTCTGTAGTAAGACTAACTTCTGTGTAGGCCTATAGGGACAGGCGGGCACCCCGGAGCTCCGTGTATTAGGTTTGTTTGATTTCATACGGCAGTGTAGGATTCCCAATTCTGAATTTTTGTTTAAAAACGGATTGGATTTTTAATGTGGTTGTTTGCATTACCAAACAAATGCGTCTTGTCATGTGAACGCAACGCGCCTGGAAAGTGACCTGCATGCACAGAAGCACGACATCATTCGTGTGTTTAGGAAAGACTGTGCAGTGTGTGATCCAGTAATGTGCGATACCATTGATTTGAGTTCTGATTCGATACTGGTTCAAATTCAGGCTGGTATCGGCGATACCAATTGGATACTATGTGCACATTCACCTAATGTGTCTGGTAAAATTTTAAATGTAGTGTACAGTATTTCAAATGATAGCATAAAAAATACAAGACATAGTATTTTACTGGTATAGTGATTACTATATTGAGGTAGTGGGTTGATTTACAATATAGCCCAGCTAATATACAACATTAGAAAAAAACAAAGGACAAAATCATCTACCTGAAGTATCAAAAGTATATTGCTATTTTGATTTCAGAGTCGACTCTAGAGCTGGTATCGGAGATATCAACATTTCAGTATCGATCCGCACATTACTAGCTTGCTCTCCTTAACATGTTTGTGGCAACTTCAAGGATTTTATGCAACGGGAGTGAATATTAAGTCTTGCACGACAAACGACACCTTTCCATGACTGCCTACCTTTTAAAGTCTCTGCAAAACACGCCTCTCCACGACGCATATGTCGGATATATGCCACCCGAGCGTTCACACTGCAGTCGCATCGCATACATATCCCATTTATATCCACATACGAGTGAGACCCGAGTCGGAATATTGCTGTTCACACTGAGAGAAGATGTAATGTAACCCTAACTGAACAAAGTCGTTATTTCACGAGAACATCGGTAATGGTGCGAGAATAAAGTCGTTTTGTTACAAGGAAATATGTAACGTTTCAAGAATGAAGTCGGAACGTTACAGGCAAAAAAAGCTGAAAGGTTAGATGAATAAAGGTCGTAATGTAATAACTTCATGTCGTAATGTTACTAGAAAAAATGTTGTGTTCTTACGAGAACTGAGTCGTATTGATGTCAGTAAAAAAGGCTGTCATGCTACATCAAAATTGTAATGTTACGGGAATACAATCGTAACGTCATAGGAAAAATTCGTAATGTTACTCGAAAAACGTTGCATTACGAGAATAAAAGTAGTAAAAATAAAAAAGTCTTCGTAATGTTACTCGAAGAAAGTTAGGTTATGAGAATCTTAGTGTTCTGAAGAAAAAGTCTTCATGTTTTGAGAAGTGAAGTCGAAATGTTGAGAGCGACGTGACGAGAATAAAGTCCGAGCAGAAGCAGCTCCACTAATTATGATCCCTGCACGTGGAGATGTGCCGATTAATGCCGTGTTCGTCCCCCTTGATTGATTGCATGGATGAACCAATAGCAGCTTATTGATTACATCCTAATCTATGGGCCCTCTCGCTTTCTCTCGCTCTGTCATTGGCTGGGAGCCTTGCTCGCCCCGCCAAGCCTGCCTGTAATTATCCCCGGCGAGGCAGCGCTAACTCAGCGTGGTCGCGCCTGTTGGGAACGGCCGCTTAGCTTCACACCGGAGGAAGGCGGGGGGTGACGGGGGGATGGGAGGGGGTGGGGGCGCTAATGTGTGCAAGTGTGGAGATGAAGAAGAAAAAAAGAGAAAGTGGGCGCCGATGTTGTTTTTCCGCAGCATGTCCTTTCACCAACCACCAAGCCGAGCCCAGGGAAGCTAATTAACAACCGTTAATGACTTCAAAACAAAGCTAAGCAGTCACGTCACCACCCACAAGACACCGTGGACAAGGTCAAAGGTCAGTAAACGCTCCTTTTCACCCGTCTTTCAACTTTTAGGGATTATTGTCCTCCATCGGCAAGAAGCCTATGCACTCACGGACACGGGGTGGCTGTGGCTCAGAGTTCAAATTGCTTTGACCGATATTTAACCATTCCTCGTTCTGTCTTGCCAAGAACCCTAGCACTTTGGACCCAAGATGGCTGCATGAGAGGGAAGTCATAGAAAGTCAAATCAGTTACAAGGGTTCTAAGCACAGCTTCAAAATGCAAAAATAATAAATGGGAGTGAGAGAAAAAAATCGAGTAAGCAATTTATTGCAAACAACAATTAAAGTTTGTCAGCTGATTAAAAGTTTAGGACTATAGATTTGTTTTAAATCACCCTAAAATACAAATACATTTTTCAAAAATGTTAATTGTCTCAAAAATGGGTGTGGGCATGCTTGATGCCTGTATTTCCAGGAGGCTAGTGAGAATGTTGGTTCAGGTGGTAAAGATAACTTCACGGATGCCATCCACTGTCTGGAAGTAATGTCCTTTAAAAAAACATTCATTACCACACAAAGTCATAGGGACTTCAGTCATGAGGGATACCCCCTGCAACATCTCCACATAGCCAACTGCCGTTTGACGCCCCTGCACACCCTGACCTCCATTGTTCCATTGAAGGAAAAAGCACCCCCTCCACTGTTCTATTTGGAAAACATCACAGCTTTTTTGCCTTTGCCATTGAGAGATCATGACAGTGTCAATACCTGACAGAAAATGACATTCAATCCACATTTTTGCCAAGATTTTGGCTTTTAAACGCTGCGGTCTTATACTCTTGATCAGCTGATGAACAACCTATTGCTTTTTTGTGGTTGTTTACAGTAAATCCCTTACTCCCTCCCATTTCTTTTCTTTTTTTGCGTGTTGAAGCTTTACACAGACCCTCGTTAAGGTCCAACACTGCAAAATGTTAATTCTTGCAATTTTTCATCTGGCCTTAAAATTTTGATCAAGTGTGTATTCAAGTGGGAAAAATTATCAACTGAAAAAAGTTGTAAGGTTGCAATTAAAAAGTAATGTTGTTGTTGTTCACCACTTTGCTGTTCGAACATCACTCCCTCACTCTATTGCAAAAATGAATTAACAATTTAAACACAAATGTTTTGTGGTTTATTGTGGCATATTATTAGTCGAAAAATATTGAAAGACAAGTCATGTAGTATTTTGGTCACTAGGGGTTGGTAATGTTACAGTGAAGAGACATTACCTTACATTACCTTAACACTCCATGGTGTCAGCTATGGCATGTCCGACACGGCGCAGTGAAAACAAGTTCTGCCCCCAATCCCTTGTGGAAGTGGTAGGTTTTTGCTTTTTTTACCTTCTTCTTCACCCTGTTTGAAGCCCTTTCTTAAACTCAGAATTGAAAAACTGGAGACTAACTGATTGGCTCGGTAGCATGTTAATGCTTAAAAAAGGGGCCGTCTCTTGTGTCCCTGCAGTGATCCCGTAAACTGCGCAATGTGATGTAAACAAAGGATAATAACAGTGTAAAGGTGACTATAGAGGTGTTATTTCTGGTCTGCTGGTTAATAATTGTAAAACATTTTTAGAAAGTCACAAAGAAGTTTTTGATGCTGTAACAATGAAAAGATTCCATTTGTTAACATTAAATCCTACTTTTCGGAAATTCGCCTTTTGTGGTCGGAACAGGAACCAATTAACAGAAGAGGTATGACTTTATTTAAGAAAAAAAATAAAGTTACAGAAATAAAGTCGTAATGTTGCGGGAATAATTCTCATGTTATAATAACACCAAAAAAAATCAAAATGTGAACAGAACAAAAATGTGAGTATCATCGTGTTCTAAGAAACAAAGTAGTCTTGTTTTTTAGTCATTATTATATTACGATAATACAAGGAAAAAGATCCATTCCATTCCATTTTCCCCCGGGAAGTCCAGACTTCCCGGTCTCCGGTGACCTCTTCCAGCTCCACCAAGAGGACACCAAGGCGTTCCCAAGCCAGCTGTGAGACATAGTCCCTCCAGCGTCTCCTAGGTCTTCCCCGGGGCCTTCTCCCGGCTTGGCATGCCCGAAACATCTCATCAGGGAAGCGCCCTGGAGGCTTTCGAACAAGATGCCCGAGCCACCTCAACTGGCTCCTCTCGATGTGAAGGAGCAGCGGCTCTACTCTGAGCTCTTCTCGGATGGTCGAGTTCCTCACCCTATCTCTTAGGGTGAGTCCAGCCACCCTATGGAGGAAACTTATTTCCGCCACTTGTATCCGCGATCTCGTTCTTTCGGTCATGACCCATAACTCATGACCATAGGTGAGGGTGGGAACGTAGATCGATGAGTAAACAGAGACGACAGTCCGGTACAGCGACCGCTGTACTGCTGACGCTGCACCGATCCGTCTGTCGACCTCACGCTCCAACCGTCCCTCACTCGTGAACAAGACCCCAAAATACTTGAGCTCCTCCACCTGAGACAAGACCTCACTCCCAACCCGTCCACCTGTTTCCGACTGAGAACCATGGCCTCGGATTTGGAGGTGCTGATCTCATCCCAGAAGCTTCACACTCAGCTGCAAACTGTTCCAGTAAACGCTGAAGGTCACAGCGTGATGAGGCTATAAGGACCACATCGTCTGCAAATAGCAGAGACGAGATCTTAAGGTCACCAAGCTGGACTCCCTCAACGCCTTGACTGTGCCTAGAAATTCTGTCCATGAAGATTATGAATAGAATCGGTGACAAAGGGCAGCCTTGGCGGAGGCCAACGTTCACCGGAAACAAGCTCGACTTACTGCTGGCAATGCGAACCAGGCTCCTGCTTCGATTGTACAAGGACCGAATGGCACGTAGTAGCGGGCCACCAACCCCGTACTCCCGGAGCACCCCCCACAGGACTCGGTCGAATGCCTTTTCCAAGTCTACAAAGCACATGTAGACCGTTTGGGCAAACTCCCACATACCCTCCAGTACCCTTGCAAGGGTGTAGAGCTGGTCCAGTGTTCCACGACCGGGACGAAAACCACATTGCACTTCCTGTAACCGAGGTTCGACTAACGGTCGTACCCCTCTCTCCAGCACCCTGGAGTAGACTTTCCCAGGGAGGCTGAGGAGTGTAATTGTGAAATTGTGGGTTGAGGTGAGTCCGACTATATCTAGTCGGAATGTCTCCGCCTCTTCCACAAGCTCGTGGCTACTTCCCCACCAGAGAAGTGAGAAATTCCATCTCCCAAGAACCAGATTTGGCCGCTGAAGACCAGGTCGCTCGGACACCCGCCCTCGACCACTGCCCAAATCGCATTGCACCGGACCCTTATGTTTGCCCCTGCAGGTGGTGGGTCTGCGGGGGGAGTTCCCGTGTTCCTGATTCGGGCTAGACCAGCCCAGCCCCCACGGGTGAAGGCCTGGCCACTAGCCCCTCCCCCAGGCCTGGGTCCAGGGTGAGGCCCCGGCGTCCCACGTCCGGGCGAGGTGCGGTCACTCCTCTTGGTATTTTTCATTAGGGTCTTCTGAATCACTCTTAGTCTGGCCCGTCACCTAGAACCTGTTTGCCTTGGGAGACCCTACCAGGGTTATAAAAAAAGTTACATTAAAAAATAAGGTTGTTGTAATGTTACAAGGAGAAGGTCGTAATGTGACAAGAATACAGGTGCATATGAAAAAGTCGTCAAGCTAGGAGAAAAAAAAGTTGCAGTGTCACCTGAAAATTTATTTGAAAAGTCGTGAGGTTATGCTTAAAAGAACTCTTAATAGCCAAAGAAAAAGGGTTTTAGTTATACAAATTAAGTTTGTGGGAGGACAAAAGTGATGTGAAAGTGAAAATAAAATTTTAATTTAAAAAATTATGAAAAGTTAAAGATTACGAGAAAATGTTAAAAGCTAAAAAGTTTGGAGAAAATGTAAGAATAAAGAAGAAATGTGTTATATTCAAATATTCGAAAGACATTTTTTCAGTAAAACGAATAAAGTGTGTGTGACGAAAATAAAATAGCAATTTAAAAAATATATGTATATATTCATTCATTTTTTCTACCGCTTATCCTCATTAGGGTCGCGGGTATGCTGGAGCCTATCCCAGCTGGCTTTGGGCGAGAGGCGGGGTACACCCTGGACTGGTCGGCAGTCAATCGCAGGGCACATATAGACAAACAAACATTCACACTCACTCACACCGATGGACAATTTAGAGTCGCCAATTAACCTAACATGCATGTTTTTGGAATGTGGGAGGAAACCGGAATACCCGGCGAAAACCCACGCACGCACGGGGAGAACATGCAAACTCCACACAGAGATGCCAAACGGAGATTCGAACCCTGAACCTCCTGACTGTGAGGCCAATGTGCTACCCCCTCACCCACATATATACCCATATATATATATATATATATGTATATATATATATACATTGTATATGTATACATTGTCAGCTTACGAGTCAAAATGTTAAGACAAAATGGCAGAAAAAACTTAAAAAAGACATGAAAAAAGTCTTACAGTTACGAAAAAAGTTTTTAAATTTCTAGCTATACATGAAGTATGTGAGGAAAAAGGTGAAGAGGAGTCACAAAGTGTTAAAAGAAAAAGCTTTGTAAAAATGTTGGACCACATTATGACTGGAAAAAGTGATGAAGAGCATTAGGGGTCAGAGGTCAAATTTTGTTCAAGGTCACCTTTGAGACTCGGTGACATACGTCTGTAATGAGTTAGAAGAAAGCAAAAGAGGTCTTTGTTGATCCGGTCTACGCAGAGAGGCCTTGGTGCGTCGCTTTTGCGCTCGTGTGAGTTGCACTAAGCGATCCATAACAATCTGCAGGTGGATGGTGCTGATTAGTCCCGGCTGCTGCGGCCTGACCTGCGTGCAAAGAGCTTCCTGCAATCTGAGCCTGCCGCCTGGCTCGCTCAGTGCGTGTGTGTGCGCGAGCGTGTGTGGTGTCGTGTTGGCAGGCAGCCCTTCCTGAATGTGTGTCAGCCTGTGTGTGTGTGTGTGTGTTTTTGAGGACAGCATGCGTATATTTACCAAAGGGGTGTTTTTGTGCGAGCCAGTCCAGCGCTCCAGTCTGATTGCGGCAGCAGATGGCGGAATCACTGCGACCTCCCAGGGTGCCGCTCCTTCGCCGGGGTGCGCCCACCCCCGCCCCCATTCCCCATCCATATCACGGTGCATTGCTCTTTACAACACCTGAATCCGTGAGAGGAGGACACATGTGCAGCGGAGACGAGCGGGGGTGGGGACGGACGGTGGGTTTTAAGTGCATTCCTCCTCGCCGCTCTACGGCTCAAAAGACACGTGCGGGCTTTTTTGAAAACCGCCGACGGTCGCTCACAGTCGTAAAAAGCGCAGCTGTTGATGCGTCTCCGTCCAGCTCTCGGCAAAGGTGTTTTTTTCCCCCTTATTTCTGTCTTTCTGGTTGTTTTGCTGCACAAAGCCGCAGTCATTCTATAATCCAGTTTTCCAGTGAGTAATGGTTTGCCTTATATTCTCCAGGGTGTTTGAGCCAGGACCGGGAGGCCTTGGTCAGAGGTCAAAATGTAAATAGATCTGCTGAAAACATTGAAGTCTGCTGGGAGTTTGATCTAAAAAAAAAGTGTGATGACAGCCGAAAGACATGTTTGTATCTGTGACGTCATGGTTTTTTTTCCTGTTTTTAGGACGACGGAAGCCAAGCTCATTGACTTAGTGGCCAGAACGTAAACCCCCAGGAGCAAGGATGGCCCCACACAGGGCGCCCCCATTCATCCTTATCTGGACACTCTTGCACAGGGGTCATCTTTCCTTTCAACTAGAGGGGGAATGACCTACCAACTTGCAACTTCTGACACCACGTGCAACAGAAGGATTGGCTACTGACCTCAGCCTGGGGTTAAACTAAAGACAGGAGGAAGAAGAAGGATCATTGGCTTGGTGTTTAGAATTCCTAAACATCCCAGCTTCTTGACGTGTATCTGGAATTCCTCAGACAGGGACCACCTAACTATAAGGATCTTTTCCATTGAATGTTCTTTGGTGGTAATATCAGAAGGAGAAAAGTCACATTAAGCAACTATGTACCCAAACCAAGTTTCCTGGGTTGAAGGGTGAAGCTTGACGCTTTGGAATCCAGTTTGCACAAAAAAATGGTAGTGACCGCTCAAGCTTTCACTCATCTTTGTTTTTCAGCAAATATACTCATGCCCCACAAAAAGGTTATTAACCACAAGGCACACCTGTGATGGCCTCCGGTGAGCGATCCCACTTCTCACACCACATGTTATGAACTTAACTGGGTGTCTCTCAACTGCAAAGGATGAGGTCTACTGAGTTTTACCCCTTTTCCATAATGGCTGTTTTCGAGTTGACTCGGTGTAGGTTCCCAAATTGCTGCCAAAGCATTTTACACATTACAGTCAGCACAGGGGTTCCACAAAAGACTCTTATGTCTACACCAGTACTTCATTTCTTCATGAACCTCCTACTTCTGACACCATATGTTGCAAAGGCTGGTCCCTTCACATGAAATTGAAACAACCTCTTCAAGGTTGTCATAAAGGGATGAGGTACTAACAAGGTGTTGGTAGCAAGCTCATGCACACAACATAGGGACGATATCTATCAAAGAGGTCCTTACACCTGAGGCTCCTTCTACCCACTTCTATAACTATAAGGGGCGAGTCTTGTAGACTTGGGGACCAGTTTGTACAACCCTTAAGATGTAGAGCTCAGCTGCAACTCGATTTGGCGTCTCTTCAGTTGAAAAAACTTTATTCCAACTGTGGAAACAACAACAATTCTCACCTAGTTCTACCACAGTACTTCTCTTTCCTGCTTCTCTTTGGGGTTTCCTTCCAAGTGCTCTGCCAATGGTTCTCCAATTTCTTTTCTTTCACCATATATTGAGAGTAGCGTGCACTTTCGCCTGAACTTGAACCAAACTTTTCAAAGGGGTCCCAGTGCCAAAGAAAAGTGGTTGGTTGTTTTTAGTAACCAGGGATCCCCTGCCTAAATCTGAGTCTCTCTTCTAGCCATTCACCTTTTGGAACCACACGTAGAAAATGCCTCAAGCTGTAAACGGACCTCAACGTAAGAGTAATTTTTATGGACTTGATTGTACATACAACCCTGAAGATCCAGGTTCACTGGCGTGGCTGCAACCACTGCATCTGAAAACGACACCACGGACACCTGTGACATATTAACACTGACGGTTTTTGCATGTGTAAAAATTCAGTGCAAAGGGAAGTAGGGATGAGGTCCAACTTGACTGAATGTGAAGACACCTTGCCAAGGTCCTGAAGATGGTGCCAAACTTGAACCATGTGAAGGACTGCTTTGGCTTCAAGTATGTAGAGAGAAAGAAAAAACATCCATCTGAACTCTTTCCTTGCAGCTTCCAAGTTTTGGACTATTTGGCCGATCAAAGCATATTTCTGAAGTGAAAACTCAGACTGTCACCATCGGTAAAGCTAAATAAAAAGAAAAGAATGACCCTGTTTAACAACACTTTGTCTACACCAAGTCAGCAATTTATGACCCCTAAAAATGGCCTCTAGGGTATATAAATCTAAAAAAATACAAAAAATCTGACCTTATGTTTCACAGTGGACGCCGACCTTGTTGATTGTGTGGCTACACTCTAGATGACTTGTTTGTGCAGACATTGCTAACCATCCGTGACTGTAAATGTCACACTACGTGACTATTCGTCCCGCCTGCAAGGCACAATTTATGACCGGACGTAAGGAAGAGGAGGTTAAGTGTTTTAGTGCAGAATTTTACTGGTAAAAAATTTCCTTTTGACATGTGATTTGCTATTTTAGTCTTCTGAATGGGTGACATTCATTTTGCCGCTCATGCAACAAATTTGTAATTATCATGGTAAGTCATTTGGTTGTTTTTCATATGTATGGTATATATACAGATACAGAATGGACAGTTTCCGACATCAATCAAGACACAAAAATAGCATAATTTAGGCAAATACTTTAAACGTCTATAATTGTTTATTTTTCATTTTTCCCGTCTTTTTAAAAATACTTTGTCGAGACTAAGGAGTAGCACATAAATAATCTCAAGATAGGATTTGTGCGAAAGGATAGTATCTGTGGAATATCTAAAAAAACAGCAAATGATAGCTACATTTGCAGGAATTTGGCACAAAAGCTAATCTGACATTGCCAACTACTGGCCTGGCATGCACACTTCAACATTTTCTGCAATTTTTGTTAATTGGTGTTATTTGTATGTGAAGCTTCTTTAGAAAATGCAAAACGTGGTCAGTTTTTTTCCTCAAGTTGCAACATCGTCTCATCATGCTCACATGATTGTCTTTTTCTGTAAGAAAACAGCAAACCAAAAATTTTCTGGACAATTTGCCCTTGGCTTTGCTGCCTTCTTTCTTTTCTGCTGTTGCACATGTGAGAGGAGAGCGCTCTGTGTAGCCGCTGCTGCAACTCCTACTTTCCACAGCTGTGGCGAAAAAAGCAGCCACAGCCCTCCGTTTGCCAAGTCTTCCTCTTTTCCGACTCCTACTCTGCTCCTGTCTGTCTTCCCTGCCTGTCTGTCTCTATGCTAGCCTGTCTCTCTGCTCCACCAGCACGCATCCACATCATGCGCAGACACCTCAGGCTTCAACCTCCTCCTCCTCCTCCTTCACTTGACATGGGAGCCTTAACAGATGTGCCCCAGCCTTGAGCGGACAAACCCACCCAACCCCCAACCTCCCTACCCCACTCCTCGTCTCCGCTGCCTCATGCTTCACGGATCTGCCGGCTTGGAAAAACACTAAAGTGACACTTTATTTGGATACCGTTGTCTCAATTATGGACCAAAAAGGGTAAAAAAGAGTGCACTGGAGCATCTGGAAGCCTTGCTCAAGACGGCCTATGCCAATCCAGGTCATCAAATGTGGAGCCACGTTCCGAACCATTAGTCCAAGACTTGTCCATTGCTGCACCAATTAGACCCCTTTTTCCACAGCCTGGTACCGACTCAGCTCACTCAACTACGCATTTCTATTGGCAAAAGCAGGTGCTAGGAGGTACTATTGAGATACCATATGGGTGACACAAATCACAGCTTGGATGCTCATTGGTTGAGCAGAGTCATTGTTAGAGTAATGATTGAGGACACCCGTCAAGAATTGCTAATGCTAATATTAACGAATGGTAACATTAGCTTACCCTGTTGCTGTGCCTTAGTTCTGGACACTGCTATATAATATTACTTTGGTCCATTTTTTCTTGATGCCTTCAGTCTCCTTTTGGATAAAAGTTGAGGACGTGTGAAGGTACGCTTACCCTGTTGCTGTGCCCTAGCTATGCTTCAGACAGTCTCTGCTTTGCTATAGATTTTCTTGCTGCCCTCAGTCTCCTCTTGGATAAATGTTGTCTTGAGAAGTAAATACGGTACAACTCCCCTATCGTTCAGACTGATATGTGTGAGTTTGGCCGTTTCCTGCTGTACAATTATTGGTGGTAGTCTGATAAATAGCCTCTGTTATTTCCACATACTTGTAGATTCGGATTTGTTATTTTAGCAATGCTACAGTGACAACTATTACTGAAGCTGCTTGTTTTTTGTTTTCTAAAGAGACCACAGCCCTGTTTACTGTCAATTATAATGTATTTGTCCTACTATTTACTACTGGAAAAGGACATTAGAACAACAGCACCACAGTATAAAGACACAACATTTGGTACACCTAATAGGATCCAACACATGAGGTGTATTCTTTCATAAAGATAGGGCATTCATTAAAGATCAGGTATTTATTGAACAATATTTTACTTGCTGTGGTTGCATTACAGTGAGATCTGTTTCTAATATATAGGTTACCCAATTGATCCACATGCAATAGGAAAAATATTATAAATATGCCTTATTTTCACAATAATAAACCCATTTTCTATTTCAAAACGTAGCATCTTCGGGTATACATTTAGTGAACAACATACTGTATACACAAAAAATCTAGTTAAAATGTTTTGAAAGTGCACACGTTGAAGTTGTAAAACATTATAATTCCTTTGACTTCTAGTTGGAAAGCTACTTAGTTGAATTTGCTGCCTTTTTGTCTCCGCCTATTGCTGTTTTCCAGTTTCCAGTGTGTGTGCGCTCGTCTGTTGGCGTGTGCGTGCGTGCGTGCGTGCGTGTGTGTGTAGGCTTATGCTAATTGCGGTCTCCCGACTGGCCTTCTGGGTAGAGTCTGCGCGAGTGGGAGTGGAGAGCGAGCCGCTCCGTCTCGGCGGCATTCACCCACTCAGCGCGGCGGCAGCAGCGGCAGCGGCACTCCCCGTACGAACCTCCCACCGACGGACCAAATCAAACGGCGCACCGAACGAACGTCCGGGCTACCGTTGATATAGTTCCCGAGCGCCTCCTCCATTCCCGGCTTCTTTGTCGTCGTCTTCTTTTTCGGCTGATAGAGGAACCACGCGAGGCGGAACTACCAGGTCGGAGGAACCCCCCTTTATAAGCTAATAGCCAGCCATTACGAGACCAGGCGACACGACGAACGGCTATGGAGTGACTGAGAGCGGTCGCGAGGAGGACGGCGTGCTCCGCTCGAAGCCAACATGGCGCTCGTGCTCTTTCGAGCTTCGGCCGAGCTGAGTTGATTTCCCCCGGACTTCGCCACCTGTATCTCCCTCGGTGGACCGACCCTCGGATTCTAAACGCGAAACTGGCTTCTTTTTCTTGAAGAAATAAGGATGACTTTCCTCTAGAGTGGATAACCGACACTTTTTTGTGTTTAAAACTTGGCAAAAGAGGACAAAAACGACACAAGTTGGCTGGAAGTGACGCCGAATTATCCAGGTGAGGCAAAATACTCAATCCAGTCCCATATTGTGAGCTTTTTGCTGTTGTCGAACGTCCCGCATTCTTGTTTAAAATAGTCCGGAAAAACAGCGCTGCTAAAGAGATCCCGTCCAAAGCACAAGAAGTGGGTTTTTTGGTGGCGGCGGTGGTGGTGTGCACACACACTGGGCCACTTCTAAGAATAGCGCGGAGGGTGGTCTTTGTGTGCTTTCGGCGGGGCGATGGGATGATAAATAACGCGCACACAGGCAGGCGAGATGGGTCCGGTCCGACCGTGAGCTTGGCCTCTTTCCCCCCCAGGGGGTGTCCTGTCAACTGGGCCCCGGGCAAGAGTGAGTTAGAGCGGGATAGAATCAACGAGGAGTGTCGGCGTCCTCCTCCTCCTTCCTCCACGTTGAATAAATTCAGTGTTTTCACACTCTCGTGTCGTGTGACCAAGTGTCTTCTGTGTGTGTGTGTGTGTGCGCACGCGTGCGAGTGTGTGCGCGGGGTGCCCGTGCACGTGCGCGCACACGGAGCTCTATCCGCTAAACAAGGTTACGGAAGCCAGGAAGCCTCGCCCTGCCAAAAAAAGGAGCGACACGGTTCAGTTGGAGGACATCCCCGCAAAGTATGTGTGTGTACGTGCGTGTGCGTGGCTGCGACACTGCGTGGATGTGCTTGTTTGGACGAGAGTGGACGGTGATCGCTGCTTTCGTCAGCCTCGAAGCTGTTAGGTAAATGTGCGTGACAGTGCGTCTGTGCGTGGCGCTGACTGCACAACTCACACAAACGCTTGTGCACAAATCATGGTCCGGCAGGTGTGTTCTTTTGATGTGTGCTCACCCGTCTCCAATTGTGCCCGCTCTACCCTTGTAGATTTTGTTGGAGGAGGGGGGGATTTCTATTTTTGTCGCAATTAATTGCCTGCATTTGCCCCCCCAGTCGGGATGTTGTGTTTTTAGTTTTGACGCACATGAAGGCGGCCCCCAAGGGGATGTCGTCCAGAAGGGATCTCCACAAAAAAAACCAGCCAAAGTCCAATAAAAGTGTTGCGACTGCGTTCTCCAGAATTGATCGACACCCCCGACGAACCACCCTCCACTTCTCGTCCTGTGCCGCCTAGCGCCTTCTGTCCTGGAGCCGCCCGGGCACTAATTAGGGGGACGCTCTCTTAGGACGATCGATGCGCCTCGTATTGGCTGGCTCCAGCTCATTAACGAGCTTAGTGAGGGAGGCGGCCATAAGAGCGCACCCCCTCCCCCCATCCCCTCAACGACGCTAGCAACCAATCTACGTAGGGCCGCGGAGAGCCGTAAATGCACGCGTCTGCTGCTGTACGGGCCAGCTTTGGGATCGCCGGGGGCCTCGTGTTGGGACCTCTCCTTTTTATGAGAGGGGAGGATTAAATGATGGATGGCGGGGGGAGTAAAAAGGGAGGGTAGGGGGTGGAGGAGCAGGCGTCAGGGGGCTCTGACACATGAATAAAAGGTTAAATGTGCTTAAAGCAAACCTCTATGTCGGCGGAGAGATCGTAAACAGCGGGGCTACGCAAAGTGGCTTTTTGAGGCATTCAGGGTTGTATGTCACTGGCTTACACTTGATTTGTTTTGTTTTCACGCAACGCATAGTTCACAAAAGTATACTTGCAAATTCATCAGGGAAAGAAATTATGCAAAACTCACAATTTGATCCATAAACGTCAGGAAAATCGGATATCCAAAACGAACTGAGTAGGCATGTAATTTCACCTAACAGACACTATCGTAAGGCTAGCGTCGTGTTGTCAAACATTCATTGCAAATCTTAACACATTTTCATCCAACACAGGGAAACCTCCTACGATTTGAGGGTTTTCATGGAATGACCATGGTCACTAAAGCCTTTTCCGCAAATCTGACCCAGAAGAAGGTGGCTGAAATTGTTTCAGATGTTTTTTTGTTTTTTCCCCAAATTATGTTGTTTTGTCCTGATGTGACAATTAAAAGAGCAAAACAAACTTTGCCGAACAAACTGTCACAATGATTGATGCTCTCGATACTCTTGCAGTCTTTTAATTCTAACCGTTTCACTTACTAAGTTACACAACCCCCAGATTGTAGCCAATGTCAGGGTATTACAGAAGGTAGACATATAATTTAATAAAACAGGACATCTTTAATACTCTGCCTATAATATGATTATGTTTAAACCCGGATAATATCGCATTATCATGTAGTAGTTGGCTTGGAGGAATAATGCAGTTGTTTTGCATCCTTAATGAGGTGTGCGGTGTCCGTTTTGAACAGCCACTAAAGTTAACAAGTAAGTTAGCTCCCACGCTAACAAGGTTAACCGTGTAGTAGTTTGGCAAGGTTAACATAAACCGATAACATCTATACTAATCTCTTCTGCTGTCCAGCCGCCTGGTGGGATATTATGTGTTTATTACGTTTACAGTCAAGTCTCCCTCTAACGCCTGACTTCAATGCGGGCTGCCATCTTGCTCGGCGTCCTTGGTTTAGCCTGGCCGAGTGTTACTAGCCAAAATACATTCAAGTGTAGGTCATCGGCAGCTACCAAAATAATTTGCTTTTAAATGTCATCCACGTCTCATTCTGTCCAAAAACCCGACAAACTCTTTAAACCAAGCCTGGCCGGGAATGTTTTTAGGCTTTTTGGACCGTACCGGGATTGTCAGCGCACAAAAAAACAAGAAAAAATACTTGGAATTTTACACGCTGCTTATTTATAGTGCAACTGTCATTTTCCACTGAGCGGCCAGTGTGGCGGCTGATCTGATTTCCAGGTGTTGGAACAAGGAGGGCGGTGAAAAGGGTGGGTGTCCAAGGTTGCTTTCTCTTCATGTCACATGATTTCCTCCAAAATGACGCGTCACGGCTGCGAGCTGTCAAAGTGTGTGCTTTCCAGGTGTTTCACGCCCCCTCCTCCTCACAGCTAAAGTAGTTTCATTATGCGCTAATTCAATTAGCACAACAGACTTCTATTAATTATAAAAATGCAATCACGCGTCTGAGCCTTATCTTTCCACATTAATTCAAATGAGCATATTTTCAGTCAGCTAAAAGTAGGAGCTCAGAGACTGTTTATTTTTCTGTTGTACTTTACACAATAGTTTGCATTGTACATAGAGTATACGGTATAGCTGAGCGATACGGGATGGCGATTGTGTCGCTGCACCGCCGTTTAGCGACAACCGTGCCCACCCCCCATTTTAAAGCAATTAACCTTCTGTTTGTCCGCTTTTCTAATCTGGAATCAATAGGGGCCACGCACGGAATAGCTCCCTCTGATTGAGCACATCAATAAAAGCGGCGCTTTGGCACCGCTCTGCAAAGAAGGCAGGAAGGGGGGGTGGGGGTGGGAATTAATAAAATCCCGAAAAGGATGGTGTTGTGTTTCATGTCTCTTGTTGGAGACGCGCGGTCTGTCTTTCTGCTGTCACGCCTGGACGGAAGACAACAGGCTTTGCCGCTGCCGAGGCGGCCGGCGTGTGAACAAAAGCTGAGGCGGAGAGATCGGTTTTCCAGGCGCCGGCGCGCAGCTCCCGGAGGAGACGTCACGCTTTGATTGAAGCTATGCTCCGTGCCGGCCTCTCGGGACCTCGCCATGAAACGGGAGAGCGGCCGCCCTTCTACATCATCCCACCCTCCCCCACCTCCCTCTGTCGCTTTTTTCTCGCCTCGCTCCACAAAGCTTTTTGTTTCCACGCGATCTGGAGCGCTCGGAGCACTTCCCCGCAGAGATGTGATGGCTGCCTCTCCTCCCTCCTCCTCCTCCTCCTCCTCCTCTGGGGGGTTGCTGGTGTCGCTCAGCCCCCCCCCCCGAGAGCTAGACGGGCCTCTCACATGATGGCACGTGTTCGTGTGGTCTCTGCCAGTGTCTGCCCGGAGACATTCTTTCCCGTCTCCGCAGGCTTTTTTACGAGTTCATGGACGATAATCAGGCGCGTTAGTCTTAAGTGACCTTGCTCCGGCTGGTCGCGCAATTGATTTGGTGGTGGCATCTGAAGGGACGTGTCGTCGTGCCTCGATTTCCCTCTAAAGCGCTGTTTTGGTAGGGCCTAGTTTTTAATTTTAGCAGCAGGAGCCTCGGGCATCTATATTCCTGACGTAATCCTGCATGCACACGGCGGAGTGTTGGCTGCCAGCCCGCAGTCTGCACAGCGTGTATCGCCTTGGTGAACATTTCCACCTGACTTAGGCCGCATGCAAAGCTCCCACCAACTAAGCATTATTAGCCTTCTGTGCACCAAGCAGTACTCTTTGGTTCAGTTCGACATTGTTTTTCTTAAAAATCCCACTGTTACCCATACATTTTTATGAGCAGACACTTACTTGACCAATAAAAGCATACATGCACAGGAGTCCAATTCACCCAAGGTGGAACTATGCCCCCTTTGTACATGGCACTTTGCGATTGTTTTTGCAGGGCGACTGTGTAGCTTTGGTCGCTCATTTACATAGCACCGTTTTGTAGCCACAAACATTTGAAAACTGCTCTCAAATGTTAGTGTTTCTTAACAAAGTGACATTGTCAGCTACTGGCCTGGCATCTGACATCTGCTATCGTGAAATTAACAAACATGTTGCTAATGGGTACATCATCAGCAAATAGCTTTTCGGGGTGGCTGTAAACAACATTGTAAAACATTTAAGAAATATTTGCGACTGAGCATGCCAATGTGTAGCTCAAGGATTTCCACTATCTGGCGGTGGGTGTGGAGTCTTGCAGGATAGAAAAAGGCTGGTTATCCAGTGCGATACACTATACTGTTTTCAGATCGATGGCTTTCACCCTGGGAATTGCAAGAATTCTTTGTTCTGCCCAGCATAACGCTTTGCAGTCATTGCAAATAGGTAAATATCCAAAGGAGAGAGCAAAGACATAACATTGGTCAGGTACAGAGCGAGCAAGCTTGTTAGTAAGCTTCAGACGTGGTTTGATGAAGTCATCATTTGTGCACTGGACAATACAGGAGCCCATAGGCCCGTATACAGCATGTTTTTAAAACGGCATTCATAATTGGGAAAACTCTCGATTTTCATGGCAATATCGGGCCGATATTCATGTATATGAATGCTATAAAGTTGTGTGTGTGTGTGGAGGGGGTGTGTGTCCGGCATGTGGTTGCAAACGCCCAGCGTGAGTGCACCCTCCGATCTTGTTGTATGGTTCCGAATTGAGCAGACAGCATCAGGTCGTGAGCTTTCATATCTCTTACCACGTGCCTACCACCCTCCCATCTTTTCCACCTCGATGATGTCATAAATGTGAACGCTTCGCTGACATTCATAGTGCCTAATTTACCTTCACAGGCTACTAATAATTAAGGCGCCTATTTAAACAGACCATTCATCCTGTGGGGGGTTAGTGATCTCTAGAGGGGGTAAGGGGGGTGATGGTGTTGGTCTGGGGGGAGGCTTTAATTAAGACTATCCAGCATGAAAGCAGCGCCCAGCGTATTGAAAGCAAAGTCAAGAAAGCGTCGGTAAAATGCGGCCCGACTCTTGCGTAGCGCATCCCCATTACAATCGGGGCCCTTTGGGTGACATAAAGAGCCATTTAGTTCCCATTTGGCCTGCCATGAATAGAGCCAGTTCAGCGGACGCCGCCCAGGCCCCAGTGTCAGCATGGGAGGGAAAAGGCGGGGGGATGTCGGTGGTTGGTGGAATCACAATGTCGGCGTTGTTGATGGCAGAGAAGAGGCAAGAGGGGGTGGGGGGTGGGTGAACCGTGCAGTGACATGAATGCATCCAGCCTAGAGGATGTGGGGCCCCCCCTTGTTTACAGCGTGCTCGCTAATAATGTGACAGCTGAGGAGGAGATGCCGACGGCTTCCTTTTGGCTCTGCGTGAATCTGTCTACCTTCCAGTCCACCCCCATGTTTTAGGAAAATGTATATATATATAAATAGCAAAACACGCAAAGTGGAAGTTCTATGCACCGATTGCAAGCTGAGTAGACACCGGTGAGGGGGTGGGAGGTGCAGGGGATGGAGGAGGAGGCGGAGAGGGTGATCAATCGGACCATTTGGCACACGTCAGCCCGATGATCAATAACAATTAAAGGCGGCCACGCGTCCTTTTATGGCGCCAAGGTGTTAATGTTGTCGACGGAAACGTGCACGCTAAGTGCGCCTTTCTCCTCTGAGCGCTCATTTGAGCATTTTAGTGTAATGTGTGTGCACAAGTCCTGTCACACACAGCGTCGAGACGAGGCCTTTGATTTGTGTGTGTGCGTGCGCGTGCACACAGTTTAATCCCTGTTTATCTCCCCATCCCTCCTCCCCTCCAACTCTCCCACCCCCGTCGCTGTGGAGATTATCCTGCGTCACACTGCCCCCCCCCCCCCCCCCCCCCCCACCCCCACACGCCGCCGCCGCCTCCTCCTGCTGAGCTGATCGCGGCTCTGCGCTCCAGTGAGTCTGGCAGGGCTCCAGGGACAAAAAAACGCAAGCGAGAGCGCCGTCACCATCTCGCCCCACACACAAACCAGACCCACATTTTTCGTTTCACGCACCTGCAGCAGCATGCACGCCACCATAACCGCTGCTTTTTTGTGCATAATTTCCCCTCGAGGCCATAAAAAGGCACTTTGGCCAACTTGTTTGTGCCGCTTTTTCCATACACACGCAACCCCCTCCCCCCGCCCTTCAACGCGGGGAATTAGGAGGCCTCCGCCCAGGAGGAAATGATGAGCGGCGCCGTTGTTTGTTCCGGTGATCGAGGTCAAGGCGAGTTCAAGTCACTGCTGTCACTGGCAGGAAATCAGCCAGCATGAGACTATCATCCCTCCTGCTCTGTTTCTTTTGGGTTTTTAAAAAAATATATGACCTGTTCTTTTCAAAAAAACGGTCAATATCGAACTCTAGAACGACTCAGCTAAAAAACACCCGGTGGTTTTTCTGTTTAATGGTGCGTGTCGGGGCTGCGCTGCTGCGGTCTGCTTTATAAACGCAGCACGACCGCTGCAGCCCCCACCTCCCTCCATTCTTTCCCCCTCCCTCCCTTTAGCCTGCCTGCCTGCTGCCGGCCGGCCTCTTGATGGATTGGACGGCCGTCGGGAGTTGTTTGTTGCAGAGGACGTGCGTCGACACACTGCTCCCCCTGCCAGCCCCCCACTCCCGCATTCTCATTCTGCACACAGTTATGTCAACAAGGTGCGTTATGGTTTAGTTCGACGGAAATCAGATTTGGAGGATGCACGTAAACTCACCAGACTGTCCATACCTGTATTATGCTTTGGTTGTCTGTTAGGTAAATGATTGCCACTAGTTGGCGATGTTACGTTTTAAAGACACACTAGCATGCACAAAATCTGAGCGATGTAGTACTTAATGCAATCTGTCTGGAGGCAGCAGTGATGTTTCCTATTACCGACAAATTGTATTGCACAGATGTGAAAATGGTAACGATCGTTTTCTAAAACTTTGAGACATGTTCAGCCAACCAAAATGACACCGTTCTGTCGATACGTCTGTCTTTGCATAGCCTTCAATTGCGAACACTTTGGTATGTAATGCGACGTAGCTTCACCCAGTTGCGATGTTATTTAGTACAGTCCTTTGCTGGGGGGGGGGGCTGTAATTTGCATAATTGTTGATGACGCAAATCTTTGTCAGAAGCAGGGATATCCCGATCCGATCTTCAGGATCAAGATCAGCTGCCTATCAACTGAAGATCGCATAAGATAAGATCGGCTTCCGCAACGAGAATGAACCGATCTGTTTGCCTTAAAACTGGGAGGTGCACGGAGACTTGTTGCCACCCAAATGAATAAGAACATGCAACGTCCCCGTGCAGACACAGCCCCGCGGTGTACTGTGGTGACGTTAGTTTCACGTTGGACACTGGATATTCAGCTGCGCAGCTATAGTGGTTAATTTCTCACGCTGTTTCCGGACTCTCCCGACTGTCTTGGTGCCTGAAGCTCTCACGAGAATTGCCACTCTAATCGCAGGTTGTTATATTCTAAACACCACAAACTGATTTATAACCATGTCAATTAAATTGTCCTACTCTAATAATAATTATTATTAATGGCGGCTGAATAATTCCACGTCAAGATGGCTGCAGTTCAGTCGGCCATTTATTTGCACGTCAACACGGAGCACTCACCCACACTTCCTAGTTTTCTTATTCTACGCACTTGACTCTAAACGCCACTGCCCTCTATAGCCCACACACTACAGCAGCTTACAACACAATATACCCCTCTTTGCAGTATTTTTACATCCAATTTTATTTTTCTTATATTGGATGGACATTTATATTCTTTTGGGACCTGACAGAGGTTTGTTACGAAAGCCAAACAATATTGTTGGTCATGGTGTGCAATAAAAAATTTAAATTCAGCAATACTTTGCTTTGATTATTCGAATGCTTTGAAGAGCTATTTTAATAACCATATTCAAATCCAAAAATTCATGTTTGTAACAAAAGTTAAATTAACCAAAAGATTGGAATTGGATCGGATGCCACAAAATGTGGATCAGTACATCCCTATTCCCCCAACTATGTTTCCATGTAAGTGCGTGCTAACTTTGAAGATAATGTACACATACTTGGGGACATACATAATGTACACATTGAACATCTCTCAGCTCACTATATTGATGAACAGATGCGTTACTATGCACGTCCAAGTAAGTTGTAGCATGCGCTTATTGGGTGTGTTAAAAAGCATTATCTTCATTATTCATTATCGTCATTAGTTATGACGACATCTATTGTGCAACGCCTAGCTACACTTACAGTCCCATAATAACGTATTTATGAGCGAAGGTGAAAAATAGCGTCAAATCAGAAAATTTAAAGGAACACCAAAATACTAGAATCGGAAAGAATCTCTCCTTTATCATCGTACTGAACCGTGCAGCTCTGCAACGTCATCAAAGCACTGTTTTGTGCCTGCTTTGTGGTGTTAATAAATGCAAATGTTTGGCAGGTTGGCAGTTTTCTGTTAGCTAAAACGAAGCAAGTAGAAAGTTCCCGAGACATTTGTAAACTAATGAAATGCTCGGCGCATTGCAAAACATCGTTGCAGTCTTATGTTCCACTCCAGTCCAGAAGGGGGTGATGATGACAAACTACAAAGTTTTTCTTTGGTCTCAATTGGTTAAGTTGTTTTTGAGTTATGCTTGTAACAATATGAGTAAATGTTACGTATGCCTGTATGTAAAAATCAAAGGGGTTCTAACGTCTTACTAAACATATTTAAAACACGATATATCTTCTGGATATCGTCATCGCATTAGACTGATGGACACTTAACGTGCTATAAATGCTGGCTAATTATTCTAATGTTAGCAAAGTATGATGCGCCCATTTTCCTGAGCTGTTGGCTCGGCCCATAATGACGATGGATAATGGAGCGGCGCTTCATCCTACTGTGCGCAATTTGTGCACGCAATGAGGCTGCAATGAGGGATCAGCGGAAGAAAACTCCACCACTAGCACGTGTGGGAGGGCTTTTGTTGTGCGTGTGTTTTTGTGTGTGTGTCTTAATCAGGGGGTGTAGTCGCACTTAGTCTGCAGCAAGTGTTGTGTTGTTAATGACTTTTATGACAATATCAACACTCTCCACGTGTGAAACCTGCTAACATTTCATCGCCACTCTGCAATGTAAACACAGAGAAAATGTTTGAAAATCTCAACCCTGAACAGTCTTTTTGGGGCAAAGTCAACGCACCTGCAATTAATAAAGACGCACAGTGGCACTTGCACCTAATTAGGCAGAATGCATCACCCTTTTAGACATGTTGTTGTGTATGTGGGTGCTTCTTCAATCAGGAGGGGATAAGCACTGGAGAAACAGGACAGTTGAGTCGGACTGTTTAATCTCTAACTTTTCAGATTGTGAAGCAATTTCTCCCACAGAAAACAATGGACGTAGAAATGCTCTGTTCCATGGTCATATAGTAATATTATGGTAATGTACAGTAATTGTAACTTGCATACATTTGTAAAAACTGCTTGTGGTGTTTGGCAGGCGCTTCTTTGCTATAAATTATATTTTACCTGCACAATTTTAAACATGAAATCTCCCAGTAATTGAGATCTTGATTTGCGAAATTTTATAAGCAAGTTTTAAGGTTGCTGAGTTTAAGGTTACTTTCTGTTGTGCTGTTTGTGTTTCGTTTTTAGTCTTAGTGTTGCTAACTAAAATTTGGTATTTTTAGAAATATTAGCACAGAGTGAAAAATTGCTTTTTTTACGAGGATAAGCGGTATAGAAAATGAATGAATGTTGCTCGGACATGAAAGCCTGTCTCGCAGAGGTGTCGTCTTAAGTCGCACGTTTGTCTGTCACGGCATGCCATCAAATGTCTACATTCCTTTAAGAGGCTTATTTTTTGTTATCTTGTTCAGTCTCATTGAGCGCAGATTGCTTTTTCAATGCCAGATGAGTTTCTCTGGTGTTTCTCTGGTGTGTGTGTGTGTGTGTGTGTGTGTGTGCGTGCGTGTGCATGCACAAGCTAGAGAGACAGGAAACGGGAGTGACGCACTTGCACGTGCATGCACTCCCTGTGCATGCCCACAGCGTTTCAGTTCTGTCCTATGTGGATGTTGTTGAGGCAGGCCTGCTTGCCTCGGTCGAGAGGTAGTGTGTGCGTGCGTGTGTGTGTGGGAGGAAGGGAGGCCAAGGAGGGATGGGGGTTGGGCGCACTGGGACAGAGAGGAACCGTGATGAGGGGCCCACAGCAGCCTGATTAATGGGCTTCAGGTCACGGCAATAAAAGTGGCGTGCCAGCGAGGCTCCGAGTCGCTCCTCTGGGATGATAGAAGAGACCGCTTTCTCTGCTGCTCTCAGCACTACTGAGCGTGGCAAGGCTTCGCTTTTTACTATTTTAAAGACGCTCTCCCCTCCCTCCCTCACACGTAGGCATCCCACCTGCTTCCTGCCGATCCCCTTATTAGGGCCGTCTCGCAAAAGAAGTCCTCATAAGGAGACCTCACGTATGTAAACAAGTGTGGACAAGTGGAGTTTATGCAAAAGAGGCATATGAGCAATTGCAGGCAGTGATTTTTGTATCTATTGAGCTTTTTGAGGTGCCCCCTTGAAGTAATACAACTTTGTTATTAAGATTCTGCATATTCAGTTGCTGTTGTTTGTCGTTTCTCTTCATATTATGGAAAATTGCAGTCCCTTGGTCAGGACGACGGTCGTTATTATTTTGGATATTTTTAAGCAACGTCAAGCCAAATTGGAGTAATTTTCTTGTTTTCTAGCACAGTTCACCTTCTATATCGAGATTGTGACCTAACAAAATAAAATGGGAATTTTTTGGTTTATAAATATATATACTGTAACGTTCGGTTTGCATACATTTCCCGGTTAGTTAGCCAAACAAAGTTGCAAGTGCCCTCATTTTTATAAAGATGAAAAACACAAAAAGAAAGATAACTCATAACGCATGAAGGAGTCATCCATGGAGCTATCTATTCTCCCCACCTTGCTGCTTGTCAACAAAGGTTTTCAATCAAGGTAAAAGTGATCTTAAATTATTTATCCCTTTCATTCGCCAATTCTAATTGTTTGGTGCACGATAAACCTTTATTGTGGAATTATAAAAACGTGTTTTGGGTAAACATTTTTGAGTGTCTGGAACAGATTATTTGAATTTGCGCTATTAGTTATGGGAAACCGTGTACAGTTGTCATACGTTTTGGTTTGATTCAGTCCTTTCAGAACAGATTGACGCTAACGGAGGTTCCACTGTGTTCCGATTTGTGGGTTAAATGCAGTGTGTCCCCTCGGTTTACAGCTTTGACAGAGTGGGGTGCAGGTAGTAAGGTGGGGAAAGTTTGACGAAAACCGTACTAAAGTGAGTACACCCACGGTACAGCCAAGTCAGAAAATGACTAATGCGATCGCAGGAGCAGCGGTTCTACTTTGAGTTTCTCTCATATGACAATGCTTCTCACCTTATTTCTAAGGGAGAAACTAGCCACCCTGTGGAGAAAACTAATTTTGGCCACTTGTATCCACTAGTTTGTCCTTTCGGGTACTACTCAAAGTTTATGATCATAGGTGAATTTTGGCTCAGTGTCCTCTTCACCAAGAGGTGAACAAGACTTAAACTCCTCCGCTTGGGGCAGGATTTCATCCCCTACCAAGAGATGGCACTCCACTGTTTTCCGGGAGGGAACCATGGACTCGGACTTGGACTTGATTGTCACTCCAGCCGCTTCACACTCTGCTGCAAACTAATCCAGTGAGAGTTGAAGGTCACAGCCTGATGAAGCCAGCAGGACCACATGATCTGCAAAAAACTGAGACCTAGGCCTGTCACGACAACAAAATTTGTTGGATGATAATTTTCTACTACTACAATTTTTGAGACCATTTTTTAATTAATTATATGACATAATAATCTATACATTTTCTCAATGCAATTTCTCAGAGTACATTTTAGTTGGAATGTAAAGAGCTTTAAAATAAATTAAACAACCAACAAATTAAACAAAAAAAGACAAAAATAACCTAAATAAAAAATAAAATGGAGAATCTTAGCAAAAATTGCATGTAAATAAAAATAACAATCATAGCCATAAACACTTAAGAAATAGACCCGGTTTCTGTTAAGAAAAAAGAAACACTCCAATAAAACTCACACAGAGTTTGGTAGTAAACTTTAGTGTAGATTAATGTACGGGGGCATATTTGAGTTGGACCACATATTTGTGAGGGTGGAGTTAAATGGGTTTCTGATGTCCTTCAACACATCTTCTGTTATTCAGGAATTGCTGATTGTGACATGTACGTTCTCCCAGGCAAGTCATACTGTCTGTCAAACATTTCCAACATTTCTCCAAATGTTGGCTTTTTAACTGTATTAAAAGGTAGCATTTCCTTAGCAAGGCAGAGAACGTCACAAGCTGTAAGTGTGCACCATTTTGTCAAGTACTTTTATATTTTCTTTGCCAACCGAATGTCTCAGTACGTGTTGACTGTCTGAATGAATGCTGTGTTGCATTTCCACTTAGAAACCATCGCTTTTCTGCCTTCATTAATATTAGCGTTTGCTTGCTAACTTGCTTCTGGCTCTGTGTATCCACCCAATCGTAGTCCCACCTCCACTTACTGGGACGAGATTCCTCATTTAACAGTAGATTTTGTTTTATTGGCCAATTCCGTTCGTGATTCCGTTAATGTGGGAGAACACATTCGTGATCATAGTAAAGAGAGACAACTCAGACAGGAAATCTATTAATCAAGGCCAGCAAAATGATCAACTTAATTTTTTTTTTTTTATGTTCAATTTATCGATTATCGTGACAGACCTAATGAGACCCAATCCCGCAGCCACCAAGCCAGATTCCCTCAAAGCCTTGGCTGCGCCTAGAAATTCTGTCCAGAAAAGTAACATAGAATCGGTGACACAATGGCAGCCCTGGCCGAGTTCAAACCTCACTGGAAGCAAGGTTGATTTATTGCCGGCGATGCAGACCAATCTTACACTCATAAGAGTCATACAGAGAGCAAACCGTCTGAATCAGGTGGGCTGAAACCCCATACTCCACCTAGAAATACAGTATAATTTTTTGAAAAAGGACTCTGTAATGAATAGCTGCACCATTCTTGTTAATCAGCTCAAAAACTGGTGCCGGCAAGCTTGATCGCAGTGTTTGAAGGAGGCTAGTAGGAATGTTGCTCCGGGTGGTGAAGATGCCTTTATGAAGGACATCCACTGTCTGGAAATGATACCCATTTTGGTAAACTTCCCTTGCCATCCATCCCCAAATGTTCTTAAGTGGATTTAGATCAGGGAAACAATCAGGATGGTTCAAAACTGTGAAATTATTCCTCTGGAAGCAGTCCTTTGCCTAGCTGACATTGTGAACTGCAGCATTGTCCTGTTGAAAAATCCAGTCATTACCACACAGAGGAGTCATGAGGGATGCCCCCGGCAACATCTCCATATGGTGTTTGACGCCCCTGCACAACCTGAAGCTCCATTACTCCACTCAAGGAAAAAGCACCCCAGATTATGATGGTCCCTCTGCACCCCTGCATTGTGCTGTGTGGAAAACTTCTCAGGTGGGATCTCAGGTGGGATTCTCCATTTAGTGACTTTACATTTTTTGTCTTTAAAACCCCAGATGCCATCTGTTGGTTATTGTTTTGAACTCTGCACCAGTAACAACTTTCATTTGACCTGGGGATTGTCTCCTCTTGTTGATGGACAATCGGATTCTCCAGCTCAGGGCTGGTGACATTTTTTTGGTCTTGTCTATAACCGTGAGAATTTTTTTTTAGCAGTTTAAAATGACTGTCTTACTGTGGCTATATCCATACAAAGACGAAATGCTCATCATTTCCAAAACGTTTTCTGTAAAGATGGAGCTAGTTTAGAAACTATGTGCATCCATATGAATGTACTGAAAACCACTGAAAACGATGTAATACACAAGCCAAACCTGTTAGTGGCGCTGTGACACTCTGAAAGCGGAAACACGTGACAGGCCGACAACCAAACACTGGGCATGCGCAGTTGCGCAGACGGCCTGTAAACAGAAAATATGGCGCCAAGTACGAGTGGTCGAACGGGACCGACGATGAAGTGGAACTGTTGCCTCGAGTCACACTGGATTATAAAACCAGAATAAAGTGATGTGCTGTGTCTTCTAGCATTTGTTGTGCTTCTCGAAAATGAAGAAAGTGCAGATTTTGCTGCAATAGCGACAATAGGCTCACTAGCTTTAGCAGGACCAAAACAACAATGTATGGTGTCATTGTTCTTTTCGTGTTTGCCGTTTTAGCGCATGTCCGTTTGTAGAGGAGCTATCAAGCGTTTTCATAGAAGCCAGGGCGAAGCCGTAACTACGGAGCCAGGAAAACGGCATCTTCAAATCTTTCCACTCTAGGACCCGGTTTCAAAGGTGTTCGTTTACAGACCCTGAAAACGCCGACTTTGTCTGGATGATATGCCATTTTGATGTAAGTATTGAGTGCGTTCAGGCCTTGGATCGTCTTCCTGTGGAAAGGGGCTTGTGTCTAACCCTTGGCATGCTGTGAGAGGCCCTGCTTATGCAGCTCAACAATCCGTAGTCAAAGATGGATTTTTTTTTGCCTTTGCAAACAAGAAATCATGACAGTGTGAATACCTGACAGAAAATAACACGGAATCCACGTTTTTGCCAAGATGTGGTCACCTATTTGACTTATAGTCAGATGATTAACAGCCTAGCAAATTGCTTACTCAGTTTTTTTTTCTCTCACTCTGATTTCCTCTTCTCGCTTTGAAGCTCTAACTAGAACCTTAAGATCCTAACCTAAGAGTGCAAAATATAAATTCTTGTAATTGTTCAACTGGTATTAAAATTTTGAGTGTACAGCTGCAGGTTGCCCACCCTTGTCAAAAACAATTCAAACGCACAGATACATTGTTAAACAATTTGATTGTTCTTTCAAATCTATAATTTCAAATGATCAGTTTAATTCATAGCAGATTAAAAGCCATTTCACACAAAATCAAATCCCTTGCACCATTCCGATCCATGTTTTTTTTCCGTCAGCTAGGTTTTTCCTTTTGTAAAACAAATGTTTTTTGTTTGCTGTAGATTTTGCGCAGATTTCAGTTTGCATGTTCTGCTTTATGCAGACGTTCATGGCAGCGGATTCAGCGTTACCATGTCGATGGGCGGTAAATGGTCCCCCGTTGATGTGGTCGTTGATGTATAATCTGGCTGAGGCAGCCCAGAGCGCAGGTCAAAGAGGCCATCGAAAACCCAGCGTGTGGGGAATGTGACTGAATAGTGGCAGCTTAGCAATGCACGTCTAGCCCACGGGGTTGGTCAGAAAGGTGGGTATGGGGGAGGGGGTGTTGAACGTGTACGTTGTTAAGTGCCCCGGACAAATGGAAGTGAAGTTTAGCTCACACATTGCTTTCAACTGTGGTGAGCTTCTCTCTAAAAAAGGAAAGCCTGGTGTGACGTTGCAGTACCAAAATCTATCACTTTTGATTGATTTTATGCACCGCTGATCTAAGTATTTTCAAGAAACTGGACAGTTTGGCAACAACCAAGCTGCTGTTTTGAAGGGTTTCTGTGCCTGATTTTGGTGCTAAATACTTGCCCTTTTCCACAGGGCTACATCTGTTCGTGATGTCGATGCTGAAACACAAACCAATCTGGAACTAAGACAAGGAAACCACATCACAAACATGGTAAGTGTCTGTGTCCTGTTTTTTTTTTTTTTAGGGGGAAAAAAAAACAAGTAGTACATCCTATTTTTTTGCTTACTGTGCAGGTGGATGCAAGGTTAACACCCCTGGCAGCAATGGGGCTTGACCGGGGCACCCTGATACACGATGGACTTCGCCTCCACGGCGGCGTTGTGTATCCAGGGATTAGAACGCTTCAGACAGAGAAGAGTCGAGAGGGGCCTGTCCTACCACTCGGTTACAGTCGGGAAGGTCTACCAGAGCTTGTTTACAAGCCAGACGGCCCTCTAGACAGTCGCAAACCCTCCAATGGATACCTGGGCCTATACAAGGGCATACCGCCTAATCTCCACAAGCCAGTCCTGATTCCCGGAGCGGAGGGTTTAAGCTTGGAACGACGGGTGGCACCAGGGGAAAAAGCCCCTGAAATGAGCTTGGCAACTGCTAGTGGAAGCTACCTCCGTCTGCCCTGGCTTAACCCCTACCCGGAAGCCAGCATGTACCCCTTCATGGACTCATCCAAGTATGCGGCTCTGAACATGTACAAGGCTTCATTGCTCAGCCAGCCCAACCCTTACCTTCCCCAGCATCTGGCCTACCCTTCTCTCTGTGCACCTCAGGGTGGGAATGTCAACCCTGCTGCAGTCACCTCTGCCGCCGAGAGGATCTACTATATGCCTCCTTACCCTCCTCCTGCTATCTCCTCTTCCTTGGTGGCGCCCCCAATGAGGATCCCACCTGTCACGGTGGCCCCCACATCACTGGTTCATTGCCAGGACAAAGCACTTGGTGTTGCACCTCCATTTGTGCAGCAGCTTCACCAACCTTCCCCTCATACTCAGCATCATGCGCCTGCTATAGACAGGGAGCGATCGCCAAACAGGAGCAGTCGGCCCAGTAGACCTCCTTCTCGGAGTGGAACTAACAATAATAGCAGTAATACAAGCACGGGTGCTACCAGTGGTGGGAATAACAATAGTCTGCCGACTGACTCCTCACCTCATGCATCTTCTCGACTCTCCCAACCACTCATTGACAATTCACTGGATTTACAAAGGCCAGTTGCAAGGATAGGCCAGCTGCCCTCCTCTTCAGCTTCAATATCTGCCTCACCGTCTGCCACACAGCCTATATCTCATCTGTTATCTGTCAGCAGCATAGCCTCAGAGCAGCCAACCCCTGCCCAACCCAGACCAAGAGATGGGGTGCCCGGGGCTGAAAGGAGACCAAGCAGGTCACCCTCAAAGTCAAATTTTGAGAGGACCACTCACCCACCCCAACCAACCAAAGAATCGGCAGAGAAGCCATTGGATTTGTCCGGAAGAATGCTTGAGTTTGGGCTGCCTCTTAATGGTTTCCCAATAAAGATGGACACTATAGCTCCTGGTGCACGTTACGGACTACCCCCAAATGGAGAGCTCCTTAAAGAGAACCTATCCCTATCTCCCTCCTCCCACTCCCACTCTGTGTTAAACAGCACTTCTTCAAAGGCCTCAGAGAGACCAGAGATGATCAGCACTTTACACTCCTCCTGGGTGGTACCCAGCCGGTCTCCCTCCCAAACACAGCACACCCCAGGCCTATCCCCATCCCCCAGGCCCAACGCAGATTTGGGACCTTCACAAGCCAAAGGCTCCTCACCGTCAGTCATCAAACACAAGAGTCTGGAAAGGGTGCTCCCTCAGCAGCGTAGCTCATCCTGTCCAAGGATAAGTGAGTCCAACAGTCAACACTTGGAGTCCTCTCACATGAGCTCCAGGGGTCTTTCTCCCAAACCCAATGGTGACTGGGTCAAACACAGCCCTATTCAATCAGAACACGCACCAGTCATGGGCCACCACAGAGAGGGAGCGGAGAAGTCGTCCCAGAGTGCTAAGAGAGGAGAATCCACCCCTGAAACGTACAAAAGGCCCATGTTAGAGAACGGTCATCCCGCTGGTCCCCTGTACCTTCCTCAGAGTGATGCCTACTTGAGCCACAGTTTGGCCTATGCCAATCGATATCTGCACTACCCCATCGCTGACAGCATGGCACTTCATTCTCTCCCAATTGCAGGGAAAGGTCCTGTCTACCCTCACCCAGTGTTGCTGGGCAGCAATAACCTTTATCCAACTCACTTGGCAGCAAAACCCCCTTTACCTTACCACAACTTACCACCTGGTTCAACAGGGGATTACCTTGCTTATAACTCACAGGAGATGGCCCACCCCCTGATGCAGCCTCACTCAGATAACAAGCTCTTGGAAAGGGGGGATGGCAACCTAAAACCAAGGGGACAGGAAAAATCCCGGGGTTCTTTTGATGAAAGAGAGAAAAACATGGGTAAGGAGATGAGAGATGGGAACCAAACAAAGTCTGATAAAGAAGGACAAGGCAGTAATCAAATGAAAAAACCTTCTCAGTCTGTAGCTTCTCGAGAAAAGATGGACTGCATTGACCTCGTTCACTCCGACACCGATGTAGAATCTACCCCAACCATCCAGAAGCAACCCTCAGCAGAATCTTCAACATTTGACCAAAGTGAACGATGCCACAGTAACCAAAACACATTAAGGATGGAGTATGAGCCAAAATTTCACCTTTCCCATCCTTATCCAATGCTTTCCGGACAGAGCCCCACACAGAGACCCAGCCCAACACACAGGCAGCAGGAAACTCCCTATGGAAAGCCAAAGGTTCATCAAGACGCAGGCTGTCCTGGGGCGACAGCGAGCACATTTACAAATAATCCAGGACAGCTCTGCCAAGAACAAGATGACTCCTCAGAGGAACAGTGCCCCAGCCCAGACCCTGCGAACGATGACCAGAGCACTTTGCGCTGTGCCCGGACATCTGGGGAGCGAAGCTCTGGTAAGGACAAAAGGCAGCGGGACAATAGGGGTCCTCACTTCACTAATTCGCATTACACTACGAGAGGGGCATCATGTAGAGACACTGAAAATGAAGACAGCCTTGTGGACCTAGGGGAGTCTCACGGGGAGGGCGACGATGAGGATGAGGATGAGGAGGGTAACCAGACGTCGACTAAAAACTCTCGTCGGTCCAGCCTCGCCAAGAGAATCGCCAACTCGTCAGGCTACGTTGGCGACCGCTTTAAATGCGTCACCACAGAACTGTATGCCGACTCCAGCAAGCTGAGCCGTGAGCAGAGAGCTCTGCAGGTATGGCCAATTAGCATTTGTGTGTGTGTGTGTGTATTGTACAGTGCAGCATGTTGTAATACGTACTTCAAAAAACACACATTTCCATCATACTGTGGAACGCCCCTAAGTGGAACACAATTCGCATGATCGCTGATATGTTTGTATTTAAAAACAGATTTTCTCATAGGGAAAAATGGAATGGAATACTTGAAGACCTAGGAAGGACTCCCATACAGTGTAAAAATAAGCTAACCAAATAATGCAAAAATCCTTATTAATTCCCAAATAATGTATGTGTCAATCAAAAGTACAGGGCACCTTCCCACTCTTGCCTGAGGAAGTGTCTTCAAACTTCTAAAACTCATTGCAATATGTAAAAAATCATTGAACTGAGGACTGTCTGAACTATTCCGTTTTGTGCGATTTTAGAATGTATTTTTTGTGTGTTGCAAAAATGTTTTAGGGACCTTCAGAGATGTTCAGAGTTGAGTTTTAGCTGGATTACAGTATCATGATTAGCATCTGAAATTCCAGTACACAACAAACATAAGTATATAAAGTCAGATTACTCTTTCCTGTTAATTATTCCTGTTTACTAAGATTTTTTTTTTTTTTTTATAAAACGTGACGGAAGTAAACAGTGGTTGAGATTGAGGTAACTGCCTAAAATGAGGACTTAAGTAATATGTTGTGTTGCTATTGATCACCATTTTGTTCACAAATACATTTTTGCACTGTGGTATCGCTACCAAATTCACACTGGTAGACTTTAAAGGTTCCACATAGTAGTTCAAACACCCACACATTGATTACCCTGATAATCCCATGCCAAAATGCCCTGAACTTTCTGTGGAACTCATCTTACGTGAGACATGAGATATTTCCAACACAGCACATAAGTAATTTCCGTCGCTGCCATGATACTGTCCTTTTCCCCTGCTCTGCTTTATCACCATCTTGGTCAGTGTATGCAAGGCTGGTAGAGGCCCTCCTATCAGGGATGGCGGTTCAAAGGTTAACCAGGACTGCCATGTCTGTATGTTGATTAGCGTGCACACGCTTTTTGTTAAAGGTTATTTTCACTGCATCCAGTACGTGTTTGTCCTTGTGCGTGCGCCCCAGGGCGGAAACGTGTGTTTAGCACTGACTCGCAGCGATAGCGCCGGTTCACAAACTGCCTCCGGCTATGCTTAACCCCGAGGTGAGGGGGCAGTGGAGGGGCTTGTAGTTGCGTGCTTAAGAACTAGCAGCTGCCCTTTCTGGACTTCCTGTTAAAGTTGCTATTACAGTTTCTATCCACCCCCACAACAACCCGCTGTGCCGCCCTGCCTGCCCGGTCATAACTCTCCTGTGCCCCTTTTTGCCTTAACCCTTAAGAGGGCCTTAAAACAAAGTGAAACGTTTGACCCGAATGACCAAAAATGTCTGATTTCCAAAAATTACTGTAAAAATGTAAATCATATATTGATAATTTTTCAACTTTAAACAATTAACTTTTTCAAAATTTGGAATCTCTTAAGGGTTAAAAAAACATCCACCTTCTTTCTCCCACCATTGAATTACATCCGCATAAATTTACAGTACATCTCACATATTTCAGCTACTTATTTTTTTAATCTGTTCTCATGTGACTCTCATCCATGTGCCAATATTCTGAATTTAAAAAAACAACCTTATGCATTGTTATGCATTGGCGTTCAGACAGCTTTTGTGAATGTGTCCCAAATGTCTCGGTGGTGTTGTCGATCACATCCTACTGAACTGTATGTTCTTGGGGTTTTTGGTCTGTGTCATGCTTGTCAATGCACAGCGGAGGTAAAAAGATATCAAATGCTCAACTTCTGGACATATGATAATTGAGTTTAATGTGGCGGAAACCAAAAGACATCTTTTTCTGTGCACATCTTGTCTGTAAAAGTTTGAAGTGATTTGATCTGTTGACTTGTTTGTCTGTCATTTTGTGGGACTGTCTTTTGAATGTGTATTAACAAAAAACAGTGGAGCAACCTTACTTTAAACAAAATGAAAAATGATGGACAGTTATATTGAGCCCACCCCCCATTCTAATTGCTTAGATGGAAGTCATATCACGAGAGGGGAGTAATATAAGTCAACCTGCAGCTAACTGGGAGGTCAGTTCTTTACATTTCTTATCACATCTGCCTCTCATGGCCTCTTGTCTCCTTGTGTTGTGTACTCTTGTATCGCTGCGCACTCTTTCGCACTCCCTCCTTCCTTTCTTCTTTTTGTTTTGGTTTTCTTTTCACCTCCACCTCTTCTCCACTTCTGCCTCAGGGCTTAGATGTATGTTTCCTAGCCATGTTTGTATTCCAGGTAAAGGGAGCGAGGCGCCCACCCCTCCAGCGCGCATGGACTCACAGCGGCTGCATTAGTCTAACCTGTGTCTTGATGCTTGTTTTTTTCCCGCCCTCTTTATTTTGTGTCTTGTATCGGTTTAATTTCTTGCCGTTTTTGATTTGATTTAAAAAAAAAAAAAAAGTTTTTTATCTTATACAAAATTAAATTTTTCTGATGCAATTTTTTTGCTTTTATAGAGGTCAGTTTGAGGCTTTAACAGAGGAGACGGTGTATGTGTGTGGCTTCAGGCAGACGACGGGTGGTTTTCATGGGATTTCTCTGCATTTTTTTTTCTTGTTTGTGTGCGTGTGCACAGCGGGCCATGATGCGGTTCTCCGAGCTGGAGCTGAAAGAGAAGGAGGGCGGTGGCGGTGGTGTGTGCGTGTCTGTGTCGGCAGCGGGACGAGAGTTGGCGGACGTCCAACGCAGAGAGCGAGTGCTGGAACACGGCCAATACGCCACCCGGTTGGGGGAAAGTGAGGGTGAGCATCACACATACACACACACACACACTTAATTTCAGTAGCAAGGCACCTTTGGAGAAAACGGTAAACATTGTTAAATTTTGTTGCATGCTCTGAAGGGGGGAAAAAGCAGCAACATCTGGTGGACAAATATAAAACATGTTTTTTTTTTCTGAGGTACATTCCAGGGCCACCAGCGAATGGCAAAAAATTGATACAACTATAAAAATGTCTTCTTTTGACATAGGCCTCTCTTTCTGCCACCTCATAGCTTCATGTTGACATTGCCCTCTAATTTCAGGTCAACATTTGCAATAAAAGTACTTATAGATTAAGCCTTTCCCTCTGTCCCCACTTGCCATTGTTCACTCACTTCACAATCCAGGTTTTAGGCCTAAATATGCCTCAAATACTTTTATTTCTCATATACATTTAAAGTATAAAATATATAGGTCAAGGGTCACCAACGCGGTGCCCACAGGCACCAGATAGCCCCCCACGACCACATGAGGCGCCCACAACCCTGATTTTCACTAATATTTTCTGTTAATCGTGTGAGAACCCTACAAAGAAATGCATTTTAAAATAGTGGATACCAGCATTTTGTTAATGTTCTGGTAAAACAAGCACTTTGTCATCACAAGAAAAAAAAAGCCTGGTAAAGGTACTCACCACTAATGAATGATACATTAAATCACCTTCCTGCTATTTTTAGGCTGGATTAATTGTCGAATCTAAAATTTAGGCTATACCCACTAAAATGCTCATAATTTCCAAAACATTTTCTGGAAAGATGGAGCTAGTTCAGAAACGTCATATGTGTGTCCATATGAATGTACTCAAAACAAGTGAAAATGATGTAATACATATGCCAAACCTGTTAGTGGCGCTTTCACAGCGCCACTAACAGGCGCCCTTGTTGTTTCCGTGTTGGTGGTTTTAGCGCATGCTCGTTTGTAAAGGGGTGGAGCTGTGACGTTTTCATAGAAGCTGGGAGGAGGTTGTAACTACGGAGCTGCATATACAGCATCTTCAAAATTGTCCACTCTGGGACCTGGTTTTAAAAGTGTTAAAGTATTGATAAAGCGTTTTGATAAAGTTTGATAAAGCATGTAGGCCTCACGGTAGTGCGTGTATTCTGCTTTAGTGACCGACAGGAAAGAAAACCTGCAGGGTTTTGGCCCTCCATGGCATGAGTTTGAGACACCCTGACATAAAGAATTGATAGATATGGAAGGAAAAGCATGCTCTAAATGAGGACTCACAGAGGGACACACACATATATAAACAATAAGTGCGCTGGTGTGCACTTGCAGCAAACGATGTGGTGAGGGAGACCGGGTTACTCTAAAAAAAGATTCCTGGTGCAGACGCTCTTGCACAAGCTTGGAAGTGTGCTGGGGCGGGTGGGGGTTCTGGCAGGGGAGTGTTTTCAAGAAGCCTTTTGTGCTTATCTGCACACGGAGATGAGGAAGGGTGAGGCTAGTGAAAGCAGAGAGTGTGTGGCGGGGGGAGCGCAACAGAGGGAAGGCATGGGGGGTTAGTTAGCTTGGCGAGGAGCCCAGCTGTGTGTTGGAGCGAGGACGCGGCTGACGTGTGAGCCTAATTATGGCATGGGGAGGGAATCTGGGAGGAGGGGGTTCTGGGGGTGATAGAGTCACGCTCTATGTGAGAAGGGCGTGGTGCGGTCATTCCGTGGGGAGGACAGAGGGCAGGGTGGTGGAAAAAGGGGCGGGGGGGGCACAAAAGCGCACAGGATGTCTTCGCGGGAGGAAGTGTCGGCAGCAAACCATCAAGCTGCTGGCTCGGCTTGCATCAGATTAAAAAGTCTTTAGCCCATCAAAGTTTTACTGCCCGTCTTTAAAGCGGAATAAAAGCTGCCTGCTTCTTAACTAGCGTCTTCCCGCTGACGATGACGGCGCCACCCGTTGTTCCTTTGCTTTCTTTCATCTTTCGTCGCTTAAAGGTGCCATATTATGCTGGTTTTCTCAGTCTCAGAGGTCCCACAATAGTGTATTGGAAGCGCTTGCCCAAAATTTGACCTTGATGATGGAATTTAGACAGTCTAAAAGTGTATTTTCTACGGCATAGTCACTATGCTAGTGCTTCTGACAGCGTCTTTGTCCCTTTATAGCTCTTTGGCCACGGGTGAGCGCTTGGCGCGCATTTCTCTACCAAAATGCAGGGGCAGTGTTTTGTGATCAGCAACTACAATATTACAGAGGGTTCATATTTATCAACCTTTCTGCTCAAATGCTCTTCAATACCTTTTTGTTTTGTTATAGCATTTTCTGTTGCTTGCAAAAGAAGGAAGAACCGGAAATGATGCGCTAAGAAAAGCCGACCAATCACAGCTTTTTTTTTCAGAATTTTTTTTTGGAGGTGTATATCAAGCTGGGCCAAAGGTTTTGGAGGCTGCAAAGCCAGTCGGTGCCCCTTACCCTGTCTCAGTGGCGCAGGAGCATTATTGAGCTATTAGAACACATTGTTTTGCATAGGGATGCTCCAACTGATTTCTGTGAAAAATCCCATCATAAGCATATGAGGATCACTTGTGACTTGTTCTATTGCAGCCTGTACCGATCACTGCCTGCAGTGTAGTATCATAGGTAGCCTCCTCCTTCCACTTTCCTTCACAATGGGAAGGTGTGCCAAAACAAAAACAGTCATGTCTGCCTTGTGGACCTTACCTGCCAACACATGCAACAAAACCTCGTGGTTAGGGCATTAAAAACCGTAGACTTAATCTGGCATTTGAAGAACAAACACTTGGCAAGTAGAGCAGGTTTTCCAGGCTCACGGTGTTACCATCAGTCGAACGCCAGCTAACACATGCACATACAAGCAAGTGTTGTCCAGCGATCTGGCTAACAACCTGAAGGCTCAGCAATAACTCAAAAAATGTATTAATTTAACAGCAGGGGTGCAGCCAGGAATTTTTTACCCCATGGAAAAAAAACTCACCCATAAAGGTTATAGGCAGGGGGTGGATGCCGGTATCCCATATGCAGTATTGTCCAACTCTCAATTTCCTATTTGGATATCAACCAATACAGACATGTGTAACATCACATATCTCCTAGCGTGGAATTAACACTTATCTTTTCTGGAGCTAATGGACACGGCATCAGCAGTTAGCGCCTCAACGTGGCTTTAAACAACATTGTAAAACATCTGAGAAATACTTACGATTGGTCATGGCAAAGCATGGCTTGCGGAACTCCACAAATTGGTGTCATTGACGTCTTGCAGGATATACTGTAGAATGACTATTTATCCAGTGCAACACAGTTCATGATTTTTGAATTGATGGCTTCCGCCCTAGGAATTGGAAGTATTGAAGGACCAGTCTTTGTTCGACCTCAAATAACCAACGCTTTGCAGTCAATAAAAACTGAATTAAAAGTTTAATATCCGAAGAACACAAAGACATAACGTTAGTCAGGTTTAGAGCGAGCAAGTTGTTAGCTTGTTAGCAAGCTTGTCAGACACGGTTGTTTACACACTCCAGACATGGTTTGATGAGGTCATCATTTGTGTGCCAGAAAATACAGAAGCCCATTTGCCTGTGTACAGCATTTTACAGCTCCCATGTATGTAGCTGACAGAGCTCTTTATTTTAAGATGTGTCCCTAAGCCTGCATCCCCCCCCCCCTCACACACACACACACACTTGAAAGTAGTGGGCATATACAAGGGGCAGGCTCATCCGACTAGGGGCGAGTCAGAGGTGGTATCATGCCTATAGGGAGGACATTTTCCCTAATGACGTTACTTTTGAAATGACATTAAAAAGTCCATAATATGGGACCTTGCATTTGTCTTTGCTAACAAATACCATTTCCATTTGCTATCCTTTCAAAGGTGTTCGGGCTGCGTACCCCAACAACCGAGTCCCGGTCCTCCAGAGATGCATCGCTCAGAGCCTTGCAGGGTTCAGCGAAGGTGCTTGCTGCAACTCTGAAGTAGGCCCCCCCACCTTGGCAGCGGCGACGAGGGAGTCTGCCGAGGACGAGGCATTTGGTCATGACTTCAGCAGGAAGCGCTTCCACTTCCCTAAGGTGCAGCAAGACTCTGAGCAGGAGGATGGAGAGAGGGTGTCCCACCCTCTGAAAAGAGCCAGGATCTCTGCCGGTGAGTCTGCTGCGCCACCCACGTCGTGCTCATTTTTCTTAAAATATCCCCATGTTGTTTTTGAAATGACTTAAAAATCAATTCTGTCGTAAAACTGACATGAATCGGAAAGAAGTCCCCCACGCTCCCCTCCCCTGGCCTTTCCTTGCCTCACCGCCCACCCTCTGTCTACCCCCGTCCCGCCGTTTTCTCTGTGCGATAGCCAGCGTTGCCGAGTATTTAATCCCGTCTTTGAGGCAGAGCGAGAAAAAGAAGACGGCTGTTCTCTCTCACTCTTTTCGCCTCTCTCTCTCTCTCTCTCTCTCTCTCTCTTTTCAACGCCATTCCTCTGCGGCGCTTATCCCTACCCCCATCCCCTCTTTTTCAAAGCTGGTCTTTTCTTTTCTTTTCATCTCCACTCATCTGTTTGGGTCTCCTTTTTATTTTTCTCTCCCAGTACCACACTTGCTCTCCCTTGGCAAAAAGTCAAACACTCGTCCTGTGTGAATATTTTGTCTTTTATTGTCCCATTTTGTTTTTTGACTCCTTTTTTGGTAAGAGTGGGGGAGTATTTTACTGTGTTTACACCTGTAGTTTGGTACGCTGGTCCAGACCAAAAATAGAAAAAAAGATGCTTGGTTCGCACTTTGTTGCTGTTCGCTTAACGTTGTGAAACCAAAGGATGTGCCAAAGATCCTAATAGTAGGGCTTGATTGGGCAGCTTTTGTGAAATATTACGTGATAACAATCTTCTACGCCAAAATGCCAGCTAGCTTTATTACATTGGTTATTTTTTTATTCTGCTATTTTTACCAGCTTAGAATCTTTAAAAAATAAATTTAAAGAGCACTGTTGTCATACAAACACACACAGAGAGAGAGAGAGAGAGAGAGACAGAGAGAGAGAGAGAGAGAGAGAGCAGGGCAGAGGGACAGCACTTCCACTGCATTTTCTTGCATATGTGACATTTCTGCATGATTTTTACTGTCATTTTAACACTGGCTTGGGTCTTTGGTTGGTGTAGTGTTAACTTTTGTGCTTAAGTGCTCTACCATATTAAGGTGGTAGAAGTGGGTCAAATATTTCCAAGCTTTGACATAAAACATTGTCTATCGTCTATAGATGAGCATGAGCAGACTAGTCCCGATGAAGAAGACGACGACGAAGTTCGGAAACTCAAAGTCTGTATTGAGCTCAAGGGGCTGCGCCTCAGCAAGCCCACCCAAGGTGGCACCCCCTCACCCGACCTCCCCCTCATCAAGCAGGAGCTCCCTTGGCCGCAGCCGCGGCAGCTCAGCCTGGCACAGCGCGACGACGTCAACAGGAAGTGGCTGCTCAACGGTGAGCGAGCAAGCACCGCCACGTCATGTTTTGAGTGTGTGTGTGTCGCTTTGAGTTCAGCCAGGGTAATGGAAATCTATCTTTGGCTTTCGCTTTCTTGTTGAGCCGTCTGTCTTTAGGGGGATTTCCCAGGAGCCTTTTTGGGAGCGGGTGTAGGAAATGAGGTAGAGGATACTTCCTTCTGCCAAAGGGGGAAAGGCTGCAGAAATCAGAGACAGGACCAGAGGGATAAAAGTCTAAAAAAAAAAAAAAAGCCCCCCCCCTGCGATTTTCTTTTTCTTTTTTTTTTTAGCAGCATGCTCCGTGAGAGCGATGAAAGCGCGCACGAGGAAAGTGGCTGGTGGAGATATGCGTGGGCAGGTGTAGTGTGACTAATGTGTGATCTTTTTTTTTCCCCGCTCCCCTCAAGACCGGTCGCAGGGAAAGGCAAGCGAGTGAGCACGTGTGTGTGTGTGTGTGTGTGTGTGTGTGTGTGTGTCGGGGTGGGTGGGGGTGACTTATTAAAACCATGCGCTTCCTTCTTCGTGTGCCCAGACTGAAGCGCAGGGACGAGCAGGCGAGGAGGAAAATAAAAGAGCAGGAGGGAGATGAAAGAAAATGAATAAATCAGAGAAGATTTGGGTTTTATGTTCCCGGCAGAAACCACAGGCCTTGATTGGCCACTGATTTTCTTTTCATTATTTATTTATTTATTTCCCCTCTTGGTTTCACCTTTTCAGATAACGTCACCCTGGCAACAGCCCTGTGACGATTTTTTTCTCTCATTCACTGATAAGCTTGCGTCTGTCAGGCAGTCGGCAGTTTGTCCTTTGTTCTGCAGTGTGCTTTACGTGTAGACAGAAGTATTGACACATACCTCTTCAATGAATCAACTACTAGTAATGAATCAGAAGTTCAGTAGTTCTGCCCAAGGTATCCTGTTATATTATTTTAAAACTATTTTATATAAGTCTAAGGTACCACAATAGTGTATTGGGAGTGTGTTTTCCAAAATTGGAACACGCCTATCTCTAGCTTCAATGCTAATGAGCTGCGTTTGTCCACACCTATCTTTGACATTGTGAGTCTCCCAGAAGCGCTAATGTGTACTTTATCCACTTTTTACACATACACTGTAACTCTGCACTTATCCAATGTAATAGATGTCATATATCACATACAACAATGTACTGTAACAATAAGGAGTGGGACAGAAGACACAAACGTTAGCAACTCTAGCATAGCTATGTGCGCTACAGTGCTAACATAACACTCACATTTCAACTGCAACATCACCTTTTCACGGAAGAATAACAAAATGATCAAGATCAAAATGCTCCCATGTCTGTAGGCTAGAAATAGTTGGTAGAACTTTATTTTAATTTGTAGCGAAGCCTGCTTTTTAACCAAACTATTGCCGTATAAATAGGGAGCGGGCTTATTTATCCGGCGTCGTATCAGATATGGAATCTTTTTCACAAAGAACAAGGTTTTGTCTTTCATGATCTCACGAAAAGCTGCAAACCTCAAAAATTAGCGTTTGAATACCTCTTCTCTCATAAGTGCAGCAAACCAGTCAGGGTGATGGTAGAATTTTCTCACATTTAGTGTTCTAAAACAGTATTATGTGTCGCTAGAGCCTGTTAAAACATCTTTAAAAAGTCACTTATGCACCATCGGGGCGTTTAATTTATCATTTTAGCAAGTGTTTTCGGACTATTCAGTGCCAAAACAGGGAAATGGAAATCCCTTTTCTCTTCCCACTGCATAAAGCTATGTTCAAAGAATGCATGTTTTGATGAATTTGGGATGGAAGAACTTTGGTAACTTGACCTACCAAAATATGTGAAAAATTATACAGTAAAGTCTTCTCAGAGGAGTGGAAGCTGTTATAGCTTCAAATGGGGGGGAAATCCATTTCTTCTATTTTTACTTGGGTACCTTTTTTTTTAAACAAAGAAGCAAGATTAAGATGTGACAAAATTTTCTCTTTCAGAAAAAATGTCTCGTGGACACTCAACCTGAAACTATAATAATTAAATCAACTATCCACACATCCATCTTCCAAGCTGTTTATTGTCACTAGGGTCACGGGTATGCTGGAACCTATCCCAGCTGACTTTTGGCGAGAGGCAGGGTACACCCAGGATTGATCACATGTCAATTGCAGGGCACATATAAACAAACATTCACACTCCGCATTTATACCTATAGAGCGTTTCGAGTCGCCAATTAACCTAACATGGTTACTGGGCCGCACGGTGACCTAGTGGTTTGCAGGTTGGCCACACAGTCAGGAGATCTGGAAGATCTGGGTTTGAATCTCAGTTGGGGCATCTCTGTCTGGCGTTTGCATATTTGCATTTCTGAATGTCCCCGTTCGTGTGTGGGTTTTCTCCGGGTACTCCAGTTTCCTCCCACATTCCAAAAACACATTAAATAAAAATGAACTTGATAATTCTGGCAGCCTCAATATATTTCCAAGTGCATGCGTGTCTGTTTTCCTCGTCTCAAATCTCCGAATAGGAAGGAATAGAGTTCACTCTGTGCGTTAGTTTCAGCATCTTGCCATGTTTGTTGAACAGAGTGAGCCCTTTGGTCAAGTGGAAGCGGTGTCAGTAATACAGAGTGCAGAAGAATTTAACATAGTAAAAATTGATTTCATGGATTGCAGTATATTGTTGTATTTTTTTTCATGGTACTTTTATTAAAAGTAAAAAGTTCTCAGAAACCCAATCATGTGCATTGTCTCGTCGAGTGTCTAGTGACACCCCTACAATATACCATACGCTGGGATATTTTTATGGTTCATTTTCGCTTCTTCCCTCTCATGTTGTTGGTGGTGAGCATAGAATAGCCAATCTTTGCTGCCCAGTCTTTATGAATGCAAAATTTGACCATGACGTGATTAGGCCAGCAGCAAAGTGAGGTTTTGTGTGACCGTACTTTTCTCTGCAGTTACATGATTTGGGGATGCAGCAGTAGCCACCGTGTTCGGTTTACTTGGGGGGCCGAGGGTATCCTATTAATTGCAGGAGCCCTTTAATGGCATGAGGCCATAGAATTCCAGGTTCTTCCCCTTGCTGGGTCGTAGCCAAGCCATATGATTTAACGCCATGTTTATTCTACCTTATTTGTACTTAAACACAAATCAAACCACGAGTCTCATGTGGAATGCTTTGCGATGATCCTCAAGCGTATTTTCATTAGGCTCTTGAATACTGTTTTGACCTTGTCGTTTTCAAGGGTGTTTAGCCCTGCAAAACGGCGTTTGTTTCGAGACGACCCGCCTCTGCATTCTTGCTGCAGTGTGCGCGTCTCTATAGGCGGATGTGTTTACGTGAGCCAGTATTTTCTTTCTGATGGAGCAGGCGTGCGGCACTCCCAGACAACCTCTCTGCGCTCATTAATAAACCAACAGAGGAGTGAGAGATGGCCTTGCAATACCTTCCCTGCCGTGTTTCCACACACACTCACCCCTCCCTCCTCTCTTTTCCTCTCTCCCCTCTCCCACAGGAGTCACTACGCCTCCCCTTCACCCCGGCGACCAGCTGAAGGACAGAGTGCACCCGCTGGGCCCCTTCTCAGGTGACCGTGGCCTCAAGGAGCCTCGGCGCGGCCCTCCCTCCCCGGGCGTCGAGCCCATGCTGGGAGGTGCCCCTCCCCTCAAGCTCCGTCGTCATAGCGACGCGGACAAGCCCAAGGGCAAGCGGCCGTGCAAGACCAAACACACCAGCCAGCGGGAGCGGGAGAAGAGGAAAGAGGGCGCCCCCAGCAGCCCCGGCCAGCGCTTTCCGGCTGATCTGGGAGCAGCTGAGGACGACAGAGTGAGTGTTGGCTGAGTCTTCAATTGTGCATCTGGGAAAGGAAGGAAGCATGTTTACAGTGTTTAGAGGGCGACTGGAGCTTTAACCCTCCGCCTTCTAGGGCTCGTCTTGGTGCCTAATTGTCAAGCGTGCCTTGTCCGCCCCGTTGTGGCGCGTCGACGTTTGCAAAGGGTGCGTGTCGGTGAGCATTCCTGACATAACAACAAAACCCCAGAGCAATTATACAACGCCGCTGAACACAAGACCGCGCACACTCCCCCACCCTCTCTCCCTCTCTTGCTTGCGCGGTGAGGAATGTGGCAGCCATGGTCGAGTGTGTGAAGTTCAAAAGACGGGGTAGGAAAAAAAAATCATGGGGAAAAAAGGCTAGTTGTTTTCCGCCCGCGCCGCTCTCCTCCCCTGCTCCTCCTCAGCCTGACAGCTGCTTCGACATGGAATTCCACAGAGAGGGCGCGCACACACACACACACACACATACACAAACGCACACACTAAAACGCAGGCAGGCAACTGCCTCTCCCGCCTGGCGCTTGCAGGCCTGTTGGTTTAGTGGTTTGAGGAGAAGTGGCGTGCCAGCCCCTGCAGCGTCTTTTTTTTTTTTTGCAGCGTGAGCAGTCGTTGTGTAGGCGCCGCCTGTGTGCACGTGCGACACATCCCGTGTCTTCCTGACATAAAAATAACACAGATGTTGCACATTAAGGGGCCTTGCTTACGGAAAACAAAAGCGCCATTGTGTGAGTGTGTGGCCAAGCAAGTAATGAACACACTTTGTCATATGAAATGTACCTCTTGTGTGTGTGCGTGCTCACGTGTGTACACCTGTATGTGTGTGCCCTTGACTTTCTGTCTGCTATATGGCTGCTTTAACGCTCTTCCCCTCTCTCTCTTTCTCTTTCCACAGCTGGTTGAGCAGCGAGAAGCTCAGAGGAAGCGAGCTGCCTCTCCTAATCATTATCCCTGCTCTCCAGTCAAGCCCTGCTCCCCTGCCACAGTCTGCCCGCCCCCGCCGCAGCCCCAGACGAACGGCAGAGCGGGCGGTGTCCCGCCTGAGGTCACCGGGCAGCACCGGACGCCTGCCGTCATTGCCATTGACACCACCCCAGCAGTGCGACCCATTCCGCCCGAGGCACGCCGGCTGATCGTGAACAAGAACGCGGGCGAGACTCTCCTCCAGAGAGCGGCGCGTCTAGGCTACGAGGTAATAAGGCCCCCACCCCCCGCTTTCGCTCTCGGCACATTTTACACTTCGCCTCGTTTGGCATCTCCACTTCCTCTCCTCTTAAATTGAGCTCATTTTCTCGCCCCGCTTTGTTCCCGTCTGCTACGCGGCTCACGCCTATTTTCAAAATTGTCTCTCCTCTCTCGCATCCTCTTCCTCTCTTCAGCCCTCTTTGTATCTTCCATTTATTTCGCTCATGCTTTCTTCTCGCCATTTTTTCCCATCTCCCCACCACCACCACCAACCCCCTCCTCGCTCTCTCACTCAGGTTTCCGCTCTTTCCCTCCCCCTTCTTTCCTCTCGGCACTCTTTCTCTTCCTCTCTTTGTGACTCAGATTGTCGTTGGCACCCCGCGAGCGCACACAGACACACGCTAACCCCCCCTCCCCCGCTCCCTCCGCTCTCGCCTCGCTCCGCTCTCACATCTCATTAATTTTCCGTGAGGCGAAGTGTGACACACACGCACATGCACACACATTTGCGCACACGCTCACGCACAGACAGCATGGGGGATCGGCGGAATCATTACACGGAGAAGAGCGGAGATGCTCGCCGCCTCTCTTTCTCTCTTGTGCATCCGAACTTCTTTTCTTCAGCGCCGTTGCCAGACATTCACAACACAACACATTACAAAAAGCTCCCCTCACTCCCCAAGCATTTTAGCTAGACCTGTTTCCTCCACCTAAGAGCGCTCTGCAGTCGCCAGGTATCGTTTTAACGCAAAAGCGCCCTTTTCTGCTTTGGCAGCTTTTTGCCGGGGTCGCGATGTAAAACGCCATCTGAGCGCCACACTTCAGTCAGTCAGTTCCCTTAGGTTGACATGTAGCAGATTGCGATTTTGCAGGTCGACGTAAAAGTATGTTAAAATGTGTAGTCTGGTCTATGGTGGACATTGGCAGTCAATACATTTCCATCAACTAAATTAGTGTATAGACGTTTTATCTATATGTACCCTGTGATTGGGTTAGGCTTCAGCATACTTGAGCCTAGTGAGATAAGCAACATAGAAGATGGGTGGATAGATGGATATGTGAACATTAATCTTGTTGGCTGTGCACCCTCCTTTGCATGATATCATTGTGTTGCTTTTTATGAAGTTAAGTTCATGAAGTTGGCCGCTTCTTCCCATCAGCAAAATGGGCATTAAATCTAAGAATCGAAATAAAAACATTTTAATGATCCCGGGAGAATCGGAATCTTAGTCCCTGTTCCCATCGATGCTCGAGACTCGATGCCCAACCCTAGATTTGACTGAATGTACATAGTGTTGATTTTAAAATAACTGAAGAAGGAGCTTGAAATACTGCATTCCAATTTAAAAAATGCCCCTTTCAAGCAAATAGAATGTACTTTTATGAGGATCTACCAGAAATAGGTGAAGTTTTTTCTCAAACGGAGAGAGCAGCAAATGTGGGATCTCCATCTGTTGCTCTTTTTTTGTTGTCATTAGATGCTTACACTCATAAGTGGTATTAGGGCAGCTAGTGCTCATCCCACTAGAAACAGATCGGGATTAACCTTTCCAAACCTTACCAGGCTGAACCAAAGCTGTCAAATTCTCAGAAAACTCATGCACAGATGCCGTCCTTTCTCATTAAAGCCGGAGACCCTTTGTCTCCGTCCTCCACCTCTTCCTCCTCTGTCGTCCTTTTGTGCCACTATCCTCTCGACATATTCTTCCAAATTGATTTATTGATCGGTGCAGTTTAATGCCTTGTCAGCTGCCCTGGGTGTCCTCTCGCTAGCTAACACGCTCGCCTCGACTTTCCAGCGTGTAGTCTCCCGTGTGTAATATCTTTAATCACCAGCAGAGGCATCGTCACCAAACTGTAAATAGGTGTGTTTTGTGTGCATCCTGCGTTTGCTCATTAAGCGCTTGCTTTATGGTCGTTTGTTACACACACATACACACACACTCACACGCCACATTTATGATGATTAGGATGTGTGTGCGTCATGATGTGTGTGCGTGCGTGTGAGTGAGTCAGAGCGGGGCGGCGAGAGTGTGAATGAGAGGTAAGCGCTGGGAGTATAATCGCGTTCTAATGGCCCTCTAATGTGCCGTGGTGACTGTGGTTAGCGGCGGCGGCGGCGGCATCAGCAGCAGCGGAGGCTGTTCTTCCTTCCTTCCTTCCTCGCTCGCACACAAACACGGGGCGGCGGCGACGCGGGGCTGGGCGGGGGCGCAGTCAGCCGTGCTAGAGAGAAGCTGGCTCGTCTCTGTGATTTATGTGTCTCTCTCAAACGTTTTATTCCCCTCCCGCATCTTTCTCTTTTTTTGGTCCTACCTCCCTCCCTTCCAACCTCGCTTTAGCATCCCTCCCCCCTTCCTACATGCCGAGAGGGGGAGGAGAAACCCTGAGACTACACAAACAAGTCACTGGCCGCTGCGCAAACAACACCCCCGCCTTCCTCTCCCTATCTCCCTCCCGCTCATTCTTTCGCTGCCTCGCTCTCAGGAAGCTCGTCTCTCACTGCCTGCGTGTGATAAGCCTGGGGCAGACCCCTGGGGCTCCCACACACACACACACGCACGCACGCACGCACGCACACACACATCAATGTATGCATAGTGCGCACACACACGTACACTAACACACAAGCATACAAGCCTGTAGATGCACACCGCTTGTTGTCCCATACTGGTGTTTTAGTGCCGCAAGCTCTGAGCTTATCACACACAGGCAGTGAGATAGGAGGACCTTGGAGACAGTGACACACGCACACACACACACGCACAAAAGTCACATGCTGATTGATTAGTGTGACATACACACACACACACACACGCATAGATGCATACAGAGTGGTGCCAGTTATGACCTAATAATCGCACGTACAGTCACGGCAGTATGCATAGGTAGGTGAGCGTGCACACACACACACACTTGCTGCCATACCACTCCCGCAGAGACATGCCTATGCAAATTTCTAATCATCTTAAACACCGTGGGCACACACCCATTGACGTGTCGTACTCACGCACACCCACGCACGAGCATACAAACAGATGCACAGCGCTTGTTGTCCCATGCTGGTGTTTTTGTGCCGCCAGCTTCGGACTCATTACACACAGGGAGCAAGAAAGGAAGGCCTGGGAGACAGTGGCACACACACACACACAAGACACATCCTGATTAGTGTGGCGCACACACACACACACACACAGTGGCGCCAGTTATGACCTAGTAAGCGCACATACAGTCACGCTTGCATGCATAGGCAGCGCACACGCTTGCTGATATCGCTCACCCACACAGACCTGCACATGCAAATTCCTAATCATCTTAAGCACAGTGCACGCACGCACACACACACACACACACACACACACACACACATGCAATTTAAGACACACGCTCCCGGTGCCCGGACGACACCGTGCATATATTCATGTTCGTTTAGTTCGGCGCTCCGTGCCTGCGCACATGAAAGCCCACTCTCTCTCGTCTTCCCTCCCTCTCTTCTTTTTTTATTCGCTCTTTTCGCTCTCCCCCCTCGTCTGACTCGCTCGCGGAGCATTTGAAATGCTAATGAGGAGAGATGCTGCGGATGTCTTCATCCCTCTCCTCAACCAACCAGCCAACCCTCCTCCATCGCTCTTGCCGCCCGTGCCCGGTGCTCCAGTCTCCCTCTTTTTGGTTCTGCCCATTGAAAGGCGGGATATAAAGGTGCAATCTGTCATTTATTCTCCTCACATAAATCATGTCTGATTTCCCCCCCCCAAAAGCCCAGGCTTACTAGCAGCGCGAAAAGCGTGAGAGAAAGTGTACAGCATTTTAAGTACCCGCTGCATTTATAATTGGGAAAACTGCTGTGATTTGGACTGTTTGCTTTGAGGAGATAAATAGACTTTGCTTGCAGAGTTGTTGACATTGGACCTTAGTGAACTTTGACACACAAATGTTAGAAGCATCTTGAGCCTGAATCACCTTTTACGTAGCCTGGAAACGCCACAAATTTTTCACCTTTGTGCGATGTCGCTATTAAAATGTATACAGTACCGACAGACTGGGACAAAGCTGCGGGATGACATTTGCGTGTTAGAGAATGCCGGGACCAGAGTGCAAATTTTCTGCCCTGCCCAGTTGTGTAGAGAGCATAGCTCTCTAGACCCTTTCATACAGCCTTTAAAGCCGGAAATTTTCCACCTTTTTCCCATGGCTGATTTGTATGAAAAGCACCAATGCAGAATAGTGGGGGCGAAGTTGAACCCCTGATTTACCGGCTTTGGTGTATTCTGCTATGCCAGGATGGGAATGTGAAGTTTAACACGTGATGTTCACTCTGCCCGTTCTCACTTCTCTTTGTGTTGAAAGAAATTGTTGCTTCTCCCTTTCAAACTGCCTTTTGAAAGCAGGAATGACTAGTTCCCACGTTGCTCATCAGTGGGAAAAGCGCAGACTCTAAGTTTAGCGGCATCGGATGAAGTACCAGAGTCAGGTGGCAGAGGGGGTCTGTTGCTGTTTTGTATAAACAAAAACACCACAGAATGGGAGGATGACGTTAACCTGATCCTTTTCCCTGTTCTGAAGTAGTACCAGAAACAAATCGGTGGTGTCAGATTTTTCCACTCTGGAAGTCATTTTCGAAAAATACTGTTTCAGCGCACCCAGAATGTTGCTGTGTGGATAAAAGGCTGAAACTATAAAATACTTCACCGTTGCAACCTGAAAGCATTCCCGTGTGGACAGGCCTTCAGAGGCAGAAAGGTGTTTGTGTGTAAGGGAATGTCGGCGCTTGGGTGTGAAGTTTAACACCCCTCACTTCTCCTGCCCTGTTGTGTTAAATGCGGTTGTTGCTAGCCCCTTTCACACAGCCTTGGAATGTTTACTTTAGGAATATGCTTCTTTCATATTGCTGGTCATACCACCATGGAATAATGCTTGACCTCGACCGTTTTCCGTTGTCTTGTTGTAACAGAGGCAGTCTGTGCTGTATAAATGGCACCAATACAGAATTGGAGGGGACGAAGTTGACCAAGCAATTTATCACGCAGCCAGTTAAATAGTTTTTCTGTGTTGCTAATCAGTGTGGAATGTACAGACTCAGAATGGGGGCTTGAAGTTCATCCTCAAAATTGCTGGTTTCTGAGTTTGTATCAGATATGTACTCTACCTACGTAACAGTAGTGAAGTTTGTGACACTCACTTCACCTGCTGTTATGTTGAAAACAATTGTTGCTAGCCCCATTCACTCAGCCAGTTACAGCTGGGAATGTTGGGTCAGTGTGAAAAGCAACAATATTAAAAAGGGGAGTCGGAATTAATTCTCATATCAGCAGACCTCATACTTGGTATATGTGAGGTGTAACAGAGGGTGGACGCCACTCTGTAAAAGGGTATTTGGCAATGCTGGGGGCCAACATGCAAAGTTTGATGTCTGGCACTTACTCACTGTTGTGTTGAAAGCAATTGTTCCTGCCTGGTAAGTAGTTTGTGCATCCCACAAGACGCTGGCACTGACATTATCAAATTATTATACACAAAATGCTTTTAACTGCTCAGTGACCAATGATGGTTAAGAAGATTGCCTTCTCAAAGTGCCTTTCGGCAAGACAAAATTTTGAATAACATTGTAAAAATAAAAAACTGGCCTGCTATGCATGTTACAGCATTTTTCAAAGGTTTGGGTTTAAATTGGTGTCAAACATATGAGAAAGAAACGTTAACAATGGTGGAAAACACAATTAGCTTTGTCGTCCGAAGCACGACTGCCAATTTATCTTTTTATACACACCAAATACTAGCTCATCGCGACTGTCTGGCGTGCATTTCAGTCGCATTCACGTTTCAAAGTGGAGACATTTCCTCTTTTACCGGCGAATTTGGATGCTGCGGCATTAGCTTCCACAGTAAAGTGAAGGAGGGTTTTTGCGGAGGTGGTAACAGATGACACTCCCTTGAATTAATGAGCTCTGCGCCGTCCTCCTCGTTAGGATTGTTAGCCGCTAGCTTACTGTCTAATCGGGCCGTACCGCTCACATTAACAAGACGCAAACAAGATCGGGCTGGTTTTCCCCATTGTTCAGTTCATTATGTTTAGATACTTTTAGGAAGGTGTAGGTATTTATTAGGAATCTATATTACACACGGGAGAAGTGATTATCCCTTTGGTATCTTCTTATTTATTAGCGTCCAAAAATCCGCACTTGTCCGAGCGTGTCCACCTAACCGACGCACAGCAATAGCCACTCGAGCGGCGCCTCGGCGCGCGGGCTTGTATGTGCTGCGCTTAAGCGAGGTAAGCGGGGGCCGCGCCGCAAGGGGTTAAATGTCTGAGTGATGCATTGATTGCAGGCGAGCGCGGGGAAGCATTTTAGAGAGGGAGATTAGAGGACGGCGGGAGGGGGGGGGGGGCGCGTGTGTGTGTGTGTGCGTGTGCGCTCGTGTGTGCAGCGTCTCATTATACTGTGAAGATGTGTGTGCGTGTGTTCGCGCGCTCGCTCCTGCGCCTATCTGGCGGGAAGCCGGGGCTCTCGTGCTAAGCTCCTCTCTCTCTCCCAGCGATATTAAACACGGCTCCAGAGGTTTAGCGCTACGCCTCCTCCACAGCCACACACAGCATACCGTCGTCAACGGCACGTAAATACACGCACGCACGCACACACACGCTCCCAAACTGCATATCAACGCAGCAGCCGTCAGTCTTACACATATTCACACACGCACACACACACACACACAAAGTGGAATCCCCCAGAGGGTAGGCTTCGACACAGCCTCATGAATCTCTTTCCAGCAGGCAAACGGGAGTTCTGGCAGCGAGCAAAAACCAGTTGGCCCATCACATTTTATAACCCCCCCCTAAAAAAAACACCCCCC